>VWZF01006082.1:16580-234128 GCA_013396755.1 Sclerurus mexicanus
TAATTTTTTTTTTTTATTACCCCCCCCCCCCCCCCCAAAAAAAAAAAAAAAACAACAAATGAAAAACAACCCCAAACTATTGGTGTTCCCATTGAGGTTTAAGAGGTTTAATTTTAAAGGATATTTTCTGTGCGCCATAGTTTTTCTTTCTGACAGCTCCATGATACTCGGGTAACTCCAGCAAGGATGGAGTTGATGATCCACTTGTATTCTGAACATTCAACAAATCCTGTTATAGCTATGGCCTGATGTTGCAAAAATATATTTGGCTTGTGCAAGAGACTTCTAGGATCAGGCCTTATATGATGGCAGCACAGATTCTTGACTGATCAAGTAAACATTTCTGAGCCATTTTTAAAGCAACTGATGATGTGCTTGTAGCTTTAGTCCTGACAGTCAGTGTTCTTGTATTGAAACAGGTTGTGATGTCCTTCTCCACCTACTCACGTGAGTCTGTTTTGTATGGCATAACGTCCACAGTCTATTTTTGAATATCGTTCTTGGGTGAATCCTTAAAATGTTCTTGAAAGTTTGTGTAGCTGAGAAACATGAAGTCAAGGTTTAGAGCCTAGTTTCTTTACAATGTGCAGGACCTCTCTTGGCTATATTGAAATTTATTAGGCTTGATATTTTGCAGTTTAAAGTGTAAGGCTTAGCAATTTTGAGGTTGCAAATACATACTCTGAAAAGTGACCAGCTTAGGTGGATGTTTGGAACCTATGACTTTTTTCAGTCAAATGCCCTTAGTCTTTCAGGCAAGGCCACATTAAAAGGTCTAACAAACTCTAGCAGCAGCCACCCATGAAGTGACTGGCAGGCAGTGGGAGGATGGGCTCAGTATTGCTTGTCTAGATCATGGGCAGTCTCAAAATTGTTCTGCCAGGTGTGACCTACCATAGAAGAAGCCCAACACCTCAGGTCTGGCACCTGATGATTGCCCTTTGTGTAAGGGTTACAAATGCCATGCCCTGTGCCGAGGCCGTGCACCGGCGCTGCCGCTCAGCGCCAGGTGTGCTGCGCCAGGTGTGCTCCGCCAGGTACACCCGCTGTGCCTCACGCTGGCCGCAGGCTGGCCCTGTGCTCCCTCTGGCCCGTTCTGCCGTGGGTCTCTGCAGTCTGGCTCTCGTTATTTTGTATGGACGGCAGCGCCAAGCCGTCCTCAGCCAACTGGTTAATGCCAGCTAAGCAAAGCCTTCTGAGGATAGGGGTCCCGCAGCTGACTTGGTTGACACCAGGGAGGCTCTGTTGGAAGGCAGAACGTATAACACTTCATTCTTCACATGAGATGCTGGCAAAATTAAAAAATGTGAAGATTTCACTGCTCCTAAATGCAAAAAAACCTAGAATGGGAATGGGTATGGCTGTGATGTGTGTGTGTTTTCTTTTAATTTACTACGTTTCTCTGGGGTGCTTGCTCTGTTTGTCTGCAGTAGGTAAGAAAAATTGCACAGAAGGATCATTACATTTATTTTTCTAACCTTAAAAATAAATTTTCAAACTTTTTTCACTTGATGACTCAAACATCCTACAAATAGTTGCCTTAAATAAATATGTAACTATTTATGCTATTAGCATTGTCTTAATTCTTATTTTTGTCTCTGGAAATACATATGGTTATTTTTCTGGTGTCTCAAGTGGAGTGAATGTCTTGCCAGCCTATTTAACGTGCTGAAGTATATGAGAAAGTATGCCCTGTGGCCTACTTATATATTTGCTCAGTGTTTTAATTTCTGTTTGTATGCATTGCATTTGGTTAGGTTGAATTTATTATTGATTTCAGCTGTTTGCAAATAATCTACTGACAGACCGTTTGCTTGTGTCTACTTTGAGCCAGCATTTTACCCTCATTAGTCTATGGATGTGTTCTTTTGAATGTTAGCCAAATGCATTCATAAAACCGGTAAAATTAATAGAAGAGCTGTGTGACCTGTTATTTGTAAACAACATTATGAAACTGCCTTTCAGTGTTTGACTCTATACTACTCTGCATTTATTTTTTCCCTGCAGGTTTTCCATTTTTATTCTCTCGGGTTTTATGAGCTTCCCATCATACACACCCATTTACTCAGCTGTTTTAATTGCCTTTCTGGTACATTTTCATTTGATTTGGTTTTGAAGACTAAAGCTACTAGGTAAACAACAGCAGTAGTATTTACCAGTTCTCTAATTCTGTAGTTTCAAACCATGGCTTGCAAGCTGCTGAGAGACACAGAACTGTTTCTATAGAGATCTATGGGGTTTAAAAAAAAGGAAGTCGGTTGTCATTCAGTTCAAATTCACTGTATGAGTTATCTTTATTGGCCCACAAATTTAAAGAAAGGAGGTCTGTTGTCATTCAGTTCAAATTCACTGTACAAGGTATCTTTCTTTATTGGTCCACAAATTTAAAGAGTTAAAAAAACCTGGGTCTAATTATATTGTAAACTTCTTAAGGATGTGATGATATCTATTTTTATGACTTACTGCTTTGTGGGTGTAAATATCATTATGCAACTAATAATCCTTGTTTTCACAGAAGGTAATTTATACCAACATTAAATTTTGGCATCAGTTTTGTTACGTTGTGTAGATATTTATGAAAACACCTCTTCTCTTACAGGGGATTGTGAAGAGTATTTTTTCTGACTGAACACAGATCTGGTTGATCTTTAATTGCACAAAGAATAATCTATAGAGAAGCATTTGTATTCCCTTAGTTTGTGTTTATCAGGTCTGTCACATAGGAAGCTTGCTTAACTGGTTTTTCTTTTTTTTGGGTCTTAGGCAGTACTGGTTTTGTTTTTAGAGTATTTATATGGCAACATTGCATTTCAGTAAATTCAAATTCTTGCATCTTAAAATGTAAAGAATTTTTTTATTTGATGTTACTACACTTCTCTGCTTAAGAGCAGCACTGATTGCTAACTTAGGAGGGGTTAGGTAGAGGGGGTGTGTATGGTGAGAGTGAGGGGTGGGAAGTGAAACAGGCTCTGGCTGTTTATGCATTCCAGGCAACCATAGATCTGCTCTCTTTGAGGCCAGGAATATTTTCCTTTTCACTATCAGTCTTGCAGATCTGGGGTATTTGGGCATACTGCCAATAAAAATAAATGGCAATGTGTTAATCTCTTAGATTGAAATGTAATAAACCATATTTTACCACTTTGTGTGTGTGCATAAGAATGAAAGTTTAATAGCACTTTGTAGTTAGAATATGACATTTTTAGAAATACTGCAAGTTATGACTATTGCTATACTTTTCTTCAAGAGTTGCCTATAAAAGGACAAAGTAAATTTGACTCCTTCCTTCTTGCTAGTTTATTCCAAAGGGAAAGTTGCCTAATCAAAATACTTTTGCTAACTAGATTTTCTGTTTTCAGCATAACCTTTGGCTCAAGGAGCTTATGATGAGTCCCTCTTTCTAATTTCCATGTAATGCATGTATATAGATGCATTTTCTTTGTTTCATTTATTTTGTGATGGGTTTAATCTGTTTTGTAGTCTTTCATTTGATCATTCTGGTTTCCAGCACTCACATTTCAGAGTTTTGATGAAATCAGATACACAAAGCTATTCACCTGCATGTCTTTTTTTTTTTTTTTGTCAGTATTGGAAATTATTTCCCGCAGCCTGTACTAAAATACAGATTAAACAGGCAGGCAGATGAATAATGATTTCTTCCAAGTTCTGCATAATGTAATGAACAGACATTCTGTTTATTATTATTTATTATCAATATTTGTATACATGCGATTTCCTTCCCTGAAGCTTGCTTTCTTGGGTTTCTTAGAGCTGTATGTGCCATTATTGGTTTATCCCAAGCGGTGCAGTAATGCCACGTTGTCACTCCAGCAACTTGCTTTGTCACTAGGACTTGATGTGGCTCAAATTCCTCATGTTTCTGCTTTCTGAATAAAATGTGTTGCCCTCCAGAGTATTAACATATAATTATGACACACACAAAAAAAGGCAGTCCCACTGAGATAACAGCTGTTACCTTCAGTCTTAAGACCATCCTAGCACATACAGTGCAAAAGGTAATTTGGACTGTACAGTTGGGGTTTTTTACGAGGGCAGCTAATTGCTTAGAACTTTCTTGCATAGCTGTGACAGCCATATGATCTGCGTTGAGAGGCATTATACTGCTTTCAGAAAAGCTGTAGGCTTCTTCAGCTAGACCACCCGCAACTTGGATAAACATGGTAATATCTCTCCTGACTGCATTTTTAGGAAAAATGTACTGCACTCATCCTGTAGTGATGTGGATCTAAATCCAGAGGTTTTTTGGGGTTGCTGTCAGGCAAGATCAGACTGTTGAGTTTAATCTAAATGGAAGTAAACACGAACGTGCACCTCATTATTTCTGTGCTTTTATGACACACTCAAGAATGTTTGTATACTGGTTGTGGCTCATGCTGATTATGTTGTTAATAATTTGTGTCTCTAGCATGTGTACTAGCTGGATGCTTTAGAAGCCAACATTTTTGAGTATAGGTACGTGAATAAGTGGCTTGTTTTTCAGAAGCCTTAGATAGGTACAGCCCCAGTTGAAATTGGAGGAATTGATGGCTGCTTAGTGCCTGGATAAGTAATTAGCCTTAATACAGTAGTGCATCAGCATTCTGACAACAGAAGGTCACCTCCCTCTTTTTTCCCTAAGTTAAATAAAGTGGTATTTAAAAAAAATATTTTAAAAACCCAGACTTACCAAGCAACTGCTACAAGTCTCTGTATAGATGTGTGGGTTTTTTCCCCCATCTGTGTATGTTTCTTGGAAGGGCAGAATTTGGCCCTGATCCTCAGCAGCAGCTTCTCAGATGTAGTATATGGGTGACTGTCCAGGTGGTGTATGGTTTATATTGAGGTTAGAGGGTCTCTTTTGTAAACTGGTACCAGGTTTGTTTGCCATGTGTGCTTAGTTTTATATAATGTGACATTTGATGCAGTGGGAAGATGTACTGTTCTTGTAGTAGTGATTTGGTTTACTATTTATTACAAATATTTCATGACGGAAAAAACATGAAAATTTGTTTTGTGGTTGAAATAGTAGAAACTGGGGATCTTGTTCTTCTTTAAACAAACGGAAACACTGCAGAAGTAAGAATATGAGAGGTATAGTGACCTAATGCAAAAAAAAAAGAGGCTCAAATGCTTCTTAAAATTAGACATTCACATATTAATTATGTGTATAAATATTTAGAAATTAGGAGTATCCAATGGTATTGTACTCTATAAGAATTACATGCAAATTGCACTGGTTTGGAGGTTTCTTCTTTTGTCTTCTGTGCTCTGTATCTTAGAAATATCATCAAGCTGGTTGAGAACTTAGTGAAAGGTATTTATTAAAAGAAATTTGATGAGGTGAACAAACTGGGATTTACTGTTCATGTCCATAGAGAAATTTAAGGCCCGTAAAATAGTAGCTTCGACTTTTATTTTTTTTCTCTTTTTATTTAGGTTGAGAGTGTCAGCCTGCCTGAAGCATACTGTAGGCTGTTTAAATATTGACAACTAATTTCAGGCCACAGAAACTACGAAATGAAAATTCAGACATACATTTAAAGTTTTGATTATCATCTTTTTCTGTGCTAGTAAGTCTTTGACAGCCAAAATCAATATAACAGATTTGCGTTGTTGACCTAACAAAGCAGTTGGGTTAATTGTTCAACACTATAGATGCTATTTAATAGCTTTCTTTAGAATTATTATTCAGTACTTACCTTTTTGATTAACAAAATTTCTTAGAAATCTTAATTATGAGTCTGGTGCAGTAAGAAACCCCAGTGAACAGTGCCACAGGGACATGCAGCTTGTGATGGAAAGAGACCGGTTTAGTACTTAATTTGTTTCGTCAACCCCAGCCGATCAATGAGTAATAACTGCATTGTGCGTATCTAACTGTGTATCTTTATGGGATTGGATTCAAATACAGAGAAACCCCACCTTCCCAGAATATGTGAAAACATAAAGACACTTTGTAGTAAACTACTGTTTCAAGAGACCTTTGATAAGTAAATGGTAATAACCCAGAGAAAGGAGCATGAGCTGGTCCTGGCAGATTTTTGTTGGTCTTTTACAATTATTGTTTCAAAAAGGTTTCTCTCACCATTGGTTTCACAGGTTTTGAACCTGATAGTTTCAAAGCCTATTCTTGGCTAGCCTGCTTCCTGTGAAAAGTGGTGTTTGGTGAGGTGTTTGTGTGTGCCGCATCACACTGGTGAGAAATAAATAGGGTTTTGATCCTGCAGGTCTTGCTTATTTTATTAGATTTTATGTTCCTTTTGGGGAGAGGGAACAAGAGGGAGAGAACCAAACAGCAGTGCTGATACGGCGTGGTTTTATTTGAGAGAGGCACTCATGCCAGCTTTCCCCCAGATTTGATCTTCTCCCTGGTTCTTGTCAGTGGTAAGTCTGATTGAAGCTGGTAGCAGAACAGTAGCTTAAAGAGGTTGTGATCCCTTGGAAGGTAAGCGTTTACACAGCACTAGTTTTCAGCCTTTAACTGAGAATTGGCTTTTCTGAAAGAGGAAATTGGTTCTGCAAGTGTTATAAATTGCTACTGTAAAAAATGTAAACCTGTAAAAAAATGCCATGAAAGCAAACCAGAACAGAACAAAACAACACAAACAAAGAAACCAACCCCCAACATCCCTCACCAAACCAAAATTAAGCAGATGACAGACTTGTTAACTGAGCACTGAGGGTTTTCTTAGGACATAGGTGCTTACATTTTGAATTGATTCTCAATTGTCAAGTTGATGTGTGTGGGAGGTAAAGTGAACTTTTCATGAGAAACATTCTCATAGGAACAGTTGCTATTTGTGGTTCTTCTGGTACACTTAGGTGTATGTTTGGGGAGAAGGGAAATGACATATTATTGTTTTCAAGTTTTCTAAATCAAAGAATCGCCTCACTTCTCTTAAGCAATGCAATTTCAGATCATACCCATTTTTTGGCTGCTGGAAAGATGTACCTAATTTTCCAGTAAATAAAGTTTTCTTACTTTAAAAAACTGTAATTTTGTCATTATAATTGCAAGCATTTTAATTAAAATGCTGATAATAAAAAGAGTATTTATATAAGGAGCTGATTATGCCAGATGATATAAGATCAAAATTAGGCCAAAATTTTGATGATGTCCATCAGGCTTCCTGGCATAGACATGTATGTCTTTATTCCAGTTGTTTCTATAGTAGTTTGCAGATCATTTTGGCTGTTCTATGATTGCCAGTACCACATAGGTTAACACTGATCTAAAAAGGAGCTGTGTTTAGAGCCAAGAACTGATATTTTTGATCAGTTACAAATGTGTCTTTTCCCTCCTTGTACTTATTTCAGTGTAGAAGTTAACATAATAAAGCCATTTCCCCCTTTATATCTAGCATTTCAGCTCTTAAACATTAGAACCAAAGTGCCTTTAGCTGCATTTTGATGAATAGAAGTGTTCAAGGCCAGGTTGGATGGGGCTCTGAGCAACCTGGTCTAGTGGAAGGTGTCCCTGCCTGTGGCAGGAGTTTGGAACTGGGTGATTTTTAAGGTGCCTTCCAACCCAAACCATTTTATGGTTCTGTGAATGTGTTTGAATTGTAAAGAGTTTGACCAAAAAAAAAACCAAACAAAAGGGAGACTTCCTACAAATGTATGCTTATACTTAATATTTCTGTTAAATAGGTATCTTTATTGTAGGCCAGACATTCCCTTCATATAGGATGTGGCTGTAGGTATTCAATATTTATGTCTGTGCTTACTTACATACACAACAGTTTCGCAGGAGTAAACAGCAGTGCTTGTGGACAGAAAGTTGTGTGTGTATGTGTAGGACTTGAGCTTAATTGCTAGTTTATAATTTCTAAGAATTTCCTGTGTGGAGTAGAAATGTTTTAAAATCCATCATACTTCTACTTTGTAAGTAAGAGCTTCCAATGGGCAGCAAACACCTCCTTTCTGGGCCTTCTGGTTCGTCTTTGTGGTTCGTGTTTAATCTTTGTGTTCCTCCAGCTCCCTCTCAGTGAAGGCTGGGTGGAGGAGTATTTGACTGCTGCCCTCAGTGCTCTTAGGGAAGAACAAGTGTGTGAGGCTTCCATGTTAATAACACAGAATTTAGTAATCTAAATGAGAAGGTTAGCAACTGTGATAATTGCTCATGAGGCATATCTATGTAGAATTGTGCTTTGAAAGTTTCTTTCAAGTTATCTCCATATCTCCTGTCTGAATTTTATATCCACCAGCAACGCAGACTCATTCTGCAACTAAAAGCAAAAACTGTGTATTCCAAACATTGTCTAGTCATGGTTACTTCCTCATGTTATAGTCCTTAGAGAAGTTAATGCTGCCTTCTGAGATGAAGGAGGCCTGTCACCAAAGGACTTGAATGAATTACAGTGGTATTTAAAGGACAGAATGAAAAGACAGGTGTGAGGATTGCAGCTGAAGCTGCAGTTGGGTGAGGGAAGCTGTTGTAAATACGCAATCTGCTTCATAATGTAGAAAAAAGGAAACCCATGGAGTTCCCAGACAGTGTATAGGCAGAGTTTGAGTGGTTTATAAATTCTTGGGGTGCTTTTTATCTCTTGCATTAAACACAGGATTTTTGAAAGGCTTTCTGCTTAAGGTGGGCACTAGGTTTCATCTACCCAGCCATCTTGAGAAACAATGTGGATGTTTTTCATACTGTTGAAACGCGTGTTTTGCCGTGGTTTCCAGAGCTGCTGTGATGTCAGGCTGTGGGGCTGTGTGTGCGCCGTGTCCCCACTGCCCAGCATCCTGCCCTGGCAGAGCCCATCACAGGCCACTGCTCGGTGCCACGGCCGGCTCCTGTGCGTGTCGCTGCTCACGAAGTCTCCCCTGACCAGGCTAAAGCATCCTCTGGGCCAGTGTAATGTGTTTGATGGAGCCACCCTGGAGAATATGAGAGAAAACTCTGCCACGGGTGTTCACTGTGGCAAAGCGCATGTCAGGAGATGTTCTGGGAAGCCAGGGAGGAAAGTAACTGCAACAGGATGGGGCAGCAAGGGTGGTAGGGGCTGCAGGATGTGTCCTCCTCCTCCTGCTGTTCATCTCCTGCATGCTGGCAAGGGCTGTCCATCGGCTCTGGCTATTGTTTGATGCAATTAGTTTTTATTGACTAAGATGACGTTAATAGATTTCATTTATGTACCTTGGTTTTATGGCAGTTTAGTCCTCTAAATACCCACGAGGCTTGTAAAATAACAAAGATACTATTAATTAGAAGCTAAAGGGAGTGTAAGCTTTAAAATGATCATACTTTGCTCGTTCTTTAATATATGTTTGTATTTAAAAATACGCTTTCAGTCTTCCAGTGGAAAAACATATTTGAAAATAATTTTCAAATCTGCAAAAGCAAACATAAGAATTACAACTGATTTAACCTCTGAAAGTATTCTACCCCGCTTGTTTGAAATTAAGCAGGTTTCACATTAATGGTATCTCTCAAAATGAGTGTGAAGAGAGAGACAAGAAATGGCAATAGCGAAATGAAAGGTCTTAGAGCAAAAGCCTCATGTGTAATAGAGTATTTTTTGGCCATTTGTGCAGTCAGCAACAAAATAAAGACACTACATTGGACTAAAAGCTGCAGTCTGCTACTGTGAAATGGAAATTTATCTGGTATATTTTACTTTTAAAAATACATTGTTTGTTTTTCTGCTAATGAGTGCATGCCAGATTATTGTTTACTAGTTTTCATTCTAGTTCAAATCAGAGTCGAAGTTGGCAGAACATAAAGGAAATTTCAAGACAGCTCAATATCATTGTCCGGAGCTTCATTTCCTGTGTATTTTTATAACTTCAAAGTTATGATAGATCGAGGAACATTAGGCATATTAGTCACCAGCACATTCATTTCAAATAACTAATATTTTTATAGATTCCTCCTTTTTAAGAATTGATTAAAATCTCAGTATTACTGCCTTTAAAATTAAAAATCCAATTGTCTATTAAAAATAGAGCTGTTTAGAGTGGACTACTAGTATGGACTTCTGTAACTAGGAAGTGCATGTAAAGCACCGTGCTTTTTCCTTGTGAAGTGGCTTGACTGGCTGTGATGGTGTGCAGTGTTATGTTACTTAGGTGTTTTGACCTGCTGCCACGTGTAGCCATTTCACTGCACTGCCTGAATTTAAGAAAAGGTAGAAAAGGTTGAGAGGAAAAAAGAAACTGAAATAATCCATTTGTGTACCCTGGGCGCATTGACAGCTACAGCTGGAGTGACTTCTGCCTGATTTCAGCACTTGCCAGCAGAAACCAGAGTTTGTATGGTGAAAACTAAATGGCAGGTCAGTCCAGAAACTTTCCTCAGCACGAATGAGCTTGGGGCTCTTGAGTTGGTGTGCATCATTGTCTACGTGTTGTTGAGGTTTTCCTAAGAAACGAAATCTGTGGTTTGCATTCATAAAATCATAGAATATCTCGAGTTAGAAGGAGCCCATAAGGATTATCAAGTCTAACTCTCTGCTCCTGACAGGACTACCTAAAACTAAACCGTAGGACTAAGAGTGTTGCCCAGATGTCTCCTCTGTCAGGCTTAGTGCTGTGACCATTTTCCTTGGGGAGCCTGTTCCAGAGCCCAACCACGCTCTGGGTGAAGAGCCTTTTCCTGCTGTGCAATTTGGCGGTCTGTCTGTCCATCCCTCCCAGAATAGAACACTTGGCTCTGTTAAACAACATCAGCCACATCTGACACTGTTAATGTGCTCAAAGATAGGGGATTCCTACAGGTGTTGTAAGGATTAGCGGCTGGGGGGAGTGAAGGAGACACAAGTCATTCCACTCTATCACAAAATGGGAAGAGTGTAACTCATGGCTCTTTCCATGGAGCAGCAACCAACTTCCCAGTCGGGTATGTGCCCCTGACTGGGCAGGCAGGACGTGCCACGATCATCTGGGTGATAGCAGGAGTTTGAGAGGCTCCTCAGCAGACATGGTGCATGAAAGTGTCAAACCCCAGATTCCTTTAGTTCTGCTGCTTGCAGAACAACATATTTATTCGTTATGTGGGCTGCAGTCTGGTATGAACTTAATTCAAATGCCTGTTTGCAGAAGGGGCATGAACCCACTGTTTTTAAAATATGCTTTTGAGTGTAATTGTGAAATGCAGATAAAGTTATAAATCCATCAGTGAACTGACTATTTTAAACCCAGCTAGTCATGCTTCCATAGATTAGGTTTTTACAAATGTGATATTTTTAGATGGATGAAAATGAGCATATACCACATACCGGAGGTATGAAGCAGCTTTGTAAGCTCTAAGTTTAAAGCCTTCTGTTTACAATATGTGTTTTGAAATCTAATGGTGTACAGTATTTGTCAAGTGATACATTGTTACAGAAGCTTAGCACAGTTCTAAATGTGTACAGAATTGCAGAATCATCATAGAAATTTATTGTTTATCAAGCAACTAGAGAATTTATAATGATAATTAAGACTTCTTACAGAGTTAATTTCTGTAACAGTTGCACGAGAACTTTTTGTTACTATGCTGTGTACAAAAGCATGTATAAATTCCTTTGAGGTATTGGTGTATGATGGGCAATACATAAAAGACTACTTTATTTTTAGACCACATTTTCACACTAACCTGCAGTAGGAATGTGGATTTTTTTTTTTTTTACATTTTAATTCAGTTTATTTTTGATTGTGGCCCCGCTGGCATTTCAAAATATTGCTTATATATGACAAAATGCCTACCTTTGTCAGTAGGTGCATTTTTTGAAATTGGTTGTGGTATGATTCTCATTCAGGCTGGTCCTAAGAGGGAAAGCTGCACTCAGAACATCAAAGAGCATCACCAGCCGCTCGGAAGATGTGATTATCCTGGTCTATTCATCTTTGGTGTGGCCTCACCTTGAGCACTGGGCCCCACAATTTAACAAGGATGTGAAGGTCCTGGAATGCATCCAGAGGAGGAAACCAAATGTAGTGAAAAGGATTGGAAGGCATGTCCTATGAGGAGTGACTGAGAACTTCGGGCTTTTCTCCTCCTTGGAGAGAAGGAGGCTGAGGAGTGACCTCATATCTCTATGGCTTCCTGAGGAAGGGAAGTGGAGAGGGTGGTGCTGATCTCTTCTCTCGGGAATCCAGTGACAGAATGCCTGGGAATGTCTCAGAGCTGCACCAGGAAAGGTTAGTCTTGTCATTAGGAAACATTTCTTTACCAAGAGGGTGGTCAGACACTGCAACAGGCTTCCTGGAGTAGTGGTTGACGCTCCAAGCCTGACAGTGCTTAAGAGGGATTCGGACAGTGCCCTTCCAATATACTTTAACTTTTGGTCAGCCCTGAATGGGTCAGGTAGTTGGACTAGTGACAGCCGTAGGTCCCTTCCAACTAAAATTATTCTAGTCCAGTGTAGTCTGTTCTTCAGCTGTGGAACTCGTGTTATTTTTGCTACTAGACCTGTAGAGCTTAGTATCTCGCAGATAGATTGAAGATTTATCCTGTAACCATGCAAAACAGAAGAAAATACAAAAGTACCCACGTGTTCCTTTACATGGGACTTTTTAGAAAGCCTGCTTTGAGTGTGAGTTCAGGTATTTTGAAATGTCCACTCTTGGCAATCAAGTCAGAGTTTGTTACGATCTATTCTCGATATTGTTTTCCAGGCATAAAGAAGATTATCCTCCAGTAACTATGACAGTGTAAAGAACAGTGTGATAGCCTAGTACCACCTGTGTAGGTGGAGCTCTTCTGCTAGAGGTGCTGCCATGTTTGTTTTTTTTTTTGTTTTTTTTTTTATTCAGTTGTAACCTGTTTAAAGCTTAGTCCATTTACCTGTCCCCTTACTGTAAGCCAGCAAGTATCAAGTAGCTTGAACCATGTTAGCTTAGATTATAAAACACTTCCATGGTAATGAGGTGCTTATTGTTGGCAGTGGTTACAGAAAATCTGATAGACATAAATATGACTTTATGGAAAACAGGGAGAAAGGCATTGTGAAATGACAGAGTGGATGACTGAGCTGCTATTTTTGTTTCATTTCAGGTGTAGTAAAAGCAGTGAATTCTGAAAGCATGCAGATTTTCTATCAAAAAATTTGCCAGGCTTTTATTCTGGAGGCAAGAGTTTATATTGGTAACTGGAAGAGAGCTAAAGAGAAAAATTGGTTGTTCAGGATTAAGTTCACTATGATGATGATCTTTCCTGGACTGGCACGTCCAGGATGTGAACAGTACTTGCTTTTGTTTTCTTGTTATGCTCAGATTTAATTACCTGTATTTAGAATAAAATCCCCTAAAATTGAAAAAGCATTTCCATTACTTCGCACCCACAGTGAGTGAGTTCCTCATGCTAGGTACAGCTGTGAAGAAATGGTGCTTGAAGGGATGGACCGCACTGTGTGGTTGGATAGGATGAGATACATGGATGGAATGGTTAAAACTTGAAAGCCTTCCTTCACCTGCCTTTGCTCTATCCATTCTACTGAGAAAATATTAGCAAGTGCTGAAGTCATGAGTGCTGCATGGCCCTGAACTCCCAATGCACAAAGAAAAGATCAAACATGCTCTTTTCTTTTTTAAATGAAAGGAAGCCACTGGAGTTGGAATTCATTATGAGTGAGGACTAATCTGACAATAAGTACTAGATTTTAAGTACTAGATTTTAAGTGAAAGCAAACTATAACTGTTATTAATCCCATCAACTGTTGTTTTTCAATCTGTTCTCCATGTCCTGCCATGGAGAGGACAATAGCAGAATGAGGAGGGATCAAGAAACTGTTTTAATCAAACATTAAACACTCCTGAGAGAGGTACGGCTGGGGGTGCTGTGCTCAGAGATACAGACACTCTTCATTATTTTCCCCTTCTTTTTTCTTCATATCAGTGCTCATCCCATCCTCCACATCATGTTTGTTAGGCTGAAGATTTTGAAAAGATAACATTTGCTTTCTCTCCATATCAAGATCTCAATCCTATTTGTGCTGACATTTTAGCTTTATGAGCGAGAATGCATTATGTAAAGTTTCCATTAGCCTGCAAAATATTAAATTAAGTGTTGAAAACATGAGTTGTTTGTGGTGAGTGAAGCAGAGCAAGCCATAGAGATGATTTGTCCTTGTCAAAATTAGATAAAGTTGCTGGTTTGGAGTTTTTTTTAACAGAGAATGTAGCCTACGACTCACTTTCTTTCCCTTCTCTTTATCTTTGTTCAGAAAATGAAATACACTGAACAAAGGCCAAGTTCTTAATAATACAAGTGAAAGCGTAACTATACTTTGTAGTTGGAAATACTGTGAGGAGCATCTGTGGCTGTACATTCCTTTGGCAAGATGTTATTCACATTCTCCTTGAACATATAATTATGTATCTTTGCTTAATAAGGAGAGAACTTCTTTGTCAAACATTTTTCTGTAGCGTTAAGATTTCAAACTGCATGTTGTAATAGAATATTTTGGAAGACACCAAAAGATTCAACTGCTGCATTTTTTTTTCTGATGGGAGATAACATTGCTGCAGCATTAATTGTAGTCTAAAATGGTTAAAAGTGTAATATGCAATAGTGTAGTTGTGCATAAGTAGTACAGGAATATAAATAAAATCTGTCTTGACACGAACTCATGGTAACATTCTTCCAGTTTCTTTACAAAATGAAAGAATATCTGTCTTTGGTAGAAAATTCTGTGTTTAAAGCAGTGTCTCACTATCCTTTGAAGTGTTAAATCATCCTGGGTTTCATTTTTTTTGGCACAAGGGTAGTGGATGTTTAAGAAGCCAACAACATTAGCTTGCACAGGAGCATTCCTGTCTTATTTTTGTTTCTAGGTCTGTTTCCTGTGTTGGGGGAAGGGGAGTGAGAGCACAGCTGCTTCCAAAGTTCAAGATGAAGCTGCTTCTTTAGTGTGTTTTAAGCCTTGGTCACAGTTCCTTACTGGAAGTCTTTAAATGAGCTTTAGTCCGATCTTCAATTGCTCTTTATAGGCATGAAACTTCCCTCCTTCCCCCCCTCTCTTCACTGATCCCAGTCCCCAGCAACAAAACCCACTCAATAATAAAACTCTTGATTATCTGCAACATAAATATCCAAGAGGACACTCAGAAGGGGTGCATTTCAATGAGGGATTGATCAATATTTAGTCGAGATTTATTTGTTTTTCACATTTTTTAAGTGTTGATGCAAGCCATCACAAAAGATTGGCGACTTTGGGTACCAGGGCTGATCCATTTGAACCTCTATTTCTCAGAGAAGCTGAAACATCACAGAGGAGGGGAGACCAATTTTCTGCCCGGTTATTTATGGTACCTCCAGTAATTCAGGTGGAAAAATAACAGCCTATCCCTCTCTTGCATTTCCTTATACATATTTTAAACAAAGTCTTCTATCTGAATTTTGAATTCACATTCCTTGAGCAGAAACCCTTCTAGTTTTTCATAGTTGTACAAACAAACTAAAGCACCTCTTTCTTCTGTTTGTCCAGTTAACATTTTTATTGGTCTGTGTTGCAATCAGATATGTATAAAAGGAATAAACCAAACCTGCAGTGGGTTGGTGAATGTTGGTGTTGCAGTTATCCTCTTTCATGCACTGGTAGGACTTTATGTAAGGTACCTTTGTTTACATAGGCTAAAATGTTTGGGTGAGAAAGAAAAACATATACTGTTGGTTGTATTTGATTTTCCTGTTTGAGAGCAGCTTGATGGTTGGATAGGAAGGGTGTGTTTTGTTTAAAATGCAGAATGGTGTGAAAAAAAATGTTGCCTCCCAGAGGTATGGTAGTTTGGGGCAACAGGTGCTTAGATGGAAGTCCAGTCTTCAGCATGGCTGTTTCAAAGTCTGAAGGTAATTGAATCCAAACAGAGCTGACAAAAGAGTTAATGTTGGATGCTGTTGATTTACAGAAGTCTTGGTGTATCAGGAGGACAGCAGAAACCTGGCTGAGCACCAGTGTTGTAGACCAGATAACTGAGGTTACAAGCCTGGATTCTGATCCAGGTGAAGTGATGGAATAACTCATGCAGGGCCTGGTGAATAAGGATGGAGGAGAATTACAGGATATTGCTAATCCTTGTCAGCATGAGCTTCTTTAAAATAGGCCTTGTGAGACTACTACCCTTGCCATGTTTTTGAGCTGCTTGTACAGTGGGCTGTTGACAAAGAATTAGTGTGAAAATACACATTCAGACTTCTGTAAGGTTATTCCCTTGGTGCTATTTAGGATTTTCATGAAGACTCAAGAATGATGCACAGTAAGGGCACACAGTAGCTGAACCAGCTGAACCTAAAGGAAGATTAATATACTTAGATTTGAGGTCCTTGAGCATCCGTGTGTACCAGTGGGTTGCCAGTCCTCCAACTTGAACATTTTCTTTTTTATCTATGTAAAATTGTATTTTTATCATGTAGAAATAATCACTTAAAATTTTATAGAGTAGTCAAAGATTGAGAAAATAATAATGAATAGAGCAAATAGCTGAGTGATTATGCTGGTAGAACTGGTGGAAATAAGCTTCTTGCTTTAACATAGCAAATGAAACATTGTGCAGAAAGGCACAAAGACATAGGGCTTCTTTTAGAGCGGTAGACTCTATCCTGTGTAACCCATGCATGGCTGAAGGGCTGACACGATCTCTGGGTTCACAAGCTGGAAAAGGTGGGAGTGGGAAGGGAGATGACTCTCTGGCACTGAAAGGTCTACAGCCGGATTGTTTTCTCTAGTTCTAGTGTCCACAAGGAAAGAAGAAAATAGATGAAGGTTCAAAGAAGAGTCGCAGGGTTAAAGGGTGGAAACAAGCCTTAAGTAGAAAGTTTCTTGAGTTTAAGATATTGAGCTTAACAAAAAGCTAAAGTGTATTCTCTTTGAGCCTTCATAATGTGTAAATCCCTGAACTTCTGTGTTTAATTCTAACTGGGAGAATAATGGAGGCCCTCTATTCTGATTCCAGTTCTGTCATGTCTTGACAGTTTCAAAAGCTTCACAGATTTTTATATATAATAAAGGCTTAAGAGTATTCAGTGAAGTAGTTAAATATAATTACCTGATTTTATAGATGGAGAAACTGGAATAAAGTCACATGCTTTCGTTCTGCTTCTGGATTTTTTATGGAGTACATTTACAGAAATCTCAAAGTCGGGCTATTTTCTAATTGTGTTGTCCATTGAAATGGTTCTGTGAACTTTCCAAATTCAGGATAATGAAATTTTTTTAAGAGAATTTGCATTTGTTATATGAGCCCTGATCTTGACATTTTTGTTGAGACTTGTAATCCTAAAACAAAAATTCAGTGGAAACTAAGATGGAAAGTTAGGGGGTTTAGTAGTTATCTGATAACTGCAAAAAGTGAACAGTAGCATAATGAAAAATATATTAATTACTTCACTTAGTAATCCAGTGACACACATGCATATTGGTATATGGGCTTCTCAGAAAAGTCAAAGAGGTGAGACTGGTACAAACTCTAGCATATTATAGGGAAAGACTCCGAAGTCAAGAAACATGTGGTAGAGTGAAACATTGACAATATACTCAAGAACAAGTAGTCCTCTTCTCAAAATGCATGAACTTATTTATCATGGAATCAGTATATATGTATGTATATATATATATGTTATTTCTGTGAAAATTAAAATACTTTTTCTGTATGAGGAAGTGCCATATGCTGATGTTAGAGAAAAGTTTTAGTACCATTTCTTACCATTAAAATATATATTAAAGAAGTAATACAACCCCTACATTATGGTAGATTTTGCATAAATGTTCATTATGCACTGTCTTCTCCTATGTTAGTAGCAAGAGGCAAATAGCAAACTGAATAATGAATGCAGTACACAATATAGTGTTTTAAAACAAAGTGCTTATGGTTATGTAAAGCAGGAAAAACATAAGTGCAATACAGAAATGTGGAGGAGATAAAAAAAAGATTGAAACCAAAGGAACAAGACATAGAAATAGAATCTAAAAGTTCATATGTAAGCAGTTTTCATATTAATACAGAAATATATATTTGGCTAAACAGAGTTTCACTAATCCTTCTCAATTTGAATTTTCTCAAGGTTAGCTGTGTGCTTGCTATCCTATGTCAAATGAATTATTTCTCAGGTATAAACTTGTCAGCAGATGTTCCAAAGTTCCAGTCTGCTTCCACCCTCATGATACGGTGGGGTGTGGTGCTTCAAAACTTGGCTACTCTATACCTGGGAAGGGTGATTCAGCTCTAATTGGGTCAGTCTTTTAATGTCAAAACCCTCAAGCCTTCCACTGTCCTAACAGATGCATGACAGAAAATTAAACCCACAAATCTTAGTGCTGTGTGTGTATACATGAACTCTTGGAACTTCAGTGTTGTGAGAGCTGTAGAACCAGAGTTGTTTATCCTACCAACAAACAAATAACACCAGGTCCTGCTGAGGAAAAATGTTCCAAGTGAATTACAGTCTTGTAAGTTATAAGAATATTGAGATCACATGTTTATAGAAAGTGTTGGGCAGATGATCCGAGTCAGTGCTGAAGGGTTCAGCAGAAGTTGTGGCTGATTAAACCTGAACTAAGTTGGCTACCGTGTTAGAGTTGTGTCATTGCTCAGAGCCTTCCTAAGTCATTCCAGGGGAAACAAGGCTCCCTTATCTTCTCTGGCCATTGTTACGTTAAAAACAAATGCAGATTACAAACTGTACAGTAGTGTTGTCTAATGTGATCAACAGGGAAAATTCTCCTTGCATGTCTGTTTATGTATAGGTAGTGGATGATTGTGTGTGTTCTTTAGGACTTGACTGAATTTTTCTCTAAATGTTGTGTATATTGTGCACTTGTCACAACAGTCAGTGTTCGTTAGTGTTACAGGTGATAGAGGTGGAATGTATAAATACATTTGTGGCCGTCTATTCTAAAGTCTGTTCTAAAATGTCATATTTAGTTGTGTAATGCTTTTTTCCCTCAGGAGTGTTTTTTTACACCTGAACACTATAAGCAAAAAAAATACAGATTTTTAAATTGAATGATACCAGGAAGCTTCCCTCGAGTCTGTATCATTATTTGAAGGGAAAGGAAAGAAAAAAAATCCAGAAATGAATCATTTTTTTTCTCCGTCTTTTTTTTTTTTTTTTAATGTTCTCAGACCACAGCAGAGTTTTGGGTGTAGATAACATGTTCGGTGTTGTATTTTGAAACAAAGCTTCTCACGTACAGGTATATTTTAATGTTGGCAGTTGCGCTCTATCCTGCCTCTGTTCAGCACTAACCTGTCTCTGTAAGTCTGCATCCTTCTGTGAGATGTGTGCCTGGGGGAAGGGAGAGTGACGTGCCTTATTCTCAACTCTCCCATGATTTATAGCACTCTGCGAAGCAAATGGCAGGACCCAATGATATTGCATCATATGTAATTATTGTCGTCCTTCCTCTTGTTTATACCTTCTCTTCCATTTTTCTTCTTGGTGTTTCTGGGTCAGAATTTAAGTGTTAGCCTAATTCTCCCTCTATCAGCTGTCTTTTCTCATAGGTTAAAGGAACCCCATTTTTAGCGACATTATTTTCTTGAAGACCTTTATCCTAAATTTCAAGGTGCTTGGATTGTATTATGGTTTTTACAAGAGCATGTAGTGACAGGACAAGAGGGGAAGGGTTCAAATTGAGAGTACGTTTAGATTAGATATTAGGAAAAAGTTCTTTACTCTGACGGTGGTGAGGTACTGGAACAGATTGCCCAGAGAAACTGTGGATGCCCCATGCCTGGAGGTGTTCAAGGCCAGGTTTGATGGAGCTCTGAGCAACCTGGTCTAATGGGAGGTGTCCCTGCCTATGGTTGACCTTTGAAGTCCCCTTCCAAACCATTCTATGATTTATTATATATTTATTTATTTTGGAGGAGCAGGGATGGGGCCAGGGACCGTAATGCACTGCCTCCAGCCTTTTTTTAAAATGCAAGTGGATTTTTTTAAACCAAATTCAGTCAGACACTGACCACAGGGAATGCTAACCTTCTATCTTGCTTTTTTTCTTTTATTATTATGAATTGAAATATAAAGGTGGTATTTTAAAATTCAATACTAAAAATGAGACTACAAAAATACTTCATTTTCAGTCACATTAACAGTCTCAGTTTTATCATGTTGATACTTTGCTTGGACCATTTCTGCAGTATTAAGCAGGTATGATATTAATTTAAAGGAAATTATTAAAAATACAATATGCTTTCTAACATATATTTCAACTTGATTTGCATTGTACGTATTTATAATTATTTTTGCATTTCTTCCATCCAATTTCTGCAGGATATGTTCCAAACCCCACTTATTTTCCTATGTATTGATGGAAAATGTTTTTCCATCCAATTTTCTAATCAGATATACATACAATTGTTTTACAAGCAAAATGATTTTTCATTTTGTGGACATTGAACAACTGATTTGCATTCATATCAGAAATAATAATAATAAAATATTCCTGGCAGAAAAGGCACCACAGACCATCCATCTTTATATCTTTTCCTAAAACCTATCTGTTTCCATTTTGGAAATAGATGAGATGCCATGGAGTCCCTTGGTATGTTTATGGGTGATATAGATAAGTGTTCACAAGAAAATAAAAGCTGCCCTGTGATTTCCACGTGTCCCACATGTTAAAATGCATTACAGAGAGTAATAGGTAGTTTTGTGTTACATATTTTGCTTTCACAGAGCTGTGGATTTTGCTGCCATGAGTAGCGCTTTGAAAAAATGGTGACTTCTAATTTTGTTTGTCTGGTCTCATGCATGCTATTCTCAGTGCCCAGTGGATTGAACAGTGAACCGTATGAATTCTGGAAGCGGCTTTAGGTCACTCATCCTTGCTGGTTATATAGGTGTTGTTCAGTTATCAGGAATCACTAGGAAAATTATTACTTCTTGTTCACAAATATGTCAACTTCTTCTGGCAGGTGCTCCTGTTTAAGAACACAGAGCTAATAAACAAGAGAACTTGCTAAAAAATAACAGTGTGGCAGTGACAAAGCATTGCAAGCTTCTGATTGCTAGTTTTGTGTCTCCTAAGTCCAAAATAAAGTATCTCAAATGTATCCTTACTCCAGAATACATCAGTGCTCTACGACTGAATATATAATCATATCCTGCAATGTACTGGCTAATTCCTTAAAAAGTCATTTGACTTAATATCATAAAAATCTCTATGATCATAGCAATGCGTAAAAACGTCGTGGTTATGATATGCAAAGGTCATTTTTAAATTTGGAGGTATTGTTGTTACATAACACAGGCCATCAGAGCCCGGCTATTACAGAAGCCTAAAGTTTCCTGTACTCTAGATCCATTCATCCCAAAATGGGGAATAACATGCCTTACATTCATCCTTGCATAGCAAGAATAATAAGGGCTGAACTGAAGTGCTTTCAGAACTATGGCATCTTCTGAGTGCTGAGGAAAAGTGTCACTGGCAGAACAGCTTTAAGTGCTTATGGAAAACTTGATCTTTCCAATATTTCAGTTTACCTGTAAAATAGCTACAGCATGTGGTCATGTGCACAATATCTGGGAGATCTTTTTGCCATCTTCTAGCAGTCCTTTCACAAATGAATTTTTGAATGAAGTTGTACTACCACACCAGAAAAGAAACGTGTTTATGTGAAGTTGTTTTCCATCTGTGAGTACAGAAAGGAGTTGAGTAGAATGCTCGGCACAATGAAATACTGTGCATGGAAATCGATGTTAGCCTCTTGGTGAACTGTCAGATGTTGCTTCTTTGCAGAAGCCAGCAGTATTGCCATAATACAAGATGCTTCAGGCTTCCCATGAATTTCAGCCATCCCGATAGATGGAACAATAAAGGTGAAGGTGCCTCTCTGATTTAGCTATTATGTTGCATTTGTTCACAGACTAGAGGGAGACCAGCTGGTCTAAGGTACTTTGGAAAATGGAGTTCTTACTCCTTCTGTTATACAAAAAACTCAGCTATCTTCATTTCTGCTCCTTTCTCCTCGCTCCATCCAGTCGCTACCTCTTCAGGCCTGGTTGTGGGTGTAGGAAGGTAGATAAACAAGCCTTGGACCTGTTAATGCCTCACCGCCATCTTTCAAATACAGAAAGGAGGAAAAGTTAACCTTACTTCATGAGTCCTTGGTCTGAAGAAAAGGGACTTGGGTACACTTTGCCGTAGCAGGAGGAACAGAAGTGGTTTGAGAGGCAGGAGGTGCATGTGGGTGCAGCTAGCAACTGATCTGAGCTAGAGGCAACTGCAAGGCTGGCAAAGCAGATGCCTGGTGAGGAATTTGGGGGGCAGCAGGGAGCTGTGCTGCACCTCTGGGCAGCCCGAGTACAGCTGCGGCAGGAAGCAAGGTTACTGCACTCTGTGAAATGGCTGCTCTGTGTGGTATAGATGCGTAGGAAGAGTTCAAAAATCAAAGAGGATTAGAATAAAATGGAAGCGCATTCATACAAAACCAGAGGGTCATTTTTAAGTAAGTTGTTTCTGGTCTTCGAATAGAGTTAGTACTACAAGAGACAAGTTTGTGATATGCTTAATGGTAAGCACGTCTTTTGGTGTTATAACAAACCTTTTTGTTTATATATTGGTTTTTTCACTGCTGATGAGAACTGTGTTGGGATAGAATAGATACTCGATCTGTTTAGGTAACATGCTGTTATGAGCTGCTCCTTCTACCTTTGGCATAGTCAGTGGGTTACATTATTGATTAAGATAGGTATGTGTCACAGTTGCAGTGGGGTTTTCAGTTCTGGGCAGATCAAGATAAAAACAGGTATTGACTTAGGAAAACCTGGGAAAAAACCGCTCATAATATTTGTGTCTTGATCTTTGAAAGTCTTTGAAAGTTTTATATATGTATTTCTTTCTTTTTTGAAGAAAAGAAAAGCCTTTCAGCAACAAGATACTCAGAACTTTCATTGGAAATGTTACTGACATTTCCCAAAATTAACACTCTATAGCAGTGCCACCTTAATTTTCATTTGGATTGCTGTTGACTACTTTAGCCAAATACATTTAAATTCATATACGCTGATGAGATTTAGAAAACCTCTCAGTCTCATATAAACCCTCATTAATCTCATCCAAAAATAAGATCATTTTATAAAACAATTCTCATTTCTAGTCCAGCCTGATATTACAAAATTTTGAGGCCCCCCTAGCTCCTCCCAGTTAGTTCTTTATTGTGAAAGATAAATATAATTCCATGAGAGAGCAGGTATGCAGAAGCCAATGGAAGAAGGAAACATTTAGGGCTTAAATAATAACAATGAAAACCTGCATAGTGATGGAAAAGATTTTTGCAGCAGTAACAATGGAGTAATATCCTAATATGTGTCAGGGTAATGTTCACAAACCACTTAAAAATATTTCTATGAGAGGGTGTTTTGCGACTGCCAGTGCTGTTCTGTAATCTTAACAGTTATGCAAATACCTGTGTGAGAAATAAAACCAAAAACTCCCGCAGATCTTTTTTTCCTCACGTAGAAAGAGCCGGACTCGTGCCGTCAGTGCTGCTCGTGGGCTCTGTGCCCTGCATAGCCCGAGCCCCGTGGATGTGCAGCGTGTGCTGCCCCAGGTAGCGCTGTGTGGGGACAGGTGTTGCCAGAGGCCAGGATGCCACAGCACCTGCCATGACTGTCACACAGGGGCGAGTTGGCTGTTGGGAAACTCCCATGCGTGTGTCTGGAATGGCAGGGACCGTGCTGGTGACCTTGGGAGTTACAGCCTTCACCAGAATCTTCTGCCGTGTGTTTTGTAAATCCTGTTTAAACCTCTACAGAAGTGAGTCTGCGAAGTTGCATCACACAGTATTACCACAACTAAATGATAAATATCTTTTAAAAAAGAACACCTGCAATTTTCAGGAATCTGTACTGGATCTGTGTTTCACTAGGGAGGCAATATTGAGCTTCCCAGTTCCAGTAAAATTGGAGGTGATATACCTTCTTCCTGTCTGTAGAAAAGATATAGATTACATTTTAATAGAAAAAAATAGCAGGATGATTCACATAAACTATTTTCCTACATCTTTTGGAAGGCCATTTACTGATGCTGAGTTCTAGTTGTGTGCCAGTTATGTCAGCATTTAACTCCGTTTTCCCTTTTTTTCTTTGGGTGGGTAATTCAGCAACAAGATGTCCCAGTGAAAATAGAACCAAAAGGTCTCAGTGAAAATAGGAATGAAGACACTTCATAATTATTACAATGGACTTGACTGTTGTTAAGACCATGAAAGGCTTGGGTTTTTTTAATACTCTCCTTCAATAGAAAGGGCTCTCTGAGGCTGGGCAGTTTTGGTAATATAGTTTTGTTTCAGAGCTCTACTCATTCTGTAACGTTTCTCGTGTGCATTGATAGAACAGGTTTGCAGGTGTGGAGGAATAATGGACAGTATAATTTTAATCCCTTGATACTCCAAAATTTAATGCCTCTCACTTCCATAGTTAGGAACTTTTTATGCAGAAGAAAAAAATGTTCTTGTGAGCTTCCTGGAAGACAAAACAGAAATAGGCCCAGTTGCAATTCTCTGAAGTGAAGCCAAGAATGTTTCTGGTACAAGTCACTAATAATAGACATCTTAGAAGAATTTAGGAATAATAGTTTTATTGACCAATGGTAAATAAATCCCAGAGGAGACCTCCCATAGCAGAAACTGCCTGACCAAGCTTGGCAATTAATTGTTCTATACCTAATGTAAAGAATTAATTTAATTTTGATATAATTATGTTGTCAAGAGATATCACATCCGTGATCAAAGGTGTGCAGGTGACTTTTTAAAATTAAATCGATAGTCCCCTTTTCTTCGGAGATAAAGTTCAGAATATAGTTTATTCACATGTACAGTTTTATTCCAATTGGACGGTTTATTAGAACATTTTCTTCAGATAATGTAGCCAGCTCCTTTCTTCCATTACACCATCTAAAAATTTAGTTGGTTCTCCTCAAAAATTTGCCCAACGTGCCTCATCTACATGACAAGGCTGTTTTGCTGTTGTGGAGAAGCATTAATTGTCTTCAAATAGTGCTCACCTACTGTGGAAGAAGCCTGCAAGGATGAGCTGATGGGGGTCTCTGAACCACATCAGGTTTGCTCTCTGGTCTTGGATGGAAGGTGCACTACACTCCCCAGCCCTGTCAGTGCAAATTTAGACATGCCTGGTAAGTACAGGCAGGATTTATAAGCTGAAGAGGGAGACATGCCTGAGATTAAGTATTTGGAGTTTGGGTAGTCCACACTGTGTTTTTGGGCGTGGGGGTCGTGTAGCTGTGGTCCAGTCTGATCCTCTTTAACATGCCACTTAGGCCACCGCCTCCTGTGCATTTTAAGGAGAGGAGACCGAATCCCAGCTAACCTTGGACAGGGGTAGTGAATGGAGGAAACACAGATAGTGATCACTGTGCCTTCCCTCCTCCAGTCCTGCCCTCTTTCCTGCATCAGTCGAGGTCTGTAGGCGTCAAGGTGCTAGCAGATTTTAGAAACATGACTGGTTACTCTAAAAGGTTGGGAAGTGGTGTGCAAGTGCCTCCATCCTTTGTCAGGAATTGTGAGACAATTGCCAGCCTTTCCAGGTCACAAGGGGAACTGGAGTCCATTCTGCAGGTGCTAATTCCCAGTTAGCTGTACAGTCCTTAGCATGTTGACTTGGCTGCGGGAGAGGAACGAGAGGTGGTGCGTTCTTCGTTTGTGATTTCACATTACCCAGTGTCACTTGTAGGCTGGTACCAAAAAGCGATGTCCTAGTAGCTACCTTTTTGATGACTTTAGCACACAAGCCCTGGGGATCACATGGCATGAGGGAGAGTCCAGTTAAAAAAATTGTTGCACCAGAAAGTTAGTCAAGGTGTGTGTGGGAGGGAGTCGTTTTCACTTGGACTGGCTGATGGCTGATCTGCCTTGCACTTCTCTCCTTCCCCACTCTGTGTGCTGTAACCATGGGACCGTGGGCTCTGGGGCACATAAAGAAGAACCAAGCAACCAGGAGAGCAGCTGGGACTGTCAGTGGTGGCCAGCTCCAGTTAACCAAATTAGATGCAGAGTGAAAATTTTCAGTTCTTAAATCCCATATCTGCATCTTTTCTCTATGTGCTCTGTGTTTTCCTTTGTGTTTGGGGAGGTCTGTTAACTTATCTGTAATAGCCTTGTGCTACACAAAACAGTTTGGATTTTAGAGCATTTGTTCAACTTTGGCCTTGGGATTTTTTAGCAGTTTGGGTTTGGCTTGCTAGCTGGAAACACTCTCCCATGTATTTCCTCTAGTTTTAACCTGAGTGAGTAATTCTAGGCTGGGCAGCCTTCCTTTTCTGCTCTTTAGCTTTCATCTCCATCCTACACCATGGACTTCCCTGGGAACTGTAGGGTGGTGGTGTAGGTGTCTGCCCACAGCTCTCTGGGTGACCTTGCCAGCAGCTGTCTGACTTCCTTGGTGGATCCTTTTCCTCTGCAAAAAATCACAAGAGGAAACAGCAGAAAGGGCCATCCGTGTTCCCCTGAACTCCCAAGGTGAAAGGCTGGGCTGTGCGTCTAATACCTGTCACTAATAATGATGCTTCAGATCTGTTATTTAATTTTCTATGATCTTTCTTGTAAAGTCTAATGTATTTGCTGTACTGTGTTAGCCTGATTTTTGTGTAATATGAAGGTTTGTATTTTTGCCAAATGGGCTGTAAATACTTAAACTTTGTTTTTTCCTTTTCCATTTTTAGTGTGTTAGGGAGAGTGGGAAGACATGAGCTCATATTTTCTATAATGTTTTTGAGCAACCTTTAATTCTTGTTCTTTGAAGTATGTATTGGAGAGAATGGCTGGTACTATATTTTTTGCTGCAAACTGTTTTACATGATTAGTCAGTGATGTTTTCTGTATACACACAAAAGCACGTGTATACATGTAGATGCAGACACATGTATGTGCATACACACGCACACAAACATACAGGTATAAGCACCCTAGAGCAAACTCTTTAAGAAACTGTTCTTCTTCTGTATTCTCTTCCTGCTTCACTTTCTAAAATGTAATAGCTTCAAAGGTTTTAACCTGTTTTCTGCATTCTCATCAAACACAATATTTGGCTAAGTGTTAAGGTGTCAGGCTGCCCTATTTCCTCTGCACGGAAGCATTCTTCACACCTGCAGCTTTCTTCTGTTTTTCATGCTAGAAATATTTGCATCAGTCTTAAACCTTTGCCAAGTCACTGCTGACACATACTTCTGTAATGCTTTATTTACAGTGTGGCTTTCTTTTTTGACATGGAATGTCAACATCTATCCTGGACAGGTTAATTTATTTGGAGAAGGTCATGGCATCACTTAAAGAAATGCTGGGCCATCAGCTGAGAATATGGGTTAACATAATCCTTACTGTTATGACTATGCTGGAAGTAAGTTTGTTGTCATGAAAACAGTACATTGAACTGAATTAAAGATTATGTCTGGTACAAGGAGGAATTCCACCACGTAAAAAACTTGGCACACGATGGGTTTTTTTTCTCTTCTGAGGCTGAATTAAATATTTCAATAATCAGAAGACTGTTGCTTCAAATAATGCATTGAGATGGTTGAGTAGGAGTGCATTTACTCTTTATACGACACATTTATGTTTCAGTAGATCTGCTAATGCTATTGCACAGTTTTTGACCTTTTAAATATTTATTAAATAATGCTTATGTTTAGTGCTGCTTTATATCACCTGGTCATACTGCAGTCAGTTGTGGGCAAAGACACTTGAAAATGGGTCCTGCACCTGAAGGCTACTTGAAGAAACTGTCCAATACAGAGGTGCTTGTTTTGGTCTGGCAAGCGCATGGATTGCACAGTGCTGTCTTAATGAGTCCCTCTGGTGTGCTGAAATACTGAGCTTGTGATACCTCACTGCTTGTGACAAAACTGTGGTGTTTAGGAGGAGGTAGAAAATGCTGAATGCATAACCTTCATTTGTAATCATGTCAGGTGTTTCAAGATAAACATTCAGTTTTTCATGCCTTTTTGCATGCCTTGATGGTTTTCCCCGTTTGCTGAATAATTGTTCATGAGCCTTTCTTAAATTCCCTTTATCTCCTGTGATCAACAGGCTGTATTGACAGAAACTGTTTTAGATGTTTAATCTTTTAGGTCTTTGTCCTTAGGCATTATAGGGTGGCAAAATGAGATAGGAAATATGGTAGCCGCTGCGTTTTATTCTGTGTGATGGTTAAGCGTATTAAAAGAAAAACCTTTTTGAATTTCTGTAATTTGTTGGTAACTTCCTTTGTTAGTTTCTGGCCTCTTGCTCTCTGAATCACAGAGGAATAGTTATTTGCACTTCATGTGCGAGAGGGAGTGAGGACTGGGTGATAAGTGCGCAGCCGCCTGCGCAGGCTCAGCAGGAAAAGGGGTGGCTGAAGGATGGTTCATTGTGGTGGTCTTCAGGCAGTGGAAAAACACCTCTTTGGCAATCTCTAGGAACAGCAGCTGCCCAAAACTCTCTAACCTTGTTGTTCTCCCCAGAAGAGAAGAAAAAAAGTGCAACAGGCTCACAAATAATTTCATTTAGCAATTCATTTCTGTATTACTCCTGATTTGCATAGCACCTCTGACACTTAAAATGGTAGCCTTATTTGATAAGGCAGGACTACCTTACTTTCTTCTACAGGGAAACTGTACTATTATCCCTTGCCAGAAATGAAGTTTGTGTTCACAGCAAGTTATGCATTTGCTTATTGTATGTTATGTAAAGTCTCCTTTGAACTTGCTATGTGTGATATTTCACAGGAGCACTGGAATAGTGTTACTTTTCAGAATGCATAGACAAAATGTCAGTTCTCAAAACCCAGTTTATAGGAACATGGTATTTTCTGAAGTATGTTATTGTAAAAATTATGATGAAGTGGTGACACAAATCAATAAAGCTAGGGGATTTTCAAAGTAGAGACAAGTCTGAAACGTCTCTGCTTCATTCTTCCTGTTGTGCACTGGTACTAGCTTCTGCTCAAACCTTAGTTTTAGAGTCAGTTCTAATTCTTCTGTATTTATCTGGCAGATTTATCTCTGTCAACCGCAGGATTTGTATACCATCTCATACTGTAGTTTCTGGTGCCTCTGCTTAACTGATTTGTTTCTTATCTGCCTCGTCCATCTTTTCATTTTTGGCAAACTGGATTTATCTTGTTTTTATGATTAAATGGAAGGAGTTGCTAAGGAATGAGATCAGGATCCTTTATTACATTTTAGCACTGTTCCTTGAAAACCGGATTATGTCTTGCAAATTAGAGTAACATCTCGAAGGTAATAAATCCTGCATAGGTTGTTAAATATCTCAATTTTTACTTCTAGATTCTTACTGAAGCAGAATAATATTATTCCAAACTTTGCTGAGCGTGAAGTGTTCTGCTGCTGCTCTGTATGTTCATTAGTAACTGAATGTTTGCCATGCTAGAACAGAATTATTTTGTCTCAAAGATTTTACATTCAGAGTATGATTTCATAACTGTCAGTTAAATAATGGCTTTTTGCTAATGATATTTAAATATTTATTGCCTCTCAAACAGTTGTGATAAAACAAGGCAAGTACTTTTCTAGACAAATTCAAATTCATGTCTGTTAAGCCTCTGTTTATCTTCCATTTTCAACTACATAGGTGCTACCTGGGTTTTATTATTTGATGGGCTGTAAAATTCGCTTTTGTGTCTGATGCGTTGAAAATGTGCAGCATATACATATATTTTGTTACTGCTGATAATTGGATTAGAGTTTTCCCAGTCATACTTGCTTCTAAGAGTTTATGGTATAGATCCACATGCATTTATGAAATAATTGTTTTTTCTGAGTGGGAAATGTTCAGAGTACGTGTGTATGTTTTCTCCTCCTGTCCTGGCATCTGAATACCTTGCAGCCTTACTCACGTGAGCAGCCTTCATTCATAAAGAATTCTTTTGACAGTCTGTGCTCTGAGATGTTTCTTGACATTTCTTAATATTTTTCTCTGGTGAAAGTCTTGGTGCTGTTGACAATGAGGCACTGAAATGGAGACCATGCAGGGGACTAATTCACCTAGTATCAGATGCCTTTGGGAGCAATGCATTTTCAGTCATCTCCAGAAGAAAACCTTAAAAGCAAGTGTGTTGGGCTTTTTTCTTTTAAAAAATACTTTCCCTCCCCCCACCCCCTGCCCCACTGCAGATTTCAGCTTCTTACCATGTGTAATGGTGCAACTCATCACTTTAGGAAAGTAAATGTATAATGTGATTACCTCTGACAGGATTTTCAGTGACTGAAAAGTACAGTTTCCTCAGCAAATCAAATGTCCTTCAGTGATGCTTACTTGAAATTTGCGCTTTTGATGGAAGTCAAAAACAGTGGGCAGGAGTAATCATACCTGTAGGCAAGGAACAGGAAATCAAGGTGATGGACTAAAGGACACGATTAGGAAGTTAGACCAAAAAAAGAGAAGTGTATTAGGGACAAAACAGGAGTGAAACTATGAGTAAGCAGAGCACACAAGCATCGACTATAAAGGAAATTTCCTGCAATGAGGCAACGAGCCCAGGAGTATTTCCAAGCCATGAAGCAGTAGTCATGGTTCATGTACCTTCTGACCTGTATTAGATGGGAACTAAACAGGCATCAGCTCTTTCACCTTGATTTCTACAGCAGGGGCACCCTGGTGGAAGTGCTGGAGCTTTTGTGAGTGCTGTTGGCCCCCAGCATGGATGATGTATGGACAATCACCTTCTGCTGCTTGCTCACAGAACTACAGGAGTACTTACTGTAACCTCTCCCTCTGGAGCTGTAGAGAGATCATAGTATCTGGCACGCTTGGGCACTGGAGTTTCTGTTTAGCTGTCTTCAGTCTCTGCTCTAGGTTGTTTGTCCAAAGGGTAGTTATTTGTGATGTAGGAATAGTGATGTAACCCCAGAGTAAAATATTCCCCGTGCTGGGCCAGCACTAGCAAATGGAAAACTGGAGATGTACAAAGAAGCAAGTAAATGAAGAATTATTTTTTCTCCACTGACGGATCTTGGATAGATTGTGCTCTGTACACAAGCAAGCTTCCAACAGCGACCAAAACTAGATTTGACAGCAGCATTTTTATAACTAAATCAGAGCTTCCCAGTGTCAGTAGTGAAACTGAAAATTAAAATTGGAGACATGCTATTTTTTCACTTGTTGGCTTTCTGAAAAGAAGTGTGGCCTTATTACCTTTATTATTTAATATAAAGTTCACTGGTTTGAATGCAAATTTTACAAATTAGTAGTGGATGATAATAAGCATCATTCTTTCAAGTATTTTAAAATGAGTGTGATTGATGTAAAATACTTTCCTGCCACTGAGACATATCTGACTGGAGGAGCAGATGTACCGTGTGGATAGTCAGGACTTCAGGCAGCAAACTTCTCTTGTGCCTTTAGTGTCTTTAATACTCATAACTCGTGGTGGCCTAGTGTTTGTTATAGACCTGGGATATGTTTCTTAGGTAGTGCCACGTAGTGAAAGATTGGTGGTGCGGGGAGTCTGCTCTGAATTCTGTGTATTTCCGTCGCCGCTACTGGAGAATGGTGGGGGTAGGATAAGGCTGCCTTGTCATTTGTTAAAGGTGAGCATTCCTGGGCTTTAGCAGGGTCATCTTGCAGGTGGAAGAGTTTCCAGCTGCCTGCTTGCCTTAGAAATCTGTCCACTGTGTGTTACTTGATCTCAGGATTAGGTCATATTTTAATTTCAGCCCTGGAGTGCTGGCCATTTTGGCCATTTCTCCTTCACTTCAGGAGATTGCTTTTGTACTGTAGGCTCTCTCTGTTCTGAAATGGTGTGCTGTTGGTCCATTGAGAGTTGCTAATTAGATAGGTGGAAAAACGTCACGTGTGTGTTTCAGTTCCCAGGATTCCCTGAACCCTTGGCATGTATATACCTCATTACAGAACAATTGAGAGCCTGCGCTCAACATGATGGGATGGTATTATACTGCCTTTGTCAAGGCTTGTACTAGGAAAAGAGGAAACAAAGGATTAAATGACTGGAAGAGGAAAATTCATTTTCTCTCCTTCTCCACCATGATTTCTTTTGGTTTATTTTTATGCTAAGGTCAAGAGAACTACTCTTTTACAAACAGTATCTAGCTGCTGCTTTTTATCTGTTGTGCATGGGATGGCTAAATATAGGAATGCACATGCAATATTTATGTTGCTGTGAGGCAGAGATACGTTCTTAACTCGGCCTGGTCTGAAAATAAAAGCTCTTTTGGTCAGAATCACTGTTGCTGTTATGAAGTCTGTAATCCTTATGCTGCAGCCTGTAGTATTAATGATGTTTACAAGTACCTCACATTTTCCTTTCCATTTGGGATTAAACTAGTTCCATATAAACACATACAATGTCTTGATAAACAGTGTCACTGAAATATGTACAGTACTCATTTCATGTATGATCAAAATCTCACTCCTTTTTCTGTGAGATTTCCTTTCTTGGTAAACTGTTGATTCTTAATTCATGACCATTCTGACTGAATCTGCATTTTCTCTCCAAATACTTTCCCGCGCTGAAGAACTGATAGGTAATGAATGGCAAACACTGTTTTGCAGGGCTTACCCACCCGCTGGAGGAACCTGTGGCTCTTGGCAAGAGCGTCCTCCTTAACTGGTGGCCATGGTAGAAAAAGGTGAAACCTGAAGACAGTGGAGTTGTGCTGCAGCTCTGGAGAGGGATGTAGCTAACAGAGACTTCATGCAATACTGACAAAAATGTGTGGAAAGCTGAGCGTAAGAGATCACGGGGAATTCCCCATTTCTACTTGCCCAGTAAGATCTTAACCATGATACGAGCACTCTGAGGTGAAGAAGATCCCCTTGTTATTTCGAAACTGATTATAGTTTTCTTTCTTCAGTTTGCTTTTCAGGCGTACTTAAGTGTCTTGACTTTTGTGTTGCGCACAAGTCAACTCAATCCTTCTTTCTTTTAAACTGGACAGGGTCAGCATGACTGTTAGACTGCAAATATTTTGATAAGGGCTGTTTTGACAACATGCAAAAACACGTGCTGTGAAGGATAAAATAGCTGAAGATAGAAAAAAAATTCTGATTTCCTTGAACTTAACAGGATAGACATTTTAAACCCTCGATTAAAATTTTTGTCGTGCCCTTTTTCTGTGCATTTTCCTTACTTCCTTTGTCTTTGAGAAGATGACACTTAAAAGATGGGAATCTAAAGCTGAAAAAAATCTATTAAAAATAATGCTCGGAGATTTTAAAAGAAGTCACTTTAATGGAAAAATGATCATATCATTGGTGATTGCTTTTACTTCAGTAAGTTTTCCCTTGAAAAATTGCAATGTTCTGGATATGGTGCAGTATGAGTGGCTATCCTGCCAGGTGGTAATTTGGAGTGGAGTCTTTCTGCTCCCCTTTTTTCACATTTGCCTTTCCTGATCTCAGCAGGATGTACCCGAAAACAACACATTGACTCATTTTCTTACAATGGTTTGCTACTACAGTGCACAAACCTTGACTTATGATCATATTGGATGGAACTGACTCATGACAGTATCTAGCTAGTGGTCACTAGCTTAGGTGATGTTTCAGGGAAATTGGAAAGCTCACCTTTTTAAAGCTCCCTGTGTGTAAGTATTTTCTTTATAAATGTTTTTAGTGAACTTAGTACCCGTAAGAAATGGCTTGCTGTTGATTGCACAGAGTCATAGCTCTTTCAGAGAGCATTGGTTATTTTATTGTTATACTGATGTTTAGGATAATTTGCATGTAAACTTCCATTAGCATGCTTGGTCAGCAGGAAGGTAGAGAGGCCCTGAAGTAAATGTTAGTATCTTGCATCTTTTTTTTTCTGTTTCTCTAAGTAGATAATATAACTTTTTTTGACCTTTTTTTTTTTTTTTTAAATAGCTGTTTGACCCAGGTAACTGCTACTCCTGCAAATACCAAAGCACACGTGAAACTTGCTCAGATAAGCGCTTTTACTGACATGGAGATTGCTGAGGTGAATAGTGACTCATTTGCATGTAGTAAGAAAACTTCAAGTGGAATCAATCACTCTTAGCAGTGTGAAGGTGTCTGACAATTAGTTTTAAAATATGTTTTATCTTTATATAAAAGAATTACTTCAGTGAAAGCACTCTCGTGCCTTATCAGGAAAAAAAAAGAAAAAAAATTCTCCAAAGTGTTTCTTTTAAAAGCCTTTCTTAGAAGTTTTACTATGCAGAGTATGCCTCTTCTTGTGTCTAGATTAGTTTTCAGAGATCTTGACTGGGCAGTTTAGTCTGGTATGCACCATGGCAGTTTATTAAATAAAATATACATAGATTAAAATTCCTATGGTATTACCTTTTTTTAAAAAAAAATATTTCTTCATCAGTAGGTCCGACAGAAATAATATAAAATTGTATTGCAAAAATGTTTTTTTGTCCACTGATGCTTTCTGATTTTCTTGAGATGAGCATAGTTTTCTGCTCTGCACCATTTGGCTCAGTACCTGTATCAGGTATTTAGGTCCAACCAATTCATATGAGGAATTACTCAGTTTCTAAGTAACACAGATATTTCTGTCAGTCTTTCGACAATGCTGTAACTTTGTATCTCAAAATTCAACTTCCTGTGCCTGTTCCTGGGTACTGTATTCTGTGGAGAATTCCCTTTACTTCCAGTGTATTTCCCTATCCTCAGCTGTAAGGTGTTTCTAAGAGACTAGGTTGGCATGGTGTAGCCATGGTCAGCAGGGTTTGGTGTCAAACTCTGCGTGTGGGCAACCTTGCCAAATGTCACCTGTGATAACCCGTAAGTAGTGGTATCTCCCTGCAATTAGCAGTGTCCCACAAGGTTCAGTATTGTGTAACTTACTCATCAGTGACTTGGATGAAGGGGCAGATGCCTTCTCAGCAGGTTTGCTGATGACACAAAGCTGGAAGAAGAGGCTGATACCCCAGAGGACTGTGCAGCCCTTCAGAAGGACCTCGATAGGCTGGAGAGATGGGTAGAGAAGAACTGTCTGAAATTGAAGAACGGCAAATGCAGGGTCCTGTACCTGGAGAAGAATAACCCCCTGCAGCAGCACAGTCTGGGAGTGACCTGCTGGAAAGCAGCTCTGTGGAGAAGGACCTGGGGGTCCTGGTGGACAGCAAGCTGTCCATGAGCCAGCAGTGTGTCCTTGTGGCCAAGAAGGCCAGTGGTATCTTGGGATGCCTTAGGAAGACCATTGCCAGCAAGTTGGTGGAGGTGATTCTGCTCCTCTACTCGGCCCTGGTGAGGTCACATCTGGAGTTCTGTGTCCAGTTCTGGGCTCCTCAGTGCAAGAGAGACATGGATCTCCTGGAGCGGGTCCAGCAAACAACTATAAATATAATGAGCATCTCTCTCATGAGGAATGGCTGAGGGGGGTGGACCTGTTGAGCCTTGAGGAGACTGAGAGGGAACCTCATCGATGTATATAAATATCTGAAGGGAGGGTGTCAAGAGGATGGAGCCAGACTCTTCTTGATGATGCCGAGCAACAGGAAAGAGGCAACAAGCAGAAACTGATGCACAGGTAGTTCCACCTGAACATGAGGAAGAACTTCTTTACTGTGCAGTTGATTGAGTATTGGAACAGATTGCCCAGAGAGGTTGTGGAATCTCCTCACTGACGATACTCAAGAACCATCTGGACACAATCTTGTTGGACCAGATGTCCTCACCAGTGGTCCCTTCCAGCCTTAGCTGTTCTGTGATTAATTTATGTGTAACACTGAATAATTTCACTAGGATGTCATGAATGTTCTAAAAGCGATGGGAGATCTAGGTTATATTCCACTGCTCGGTGGCCAGCTGGTTACTCTGTACGGAGAACTTCAGTGGGTCTTTGTGGCATGAGGAGTATTTGGAAGTCTTAATTGCCTATATTTTGATGCAAAATACAAGAGAGTAAACTGAAGGAAGTAATTCTGGTCTTGTGTGTTTTGCTTTTGATCTTCTGAATAAATTTAAATTTACTGAAAATTGATCAAAGGAAACTCAAGCCAGAGGCATCACTGGAGTCATGCCCTTAGCAAATCTGCTAAATACTACTCGTAAAATTTTTGAGTGCTCCTTCTGTAGTTTCTTGCCTCCTTTTTATGGCCATTAACTACACTATATTGTTTCTGGTTTGCAGATTATTATCCCGCCTGGTATCTGCATGTGCTGAGACCTTATTCTGTGTCATATCTATACTTTCACATCATACAAATATATGGACACTGCATTCACAAAAATGCATTAATTGCAAAATGCTCTTCACTGTTAGAAAGAAGTGTGCTGTAGAGCTTTAGAGTCTATGGATCTGAAGAGCATTAGGTTTCTTACCATCAACACAGGCTCTGTGGGGCTTATGTTTTATTTTTTCCTTACTCTGATAATTTTGATACAGAGATTAAAAAGTAAAGTGACAAGGTCAGTCAGAAGGAATCAGTGGGACTTAGTGACTAGAAATGGAAGCGCCAGTGATAATTAAATCTGTTCAAGTGTGTTGTGGTTTGAAAAACCTTTCTTGCATGCTAACATCAAAACCAAGCAGTGTTCAAATATACATAATTTAGAAATCTTGAGACGTTAATTGAAAGATCAGGCACTGTAAGGCAGCAATACAAACTCCTTAATTTAGTCTCATACCTGTGTATTGTTCCTGGCCAGTATGGGTAATTTACTGTAAATCACTGTAATTCTTGTCCTTCCTGATAACATGGTACTATGTCATCAATTTGAAACATGGCCTGCTCATTTTTGTTTGCAGACTGTGACGTTTCTTTTACCATGTACACATACAAAGATCTCGGTGTCTGTTTGTATACATGAGAACTGTATTCCTCTATTTGCAAATGTATCCTGGCAAATGTATTTTCCAGCTGGGAATATGAGTGGATTTTGTTGGCAGGACTTTACAAGAAATGTACATGCATTTGTATTCAAGTAGAAGTAAATTTTGAATTCTTCTGGAAATGTTGCTGATTTTCTGCATGGAGATTCCGTATTAGAAGTAAAAAATACACTTCCATTGTATGGACACTGAAGTTTTAATATATAAATTGAATGTACATAGATCCCAACTGCTAACACTAGGAGATAGTTGTCCTGGTTTTCAGATTACTTACTTTTTGTCAGTGTAAGTCAAGCATGCACACAGTCAAAAGTGTATGTATTTTATATTGCACATGTCATAGACTGAGAACATAACCAGAATTGTGCCTGATATTTATCTGCAATTTTAGTGAAGCATAAGCTCTTCCATTATCAAAGACCAAAGGGCCGAATTGATATGTTCATATCTAGCTCATGATTGTGTGTGGCACAGAGAACAGAAAACCATCTTTACAGCCTGGGGCAAATTTCACTACTGCAGTTTAATAGAAAGCTGAGTGTTACTGCAGCTTTGTATGAGATGGGACATCATCAGGCTTGGCAGAACTGGGTTTTCATCCCATCAGTTGTAAAGTAAAAGATGTGATTAAGCCGCCTTGGACAGGTTTTCCTCCCCACTGCTGCGTAGTTTTCTAGCAGCTTCCAGCAGCTTCTAACAGACACCATTCTTCCTCTTATCAAAAAACCTAATCAGAGAAACCCACGACAGAAGAGTATCTACCTTTTCTGTAGCTGACTCAGCTCAGTTGTTTCTGATCCATACCTTCCTTCAGTGATGCATGAAGGTGCTGTGAAAACGTAAATATCTAGAAGATACGTATTTCCTCTGTAGAAGTGATGTAGTGAGTTGTCTACAGTTTGCATGAGGTAGTGCTTGAGGCTTTTCACAGCTAAGCTATTTCACTTCAGTGCAGCACTGTCATTAACATTGACTTCTACACCATGGGGTATTAGCAGAAGTCATCCCATCTGCCTTTGATATTTGTGAGCTTCTTCCAGTATCAATAGTGGGTTAATCTGCGGAAGACAGATCTAAACAAGAAAGGGTTAATAATGATATTGATGATGAGTGATAATGAGTGAAAAAGAGAAACCAAGTTCAAGTATAGCTAGGATATTTATTTTCTGAGAAGGTAGTATGTTGCTTGACTAGAACACCTGCTTTATTTACAGAAAAAGACTCCCATGTCCTTAGCTCAGAAGACAGTGCTGGCTCTGCTAGTTGTTTGGAAGAAAAAGTATTTTTTGGAGTGCAACTGCAAAACATTCATGACATTTCTGGGCAATTGAGAGATCCTGAGCTTTAGCAGAAAGTAGTTCTTGTTTTGTCTAGTTCTAGTAATGTTCATGTTTTGAGCAAAATTTCCACGAAGATACATTTTTGTTAGACATATTTGATTGCAATAGTGAAATTAACACATGATGTGAGCAGCTACAACAACTGACTTGTGTAGGAACCACCAAGCTGTTTGCTCATTATCAATCAGCTCCTTTGTCCATCATTATTCTTTGAATTTGTGCTCCTGCGTTTTTAGATTGTTTGTATCCTTTTTCTTGGGAAACCAGAAGACTGTCACTTTCAGTATGATCTAAATTTTCGAACACAAAGAGCATTCAAGTTGTAAATTCAGAATTCCTGAAAATATTTTTCTGGAGAATATATCAACATACATATGAGCTTCAGTAGAAGTGGTTATCACTGAACAGCTTCTGCTGTGGCAACTAAGAGCAAGTATGTGTGAGGGGAGGTGGCCTAACACCTCATGACTTGTCTGGATGGAATCGCCACAAAAAGGCAGTTCCAGTGCCAGCGGAGGACGTGAAGATGAGAGCAGGCAGTGGGGAGGCCACCCTCACGTCAAAGTGGGTGGAGGTTCAGCCTTTCTGGGTATCTTTTGTGTGACTCCTCAGCAGGCTAATGCAATTACATGGCAGAGAAGTGGAACCATCCATTTAGAAATTAATTCTGAGTGCAAGCACAGGCATTTCATGTGGGGTAACAGGAGTACCTGTGTTAATGTACGCTGTGTAGTTCATCTGTTTGCTGCTAGAGTTTGGATGTGTATATTTAGGATTAAGAATGAGAAGGTCTCAGTTGCTAATTCAGCTCTGCAAGCTCCCAGTGCCTGGTGACAGGTCACTCAAATCTTTATCTCAATGCGCAAATATTTTAAGTAAGTAGAACATCTGTTGACATCATAGGGTGTTTTGTAGATGATTTAATGGTTGTAGCAGTCTGAATTAGGTAAAGGGCTGTGCTAATGCCACTAAGATGGCCCTCAGCCACTAGTATGATGCAGCTGTGAAAAAGTCTAATGTGTTTCTATGACATGTTAGACATGATATCTTTGCAGTGAGAGGGGGAAATGCTAATAGCATTTCAGGAAGCTTTCCAGGACCAATTGGTCCTGAATGAATTCAAAGAAGAAATCACAAGAACTTCCCCCACTGTTTCTTCTGAACAGGACAGTGGGGCAAAGAACCTGAACAGTTTTCAACCCAAATTTAACAAGCTGCACAGGAGATTTTGTTCTGGAATAATGATAGAAAGGTAAGTTACAAGTTCCAGGGATTCTGAAGGGAGACTGAAACTGCTTGTTTTCATTATATTTATTTGGCACTAACAACATGCTTCAACATTTCCAGTGGTTGCTAGTGGATAGGGAGCATGTTTTTTCTACTCTTCTCCCACACCTTTTAATAACAACTTATTTTACTTGTCCCCTGTTCTAGCCCCAATCTTCTCACATTCACCATGGAACCAGTTACTAGATCTGGGGTCAGGAATGAATGAGTCCTGCTCCAGAAATGAAACATGAAATAGATATTTTAATCCCTTTTCTGTTGTGTGAAGCATGGTCCACTTCCTGTGATCACTTAGAAGTTGTTACTTAGCAATTATTAAAAACATACCCAGCTATTGTAAAGACAGAATATAGCCAGTGCCCTCAAGCTGTATTCTATAATTATAGCTTTTTCAATAGCTCTTTTGCTTTTTGTAGGGTATTAAGAAGCCTTTTGTGGGGTTTAGGGCACATGGAACAGATACCCAATGGAACTGAACATTCATTGTGTAAGTTGCCTGTAGTTGCACATCCGTCCTGGAAGGACTATCGTGTGTCTCTAAGCTGTGCAGAGGCACACATTGCAATGACCCTTGGTGATCCAGAGGAGGTGTTGCATTCTTTCTGCTGCTCAGATGTCACTGTTTGGGGCAGAGAAGTTTCTTGGCCATGTTGTCTGAAGAGTTACATGGATTTGTTACCTGCTTTACCCCAGAAGAATTGTTATCAGTAAGTGATGTCTTGCAGTTTGGTTATCACTCTGCCTTTGCATTTTTGGCGTATCTGTGAGAAAGCAGACTTGCAGGGAAATCAGCATATCACCAAAGACCTCAGATTGAGTGGGGGAACTACAGAAGGAAAATGAGATGTGAAATTCTCTAACTTTGGTATTGAATTAAGTAACCAGAATGTGGGCAGGAAGTAGAGGATGATAAAGAGCAGTGCTTCCATTAGGTTGGCTTGTTTTTTTCAGAAAGCTGTGCAGCCTGAGAGGAGCGTAGTGTTTATAACACATTCATGGCATGACTGCTTCCTGGTAAGTGTGCAACAGGAGGAAGTGTTGTGCTTAAATTAGTAAGTGAAAAAGCAGCTGATAAAGGATGGGCTACGGCTTTCTAGATTTTATTCTGGACAGGATTTAAAGGGAAAGTTTCTTTTCAGTGTTTCATTGGAGGGTCAGATTAAAAAGCAAAATGTAACTTACTGTGGTTGATGAGCTCAGACTATATTGTAGCACCAATCACTCAGTTGACTGTGAAAAGGGCTCTATGCTTTAGGTGTCTATTGTAATAATAATAATAAAAATATTCTTATAGGGGAATGGCTATAATGTGAACCTGAATATTTGTAAAATGCATTATTAAGCAGTGGAGAACTCCTGAGAAATTAAACTAGTTAAATAAGATATTATTCCTACTTCTACCAGTAACTTGCTGTGTGGTTTTACACATATTATTTAAAAAGGAGATAAATAATTTTGAGTAGCTCATTAGTGTTATAATTGAGACCACTTCAATGTCACTTTTGTTTTTTACCATAAACAGATGGTAGCTCCCATTCAGGATGAATTCTGTTTCAAAAATAAATTGAATTCAGAAGTGTACTTTAAATTTGTTTACTAAATTTAATAGCCAACCTTTTGGCCATAACATTTATAGTATATTAGACTGTTAAAATGGATCTGATTTGTAATTTACTTTGAGATCAAACATGGTAGGGAATACATTTTAATGAAAGGAGATTAAACAGTCATAAATTCGTTTGCTGTTTAGCACCTTACAGATCACCAGTCTGGAGGAAAAAAATGCACTGAAACCTTGTCTTTCATGAACAACTCTGTGACACCATCTGCACTGTTTATATTTAAACCTTTGGATTATCTCTAATACTTTCTAGCAGTGCCCTTCACAATGAATTCCTGTAATTAATGGTTCCTCAAAGTACCAGCACCTCTTCTTTCCTTCAGCTCTCTGAAGTGTGAGACTCAGGGATCAAAGAAATGTTAACTATATTGGCTTTAGGCTGTATAAAGTACAATCCCAGATCACTTTTTTGCTGGAAAGTTCTAGGACTTGTCTGTGTGAGCAAGTTAACTTGCTCAAGTTAACTGTATCGTCAGCCAGACTGAAACAGCTATAATGATGATGCTAAAATCCTCTTATTCTAGTAAGAGATGTTTTGAGGTGAGCTGGACTTCTTTTGGATGAAGGTTGTTAAGCAGAAAACCTTTCTGTTGCCAAGACCTCTCCCCCAGACCCTTTCATGGAAGAGTTGAATTACTTCAGTGTATGATTCCACCACCATTACACTGGTAAATTTTCCATGCCAGGAAACTATTAGATGGTAGGAATCATTAATTACCTTCTGTCCTGCAGGTTTTGGGGAGGCACAGGCACCTGTTAGTGTGACCAGGTGGGGAAGGGGGCAGTTCGTGTCTTCATAAGTGTGCTATGTTGGAGGAGATGACAGATCTTCATTTGTAAATGATTCTCTTGACTTCTCTGGCAAGGACATATGTGTGGGTGAATGAAGTGTCTTTTTCATGTCAATGGTGATGGAAACTAGGATATAAACATTGCGGTACAAGGGATGCCAGGAACTTGTGGGCAGGAAGGGAAAATAAACAGAGCATAAAAGTTTTTCTAAAGTGAGTGGAGGCAAATACTGACATTCATTTTACGGCTTTTTGGTGAGTTTGCCACTGGGGTTTTCTGTTGTTTTATTTTCTGGGGGGGAGTTCTATGTCTGTGAGGTTTTTTGTGTTTTTGTTTTTTATATTTTTATATTCAGGATCAATCTACTACTAATAGTTACGTTATTAATTTCCTATTATCCTAACAAACGCTTGTGAATATATTTCCTAATAGGAGACTCAGAGTGTCAACTTTTGAGAAATGCCTGTGATCATCTGTGATGATTAGCTCGTGTGTGAGTTGCCATCATTGCATTAGTTAGGTCCTGGAGCCTAGTTCCAAGGGCTTGATTCATATTGAGGGTCCTCCTTTCTACATGGGATGTGAGAGCGATGGATTTGCAGTGTCAGGCCATACTAGGGATGGGAATCAGGATAACTGAACCTGTTTCTGCCTTCAACACCAGCAGGCAGTGTACAAAGTAGAAGAACAAGCAATTGTACAGAATTAAATATATTCATGTGACTGTTTGAGACCTCTTCAGAAGAAACAAGAGTAAATACCATCTTATGTTATCCTGGTACATACCTTTCAATGTTGAGTGCTTATCAGCAAGATGCAAGTATTTTGAACATTTTTATTTCCCTATTGCATTTGGGATCAAGTAAAAATAATTAGATCTCACTTTCAGCATTAAAGTGTACTTAACTTGGTGTAGCTCAACAGAGGAATTATTTGTAAATACTGTGTTCATTAATGATTCTGCATTTATTCTTAGTGTTTATATGTCGGACACTCAAAAAGGTTGTTGAAAGGTTGTGTTGTGGTAGTGTACCTATATATTTTCTGTAATTCATTATTTAAATATAAAAAAATGGCTCAGAGTTATTTTTTTCTTTTTAGCTTCAATATTGCAAAAATCAAGATGTAATAGAAATTCCTCTTTAGCAGACAACTTCTATCGCTGAATCATTCATCTGTGCTCATTAAGTAAATGATGCTGTTATTAAATGGTTACACTAGCAATAATTCAGTAGCAGCATAGGAGAGAACTATCCGTGATCCAGGAGTGCAGCACAGGCTGATACCTACCCACCTGAGGAGCAGCTCTGTGGAAAGGGACGTGGGTATCCTAGTGGACAGCAAGCTCAATATGAGTGAACAGTGTGTTGCTGTGGTAAGGAAAGCCAGTGGGATGCTGGACTGCATCCACAAGGGAATCAGCAGCACAGATAAAGAAGTCATTATCCCACTCTGCTCTGTGCTTGCCAGGAATGCTGTGTTCAGTTTTGATCCCTGCTGTGCAGAAAAAGGTGTGGACAGACTGGAAGAGGTCCAGAGAAGGGTCACAAAGATGATCAAAGGACTGGGAAGCTTGTCATGTCAGGAAAGGCTGAGACAACAGGGTTTGTTCAGCCTTGAGAAAAGAAGGCTTAGGGGAGACCTTACCACCATGTTCCGGTCCTTGTGGCTACAAAGATCATGGAGACTCCATTTTTATAAGATGTCCCATGGAAAAGATGATGGGTAGTGGGTACAGGTTGCTCCTGGGGAGATTCCAACTGGACATGAGGAAAATTTTTCACAATGGGAACAATCAGCCATTGGAATAACCTCCCCAGGGAAGTGGGGGATTACCCAGCATTAGATACTTTTAAGATCTGGCTGAAGAGTATGCTGGTCCATCTTGCCTAGATGTTGCTTTTACCAAGAAAGATTGAAGCAGATGATCCTTGAGGTCCTTTCCAACCTGGTATTCTATGATTCCATGAGTGTATAAAATCATCTTAAATTCAACTTTAACCCTCTTAACTTCTCCCACCAAAAAGCCAGGGATAGGAAGATGTCTTTGGTTAGTTCATCCTTTCTGGGAAAATTAGGTGAAGGTATGCTATAATGTACTTTATTCCAGTACAATAAAAATAAGAACACTTATTCTTGGTAAACACTGCCAAGAAAAACCCTGTTCTTAATTAAACCCCATTCCTCCCACCCCACAGTACCTCTAATATATTTGACTTAATCAAGGACTGTTTTGGTTTTAAAAAGAATGGTTTAAAGAAGTATTAGTAACTCCCTGTTAACTGAAATGTAAGTTGAGTTTCGATTGAGATTTAGACTCCAAGTAACTTTATTTGAATCCTCTGTAGAATGTGTTTTTTTTTATTTTAAAAGACTGGATGATGTTATTCTAGCATTAAGACTGAAGTACCTACAGTTTAAAGCCTTCACACAGCTGCCTTGGCATCTAAATATATAGACATCTGTAGTGAGGGATTTAAGTGCCTAAAATTCTACTTCTGCACAGACAGCACTGCTGTCTTCTGCCCCAGTTCTTCTGGGACCCTGACATGAAGTGTTCCTGCTCATTAGCCCGCGTAGAGAACTTTAACACCCATCATTGGAAGTGAGTTCAGCACAAAGTGTAGCAACCATGGCTGTGGCATGCTAATCATAAGGACTGTGTAGGAACCAGGAAAAGATAGGGAGTTGGTTGTTGAGAAGAAATCTGAAAATTGCCAGGGCAAGAGGCCTGGCAGGAAGTGAGTGGGAGAGTAAAGCAGTGGGAAGAACACTGGGAGGTGAAAAGCAGTGTGGAAAATCTAACAGATCTTTGAAGGGTAGAGAAAGCTGAGAGAAGACATTGAGATTAAAAGGAAAGCTAGTATAGGAGATCTGGAAGCTAATGGGAAATGGGATTCTGGTTTCAGGGAGGAAGCAATATATTGTATAATGAACTTGATTAGAATGAAGTGGTTACTGAAAAGAGGCAGGGGGGCAGGACTGGGATCACAAATAGGAAACTGAGCCTGATGACAGAAAGTGTGATGGGGGTGGTGACACATGTCCACAGGATTGGTAGTAATAGAGCTTGGATGAGAGGAAGAGGTGGCCAAGTTTTGAAGGAGACTGAGTGTGTCTCTGTCTTTGTTGAACAAAGTGGAGCTTCTCCTTTTCAGTAGTTGCTGTCTTAAAAGAGCTGGAAATTAAACCAAACTCAGAAAGCTGCCTTGAGTAAAATTGTTAAGAGTTACAAAAACGAAGTGATGCAAAGCTGGGAAGATGAAGAATTAAGACCGTCTGAAATACGTTAACTGAGCTTCCTTGGACATATGCATTATGATATAGTTTTAAATTATATGATCTCAGAATTGTGTGGTCTTTTCAAGTAGAACAGAAGTGTATGAAGACTGCAGCAGACAGGTCTTTGAAAACTTGCTTTTATTTGTTGTAGAAACTTTAGGACAGGTAGCGAACAGGGGGGTGCACAACAAGCCAGGAAAGATACACGTCACCTTATCTAGGCAACTAGATGACTACAACTTCCCCAGGAAATTAGTTTAAGGTATTATGTGAATCTAAGCACTCTGATAAATGAGCTTTAGGAATCTAATTGAACACTGAAGTTAGTAGTGCTCCAGATTCAAAAGTTTCATTCTTGTCTATGGGGATCGTATGACATACCTTTCAGGGAGCTGTAATGCAATCTGTTGTTATCCTGAGAGCACCAAAGAGGAGCTCTGTCTGGGAACTGGCATGTCTGTCCTCAGAGTGCTGTTCTGGAGCGGCACAGAATAACCGGAGTAGGTAACATACCGTGCTGTGACCATATGGAATGCAGTCAATGTGTAGACTGCCAGTACTCTTTTCTAGCTACTCTATTCACTGAATGATGGCGGGGTCCTGTGGAAAAAAAATTGCAAGTCATCACCTAGTGAAAAGCCAGTCAGACTAGATTTGAACAAGAGGGCTTGTGCTTGAAGTGCTTACCTTAAAAATTTGCTAGTTTCCACCTCATTGGACACCTATCTTCTATTACGATTTTAGGATGTTGAGGATGTTGATGTTTGTGTATAGCTTTCATGACTTTTATTTCTTTAAGTGGCATGCTTTCCATACATTTATCCTGGGAAAATCTCAATGCACAATGTGCAGAGAAAATGTAAAAACTAAGAAGCATGGTTACAGTCAGTTTTTTAATTTCCATTAGCTTTTGGTAAAATCTTCTTTGAAAGATTGTACCTTGCTTAATTTTCCAATTATATATTTATTTGCATGATGGAGAAGATGAAAAGCGATTTTCTTTTGATCTGATGTAACTGCAGTTGTATTTTAGGGGAACTAATTCCATCTTATCTGATTATATTCTGACCATGGTCAAAAGTAAGGTTGCGATTACTGTTTAAAGAGACTAGTTTCAGTGGTTGTGTCATATCAAATGCATTGCTTTTCTACTCCTTTATTGTTAGATGGGCTTCTCTAAATTAGATGGTCTAATTCTGGAAAATTTGAATACATGCAGGTGGATTTTTTTGTCAGCAAAGCCACACTTATCTAACTGGAGCTCCATATGTCTGCAAAAATTGATTCCATATGGTTGAATAGCACATTTTGAAAATGTTCCTTTAATTCATACTACTGCTGGGAGAAAGTCGCATAGCTTTATTTCTTGAGCTCCTCCTTAACTGACAGCACACCTGTAGATGAACCTTCTTTAAATTTTTAATGTGTTAATTGAATACGTAGGATTTTCCTGTCACATGTTAACAGTTTTAAGGTAGCTTAGATCTGTGGCTAAGCAAAGCCTTACTTATGTGCTGTCTGTTTGTACTCCTAAAAACAAGTGATGAAATACACTTAAATCATGCAATCCCACCATCTACTGGGTTGAATTTACATTTCATTTAAGGTCATGCTGAGTCTAAAAAAATACATATATAGAACTGGTCAAATAAAACCCAGTCTTTTTACACAGGGGAAAAAAGCTTTGAGTTTGCTTCTGGTTAAACAAATTGATGGGAAATAATCCTGTTGGAAAAGCTGGAGATCTGGAATTTTTAAATTGGGGCCATAAAAGGTGACATAATCAAGAGATGAACTTGTGAGAAGTTATGTAAATTAATCTTTTGTATGTTTTTTTGTTGTACACAGGTACCTAAGGATAAAACTGGCCTGAAGGGAAAATCTGGGGGAAACTGGGGAGCTTGACTGTTCTTGCACCTGAGTAAGTGAATGCTTAGCTGGAAACCAGCTTTACAAAATGTTAAAACCTTTAAATGTTTTCCAGCACCTCCATGCCTAATTGCAGTCTGTAACTTGGGACAATACTGTGGCTTTTGAATTGACAAAGGCTAGAAGGACAAGGACTAGCTACAGGGAGGGAATGTTGCGTAGAGCCTCCTGTGCTTTGCAGAAGGTTTTCTTTTTATTGCTACCCTTAAAGCCTCCTTAAAGTGAAACACAGATTATAAGCAAGATTTCTTGGTATTTTGGTGGTTTGCCTTTTTAGTTATTTATCTTCAGATTAATTTCTGAGTTTCTTAAAGTTAAACTCGACCTTGCTGGTTTGTAATCAATAGTAAGACACTGAGACTCAGCAGAACTGAAGTTCTAGGAATGGGCCAGGTTAAGGATGAGGTCATCAAAGGGTGAAAACTGAGAGGATGACCTTGTGGCAGCCTAATATGGTTGACTTGGAAAGGGTGAATGCTTATGTCATGGTTTGTTTTTTTGAGACAGAAACTATTGTCTTGGTTGAGTTTGCTTCCACTAAAGTAGGACAGAGACAGCTTTTCTTCATCAACTTGGGCATGGCACATAGCAGACATTCCTCAGCATCTGAAGGATCCCAGTCCCAAACCCAGACTACACAATTTTCTGAAAAGACAGGAAAAATATTTTCTAGTTATCCACCTGGCTTTCTTTCCTGGCAAATCAAGGATTATTCTGTTTACAAAAAATAATTTTACATGTCAAAAAGGTACTTTGATGTATTACTTATTATTTAATATATTTATTTAGTCATACATATTCATATATGACATGCATGTAGTATTAATGAGCAGATAAATATTGTATAGCATAAAACTTCTTTCTGCTGGTAACATATTTTTAAAAATGGACAAGTTAATTGAGTTTTCTGAAACAATTGCTACAGCTGGAGCCTTTCTTCCTGCTGGCATTTATCATGCTAAAAGAATTATCTTTGGTTTTGGAAAGCTTCAGTAAGCTGAATATCCTTACTGGTTTTGCAAACAATACTTATCAGCTGAGGGTCTCTCAATTTAATCTGGTCTAAACTTGTTACCAATTCTGTTTATTCCAGATTTGTTTGGTGGTTTAATCATATTCTTGTACTGAATGCATACACTTAGAAATTGATATCCATCTGCATAAAAAAAGTATATTTCATTTTGCTAGAGTATTTACCTCTTTGCAGTAGAGTAGTAGACAACTTCTGATATTAAAGAGAATTAAATATTCAACTTAAAAATATGCCAGGCTTTGTGAGCTATACACACACAAGACTTTAAATTCATTAGAAATGCATCATGGCAGCATGTAGCATTATCATTCTTTGATTTGTAAGTTAGGTACTGAATTGCAAATAATGCCTGAGACTGCATTACGGATTGCTTTCCTGTGCATTGGTAGTTCTCACTGAAGTTCTGGTTCCTTGTCTTGCACTCATTTTGTATAGTTTTAGGGATTAGGTCTATGGAGTAGCAAACTACTAGGTGTAAGGTTTATTAAAGAAGATAAGTTCAGTGTTCTTAGGTGATAATGGCATGTTTTGAAATCACAGTTGGCTCAACAGCTTTGTTTTAAATCCAGCAGGACTTTTGAGAGAGGTTTTTGCCTTGTTTAACTTCTCTACGAACACGTGCAAATGTTTTAATTTATTTCCTGTGTTATCAGTACTACTCTGCATATTTTAGTCTATTGCTTTTGACAGTGATGAAAGGCAGGTATTTCCTGACCTTTTGTATTTTGTGTGCTACGTAAGCTCAGCTGCTCATTTTGGGAATATTTTCTTCTCCTGTCTTGTTCCTGTTTCCTTGTTTGAAAGGCAGCACTAGAAATTCCAGGTGCAATTGCAGTCTCTTTGGAATTGTAGTGTAGATTTTGTGCTTGTGTACATGAGACAGGAGCTTTGCCATAGAAAAGAAAGGCAGTCATTCTGCTGGGTTTGAGGACCTGTAGTGACTTCTGCCTTGACAAAGATACCATGTCAGTTTTATGTTACTTTTTACTTGAAAATTGTCCTTAATTGTTTAATAAGGCAGAAGTCAAGGATTATTGAACTAAGAGATGGGGATAATCCAATTGAATTGTGTAGTCTGTTCCTTTATGAATATAGGATTGATCTCTAATTTAGGTGTTTTATCCAGTTCATTATTTGGCAGTTACTGTAGTTACTGCATCACCTACAGATTTTCTCATTCAGACTTGAAATTGAGTGCCCCAGGGCAAGATTTTCTCCGTTAAGCATGAAAATGAACTGGCCTTGGTTTTGAGAGCACCCTGTGTGTAGCAGTTCTTGTGCCTGATGTTCTGGAAAGATCGACAGGTTTGTGCAAATCTACATCTAGGTTTGAAGCAAGACAAACATATCCGTGCCGCAACCCTCTGTGAGCTGCATTATGTCCTTTTCCAGGGATTGGTAGGAATTAGTCTGCTCCCTGTGTAGGGGCTGAAGTGAAGCCAACTGGTACTGTTCCTGTCGCCTGCTGATACTGTTAGGATGAAGCTCTTCAACTTCTCTTAGCAGTTAATTTCACGGAGATTGTTATTATTTTTGTAAATCACAGTGTATGGTTTCTGACAGTTTTTAAAGATGTCATATGCTCTGCTGTTCATAGTCTAGAAATCTCTGGGGTTTTAAAACTTTCTCTACAGTATCTCTCACGGAGATCAATTAAGTTTCTAATTAAAGCTCTATCAGCCTAGCATCTGCTGAAATACTAAAAAGGTTGATGTTTGTTGAAACAAATATAGGTTTTTTAATCTCATGAAAAAATTTTGTTGAGGATTACTGGAGGGTTTTTTTATACTTTTGAGAGGGTTTTTTTGTTGTTCACAAAGTGGTGTTTGAGTAATTAAAAGCTTACAGTAGCTGAAATTTTTAATGAAAAGGAGCAAAACAAATTTATTTAAACAATTTTATTTATTAAAATAGTGTGTTCTCAGACAGCTAGCAGGACTGTAGTTGCAACCCTCCCCCATGCTTTCTGTCTTTGAAAGACTACTTATTTTGATCAGACCTAAAATGCTGATGAAATTATATCTCTCTGTTTCGCCCGAAGCCAAGTGTCACAGCCTTTCGTTGGTGTTTGGAAAGTTGTTTATCACTACATTTGAAAGGTACCAAAGTCCTGTGGTTGGCCTCCGCATGAAAATATATAGGAACTTGGGCTTTATGAGGCTGTAAACCAGATAATTCATCACTACTGATGATCTGGAGGTAGATGTGGGCTTTTAAAGAACAATATGTTATATTAGAAATTCCTTTGGAGGGGGAGTGTTTGTTTTTAGGGATTTCTGGAGAGTGGAAGCCTATTATGGTGGTATTGTGTGTGTAATAAATCATGTACTTTCCCTAGGTTGGAGGGGGGATTTGTTGTTTTTTTCAAAGGCTAAGACCATTCAATCATTCTGCCATAATAAGAATAACAAGTAGTATCCTCTCTGCAAACATGGAAGAGAGGGGAAAATATTTTTTTTTATTTTTGCAGTGTAATATTCTCACTATTTATGTAAATAAATGATAGTGTGTGACACATTTCACATTAATAGCAGTGCAGCTGTATTGGTGTTGTCTGCCCAAATAAGAAGTAATAAGAGAGGGGGTGACAAGGGGGATCTGTATCAGAGATGGGCACTGCAGTATGAATAAAGTGACACTGTGGTTCTGTGGGGGGGTACACTCATTGTAGGAGGCTTCATCCATTTGCTGCTCCTGTATTTAGAAGGCATCTTTAGGGATCCTTTTTGCAAACCAGCTCATGCAGTAACAGGCAAAACAGAAGCAATTAGTGGTGTAATCTCAAAGGGAATCTCAAGCTTCCCTCTAAGTGCAATGATTAAATCCACTAAAATGATAACCATTGCTGCCAAGAACTCCTGTAATTGGTCACTAATGTATTTTGTTGTAGCAGTCGATAACTACTGCATTTCATGCACATAATTGGTAATGCATACACGTTTGGTCAGGAAAATTGAAAATCCTGATAACGGAGAGTTGAGGGGGTGGGAAGGAACACAGAGCTGGAGAACTGAAATACTGCTCTGTTGATAGTACCTAACTAGAACTCTGTGCTTCAACAAAACAAGTGTCCTACTGTGCTGGAATACAAATGGGCTGTCTGTGGCAGGATATAGCAAAGACATTTGGCAGAGAGGGACTTGAAAGCTTCTGGCATAATGTAATTGAATTGGCCATTTCTTTAAAGATACAGCAAATTGTTTGCTGCAGCATTCATCATCATAAGGAAGGTCAGACAGCTTGCCAAACATATGATATTCATAATAAAAAGTAAAATGGTGACGCTTATATTTAAACACAAATCATGTTATCATGTTTGTAAAAGCTGGGGAAATGAATGGGGATATTTTTGGTGCCGCTGAGGCATTAGTAATCTAAGACTGTAATTCAAGAGGGGGAAAGCATATAGGCAGAGAAAAGACCCACAGGGGAATTCAGCTACTGAGCAACATATGATCCCTCCGATTTGAGAGGGTGGTAGGTGTTTTGGCAGGATTATTGCTGACTCTCTCTTCTGATCACTTAAGGGAATATTAGCTTGTATGATCCTGTTTTTTCCCTTTTAAGAAAACAAAGGGAAAAATAACAAAGAAAAAGGACTTGAGTCTTTAAAAAGAGGCAAAATTTGAACTGAAGCGTTGCTGGGGTTTTTTTGTTAGTCAGTTATGCTGTGACAAAATAAGATGATGCAACAACCTGTAGCACATCTGAAATGTGATATGCAATGCTCAGTATTGGTACACTGGGAAACCCCTCTTGAGTCACATCCAGAACACTGAACGTAAATTACACGGTGAAGGGGGCTTTGGGCCATGCAGTGATGCCTCTGCAAATGAGTAGCTGTTAGCTTTGAGGTTCTAACACATTCAGGAGACTGGCATTTTGATTTCTTGCACCACTGCACCACTGATAGGGTTGGAAATGGGAATCAAAATAATTAGATTGGATATATAGATCCCAGCAAACCAGCCAAGAAAGCGGCTGGGCTGGGGAGGGCCGCTCTGAATTCTAAAATGTGCCACTGCTTTTTTTATGAGAGCGTGAGGATGGAAGAAATAAACCAGAGTGCAGATGCTCACCATTTATATTCAAAGCACGTAATAAAATAATTGAATATATGCTTCGTCCTATTAAACCCTGTTAAAATCACTAATAAAGTACATTAGTGTTATATTAAAAAGGGAGCACAAATTTTCAGGTAATACATCTTTGTTGTATGCATAGTATACAGCTAAGCAGACTGGGAAGTGGTCTTTTACATTATCCAAGGCATTCCTCCTTCCTGGTACAGGACTGTGCATTTTCTGTTGTGTTGTCTAGCAGTAGCTTTGCAGTATTCCCTCTGGCAGTTTTTTTACAGGCCAATAGTCGTTCCCCTCCAAAACACCTTTCCTGCTAGTCACTCAATATTTTTCATGTAAAAGAACCTAACGAAAACAAATCACCAAAAAACCCCCACGCTTTCCATGTACTCCTTCTTGAGTTTCCATAGCTGACAGAAAATGTCTTCCTTTTTCTGCTATGCAGATTCCTCATTTAGATATTTGTAAACTGTTACCCCACTTTCTCTTTGCCCCACTTTAGCGTTTTTCACCTGTACAAAATGTATGTGTCAGTCTACTCAAATTCCAGTGCTTCATGTATTTGCTTTTGAGAGACCCCTCTTCATTTAACCAGGAGATTCAGGAGTCCAGGTCCTCCTAAACTGATAGAGAATATATGGGTTTTTTTCTGTTAGCGTAATTTCTGATGCTTTTCTTTTTTTAAATCTACTCTGTAGCTTGACTGCCCATAGTATCTTCTACTTCATTTATGTCTCAGTGCACTTTCTGCCTTTTTTCTCTACCTTCCCTATTACTGATTTTTTCATACGAAATTTGTTATATCTTGCATTTTTCAAAGTAATATCTTTGTTGCTTTCAATTTGTATTTCCGTTTTTCCTTTTATTTCATTAAGTCCAAGTCCGTCTTGCCTCTGTAACTTCTAATCTATGTAGTCAATGTTCAGCATCAGTCCAAAATAGCCTTTTGGTTTGTGTGCACATCTGTGATGAGGAAGGCAGTGGATGCAGTATCTCCTGTGCTTTGAAGCCAGATGCACAGGGTCACATCTCTGGTAATATTGTATGATAATAACACATGCTGAAGTGCTTGCCAAATTTTGCAGAAGCCTGTCCTGCATGCTGTCCCTGAAATACTGTCTGGATTTGTAAGCAAATACAGCAGTTATTGGCTCCACTCGTAGTCACCGGAAAAAGCTGTATTGAGCTGATTCTGAACTAAATATCAGCATTTTTCCCTGTTTCCCGTCTTCAGATCTCCAGAATGTTCTAGATGTTAGTTTTCTTATTGTGCTCTTTGGCTCATTATTTGACATTACCCTACTCAGTTGTAAAGGTAGTGATGAGGAATAGCAAAGTGATGTCTTCTTGGTCTGTGCAAGCCTGTAACACCTGCGGCTCCTTCACAAGCTGTCATTCGTGTATCTTGCAGGTGCACTGTGGCTATACTGTACAGCTTGCACATAAGTCTCCTGTTCAGTGTGATACGACGTTTTGATGTCAGATTGCAATACTAACAAATAAAAAGGGAATTTACTATCCCTATGGAATGGATGATAAGTAGCTGCTATGGAGGTGCAGTGTGGAGGAGCAGTACTCACACCGGAAGCTGAAGGAGTTTGGGTTTACTGGTAGTTCTGCAGGAGCTAATCTTTCTGATAGAAAACTGATAAAATACAGTATGTTTTGTTAAAAGGAGATTGAAATTGTGAGTTGGTTGTCCTCATCTGGTAATAACCATGTGGTTATTTTGTATGGCTCTTTAGATGTTATGAAAATAACAAGATTCTTTAAAGATAGAAGAATTAAAACAGGAAGCTGGGTTTATTTCCCTGATATTCATAGCTATTTTAAAGCTGGCAAAACTGTTGAAGTTGAGATGAGGAATTGTCCATTAGCTGAAATTTTTACATCCTGCTCAGATGAATTTCTAAAATACAGATTTCTTTCAATGTTTCAAAGTTACATTTAATGCAAGAATTGCATGTTTAAGTTTCAAAACTTGTGTTATTGAGGAAATCCAGTTAGGGAATATACATGTTTCCTGGTGGATTCGTGCTTATTAAGGCCTTCAGTTAAGGTTCAGGCTTTCACACACACAGGTTATTTAGTTCAGATGATGGTCATAGGTTTTTGGAGGACAATTGCAACACAGTAGCTACTGTGCAAGAAACTGAAGAAGTAGTACAGTAATTTGTCCTGCTCCAAAAGTTACCTCTTAAAACACACAACTCACTTAAGAGTGCAGTGAGGTTTGACCAGCCTTGAGAGTTAATTTGAATGCTTGGCACTGTTGTTTTATAAAGGGAGTTTGGCAAAGAAATGTTATATGGGCTTTTAATAAATTTTTCCTTGACCTTTATCTGCAGCAAAATTGGCTGGCAGCATCACAGCAGGTCTAAACACAGCATTTTATTTATGGCATTAATTTTATAGAAGAGCAAATGGAATTCTGAGAAAAGGAGAAACGAATAATAACTTGGTGATTGTGAATGAATGCAAATGCCAGTGACTTGAACAAAGAGGTCAAATTAAATACCTTGGGCAGGTTCCACAATGTCTCTCTAGAGGAATGCAACATTTGATCCCCCATGTTTTGACTACTGCCATTCAGACAACAGTATGGCAGTGTATTACACAGGTAACATTTTCTGTACCTTTCAGGGTGTTAACTGCCATTAAATATTTCCTGTTCCAATGTATAAATAACGCTCTGTGGTATGAATTCTAGGCAGTGGAAACACCTTACATATTTCAGCACCACAGTGTAACATTTGTTTTATTTAGGAGACCTGCAGATGTATTTAATCCTCTATTATAAGTTATTAAAATCATACGATATAAACATCAGGACGTGCCACATAGCTAATTGTGCTGTAACTCAGAGCAAACTGGGCTGTTTCTTCCTTGTGAGGAAGACTTTTCTATGCTTGTTGTTGTCTTATTCTTGGTTATTGAAACCAAGTTTATGCCCTTTTACAATAATCTTCAGAATTAATTATGTTCAGTCAATATCTTACCTCTTGCAACTTTTCACTGCCAGTGCCAGTGCACATTGTATGGGATGATTTCTTTTGCTGTACAGTTAATGAGTTCAGCTCATTATTCTCTGTTGGCTTTGCTTTTGAAGGCCATCTGAAAAGTAGGTAAAAGAATTTTCAAATTATTTTTGTCTTTCTGATGTCTTAGGCCAGCACTTACAAACATGGTGAGTGGTTGGCTCTCATGAGATGCTATACAATCAAGGAAATTTTTAAATTCTTCCTGAGCTGCTGGAGAAGTTTCACTTACAAACAAACTCAGTTGTAAAGAATTATTTAAAAAAATAAATACTGTGGCTATGTAGGACTCAATTTTACCGAAGGATATGGAAAAAACTTTTGTAATTTTGAAGGAAAAAACCCCATTGTTCTTATGTGTTCTTAGCGGAATGCGTGTTTGAAACTTACTTTGCTACGGTAGCAAGTTTTTTGATTTTCAAAACATTAGTCCTTAAATGAATAATACCCTCTTGCCACCCATGTATTGTTTGGGAAAATTAGGTTTGTTTAGGAAATGGTAAGTGACAGCTCCTTATCTTGGGAAGTGCTCCTCTTATTTTCCTTTTCTTTGCCCACTCCAGGAACAAAAGCAGTACAAAAATGCAGATGTTGAAAGGCACAAAAACGTACTAAAAGTATTTTCCTTCTGTCTTGGAACAATGGTTGCTGACAGCAGAAGGCTTGCCTGCTTGTTAAAATTAGATTTGAATCACCAGTGTAATAGCAGTAGGAAATTGTAGGATGGAGAGGTGCCAGGAAGCCTATCTATATCTGCCTTTTCACAACGTGTAAGGTGGGCCCCAAATGACTTTAGCTGTCTCCTCAGTTGAGTGAGCCTGCCCTATATGACAAGTACTGGTTAGGCATCCTTAAAACAAAATATTTTGTACTTAGGCAGAGGCCATTGAGGTGAGATCCCAAGAACAGACACAAGCACAGCTATTCAAGACTGCTGTTACAACTTAGGCTTCTGAAGACTGTGTTTCTTATTTGTTCCTTACATCACATTTTAATTGGGCCCACTCTCATTACCTCTCACCATTTTCCTGGACTGGGATAAAAAAAACTCTGTGTTTTGGGGCTTGGTTTATTGAATTTTATGGTTGTAAAAGCACTGGGAAGTTTTCATAAGCTAGCTGTGAATAAATCAGAGGATGATGCTTGCTCTGAAGCTTCATCAGAGTCAGCATCATTCTGGCTTATTCTGTTTCTCCTCAGCTGTTTTAAGGCAGTCCAGTGCCCAGTTGCTTCCTTTATGTAGTTATTATGTGTTGGTTTTGCAGTAACCCAAGCTGTGGAAGACACTGACCTCTCTATGCACCTTAAAACCATTCACGGAAATGGTTGTAATTCTGCTGATGCAGAATACAGCTGCCCATTTAAATCTCTTTTTCCTACAGAGGGGCTGGTTATGTCTCTGCTGTGTACGAGCTTCTCTTTAATTTCTAGTGCGGTTTTTGCACTATTTCCATAAGCAGCTTAGTTCTGATTACTTCAGGGAGTGCTTTGAATGATATAATGGTAATTGATATCAGCTGAAGTGCTAAAGCTACCAGTCCCCTAATTTAAATTAGTGCCAGTTGGAGATGGGAGAGCTGAAAGCAGGACTGTGCATAGGGGAGGACTCTGTTTCCGAAAATTGTTTGGTTTGCTCTCATAATGCAGAATTTTCTGACCTTCAGGTCATGCGGTTATTCTTGTCCTGGGTGGCAAAGTAAAATCAAAGTGGTTGTGAAGGGATGATCAAGGAGGAATTGAAGTGTTTAATGGTATTTAGTGCATTACTGTTCTCTTCATTGGTGCTATGAAAGCAATCAGACCTATTTTAAAATAAATCTACATAAATAACCGGGTTATAATAATGCAATATTGGTTTGTATCTTTTTATGTCATTTGTTTACATCTACTCTGTTTAACACTCTGTTGTATGTATGTATCCATCTATCTGTGTACATCTGGAGTTTATATATGTAATATTTATTTTATGGAGAAATAAGCAATTCTGCAGATGGACTGTATTGTTTATAGGTATTATTTAATTGTTGGCAAATATTTGGAAGGTGCAGGACCACCATAGTTTCATGAGACTGCTATAGCAAATTTGATGGTAAGAGAAAATTGAAAATTGAAAGAATTGCCTCAGCACGAGTGGTCATCTTGACTTGACCTGCTTGTGTGTTCAGCTTTTAGCCTGCAGTCGCTCCTCCTGCATGTGCACCAACTGGAAGAACAGTGGGTTGTGTGAAAGATTTTGCTGGAAGTTGCTGGTGTATTTGTGATTGAAAAAGTGGACAGAGTGTGATCTATTTTTTCCCCAGAGTCCTTACAGGCCTGGTAGAATGATGGACTGTCAGGTAGGCTTCAGGTCACTCAAATAATGGTGGTTTGTACTTGTTCTTCTCTGTATATTGAGTCAGTTATTTATTGTTACATCTTTGCTGATTAAATTAATTGCTTGTCCTCTCTCTGGCCCTGTATTGTATTTGTAGACAGTTACTTGCCACGTTTCTCAACAGGGATGAGAGCCTTCCCTTAAATAGCCCAGGTACTTGTGTTATGTAGATCCTTCTTGTAAGTGTTGTTTCTATTTGTCCTGTAGATGTCTATAAAAGTATGTAGATCTAACCTAGAATATTAAGGGTTTATGGCCTTAATGCTTATATTTTAGTTCAGTGCAATGCAGTGTGATATTGCATATATTCTTAATCATACTGTTAGCCAGTATCATCTTTAACCATATTTCATGTCCCTTGGGTGTCTACGTACCATCTGTTACTTTATCCCATTAAATTTCCACCAGATTTCCCATTTTTTCTCCAGCATACTGTGATGAAAAAACCTTCCTTGTAGTTTCCCTCATTGATCTCCCAGTTTAGTCTTAATTACAGAGCTAATCAGATTATGGTGACTTTTTCTGCTTCTCACTTCCTGGCGCTTTCCAGTGTCACTGGAAGCATGTACTGGGAGACGATTCCCTTCATTTCTGCTCACAGGTATTTACGTGAGCGTACAAGATTCTTCTAAGCAGTTTTCTGTTCCATTCACTTTTTGTGGTGGGTATAAAGACTCATATGGGGCCCAGCTCTTCATGACTTCGTTAACCTCTTGACTTCTACTTCCTCCTGTGGACCGAGGAAATCCTACTCTTTGTAGCTGACCTGAGCAGGTTCAAAAGCAGCGGTTCCAAAGGGCCCATCCTGCCCTCCTTCTCCTGGAGCTGTGCTCCTGCTCCCAGGGCACTGTCAGCTCTGTCCTCCCTCAGGGGAGCTTCCAGTCAGCTCAGCAGTCCGATCCAGCCCCTGCCCCTGACACATGGCAACAGTAGGCTCTTAAATGCACTTAGGCTGGCTATTAATACACAGTGCTGAGTCACTGCTGAAATGCTCTCCTTTGCTGTGCACCTTTGTAAAGCAAGCCATTGCCAGAGCTGGTGTGCCTGGGACAGGCAGTAAATCTCTGTCGAGCCATTGAACGATGAGCGACTCAGCTGCTTGTGTGGAGGGGCGAGATCAGCATCTGTGGAGAACTCCCTCCGTGGGGGTCTGCGGCCACCCTGCCTCTGCTCCAGAGTCACTGCCCAAACCAAAACCTGGGAAAGTGCTCTCCAGGCAGAGAGAGCAGCTTTCTGTTCTCTTTAAAACATGTGAGAAATGAAGTATTCTGGGAAGATATATGAGAATTACTCACCAAGCTGGTGATAATCGCAAGCCACTGAGAGAGCATGTTTACTGTTAAGTGACAGTAATCGACATTCCTGCATGGGGGACCGTTGTTTTATAGGGTGGGAAAGGGATTCGTCCATTTACTGCTCATTTTTTGTATTGCTGAACAAAAGCTTGCGTTATAAAACGGCATGTTTTCATGGCTAATGAGCTCAGCCAGCCTTTGGTTTCTGTCCATGTACTACAGGAAATAAACCATATGGAATATTACTGTGGAATATTTAGGTTCATTTATAAATACAAAGATTCATGTGTACAAATTGGCTTCAGTCTTAATTGATTTAGAATACTTGATTAGACAACACAGCTGAGGCAACGTAACTCTTGCTGCTGCTGAGAGAGGTGGTTCAGCCTTCGCTTTTGTCTTCCTGTGCCTTTTAGCCATATGGTGCTTCTCTGACTCCTCAATCCACTGCTGAACTCCTTCCTTCCTGGAAGAGATCAAGCCATTTTATTTGGTTGGATGGTATAAAACAGGTGTAAGGAACTGTGCACTTCATTTTCGGAGGTGACATTTCAGCACAAGGTTTGTAGGTCTATTGAGAAAATCTTCAGTACCAAGGAGCGTGAGCTAGATTAGCATGGGTTCATTTCTACTTACTGTTTTGATCAAAAAAAATGAGTAGTGTGGTTTTACATGTATCTTTTAGTGATGTATTTTTAGACGTACCACCTGCAAATGATATAATAGTCTCATGGCAAGGAAAAAAATAAAGACTGGCATGATTGATAGAGCTGTGGTTTTACATACTTCGAATTTTAGTGGAGTGAGCAGACTTTCTACTCTTAAACTTACACTATGCTGCATTTCAAAATAAAAGATATTAAAAAATACCGTGGTGCATGAATACTTGGCAGAAAAACAAGACTTGTTATTTTACCCAATAAAAATCAATGGCTGCAGAATGAAAGTGTTCTTCACCAGCTAATCATGTAGAACAGGGCTATGTTTCAGTAGTTTTGGTGACTGATGAGGGCATCACGTTTGAAGTGCTGGTGCTCTACTTGTGTTTATTCAGACTTTTTGTCTTCTGGGGTTCTGCAAGGCTGGGCAGAGTCACCTCTGGTGTACTGCCATCCTGTACATTAGGCCCATTACAAAGCATTGTATCATGTAGTAATTTTGGGAAACAGTTACAGAGTTTGCAGCATTAGGTATGGTGCATTGGGGTACCATTTTGATTTCAAAGCCTTAGTGAGCTTGGGTGAAAGTGGAAATGCAAAGGTTGCGGGGCTAAACTTATTTCTTGTACTCAAGAGCTGGAGCAGGTACTGACTAGGGCAAGAAATACCTTGTTAGTGTTGCCTGATTTGAGCTGCTGCTCTTTGCCCAGCATGGGAGCAGGGGTGAGTGCTGGTGGGAGCTGCCTACGGACTGGGGAGGCAGGCAGCAGGAAGGGAGAGGTCAGAGCAAAATTGTGCTTCTGGCTGGAAAAAGCAAAGGAGAGGTGGTGCCTCAGATTTCACCAGCTCAGGTATGTTTTTCTCATATTTAGGTTTTCCGTGGTCTTAATAGGATTTTCATTTGTGTGTTATCTCCTTGGCTGTTCTACTGTTTTTTTAGAGAAAGGAAACTTCCTAGATGTAGTGCTAAAAACATAGAGTACTGACAGCACTCCTAGATTTGGGATTCCTGACCATTGGCACTCTGTGACAAAATTGCTTAAAGCTGACCTAAATGATTACCTGAGGTAACAGGATTGTACTGCTATCTCTTGTGGACCAGCCACTGGAAAGAGATGTCCGAGTTTTGGATGTAATGAATTAAACATGCCTTTACACCAGCAGAGGCAAGGCAGGCAGGTCTGCCAGACCCTCTGTGGGTTGAACTGAGCCAAAGGCGTGGGGACTTCGGTGGCTGCGGGGAATCGCCTTCTGTTTGTGCAGCCCCTGTCCAGATGGAGAAGGAGCCCAGCGCAGCACTCTCATGCCAGGCAGGCAGAAGCCATCAGATGTGGCCAAATGGGGGCATGTGTCCCCCTCTCACTGGACTTCCCTTGGGCCTGGCTTGGTGAGCTGACAGGGCTGCGTGCCCACTGGTGTCTGCCTGAAGCCTGACTTCGTGCTGAAGCAAAGAGCCGGGGCTGGGCAGGCAGCATGCACAGGCTCGTGGGGGGCTTCAGCAAGTGGGGTTTCGTAGCCTCTGTTGGTGTAACCTAAGTGGGAATTTTTTTCTCCAGCAGTTTTGAATATAGCTAAGTCTGAACGTGTTTTACTGAGGCTGGAAAGGCATCTTCCTGCGCCCGGGACTTCTTACTGCCCAGTTTTGAAACACTGCTGCAAAATAGGGAGGTTTACAAAACTGGCAAAAAAATGGATTATAGTAGAAGACAAAGGTCAACCTAACTACAGGTTCCATGGCTTCTTGCTTTGCATCTGGGGACAGACTTTTCTCAAGCTATTTGCAATCTCGAATGTCCAGATTTGTACACTGTACAGAATTGGGTGCTCAGTGGTTTTGACAGTCTGGTCCCTTAAAAATTATTTCAGAGAAGTTACTTCCGTGTGAAAGAGGTTAGGTACAGCCACGTTGCCTATGAAAATGGCATCACATACGTGTGGACATACAGGTGCACGCACACCTGTGCTGAACGCAATTAAAGTCGCTTTCTGCCCATACGAACCACAAGGTTTGGAGGCATTTTCCACACAGGGCAGTGTCTTAGACACACAGGTTCTGCAAAAGCAGAGTGTTTTCTCACAGTGGCAGTTTATTTTTGGAAACACAGAACCGTGAGGAAGCAGCGTTGTGTCACGTGTCCATAAGGCTTTGCACAGATGAAGGGTCGTGCTGCCCAGGAATACGGATGTGTTCACACGGAGGCCTCCCCATCCCTCCATCCCTCCCTCCCTCCTTCCCTGGCCCCAGCTCAGCAGGCGAGTGCGGGCATGGCTCTGGCTCTGCCTGTTTGTGGGTGATGGGTTGCTTTTCCCTCCGGTCGCTGCAGGCACGAAGAGAGCATCAGCTTATATCAGGCACTTCAGTCTGGTTTGCTGTGTGTAACAGCTTGTGAGAAAATGGCTGCCTTGTTTTCCAGCCGCGTCCCAGGGATGGCCACGCAGAGAAAGTGAGGATCCGAGCGTGAGGAACCTCTCAGCAGTTTCCCGGGCCATTTAACATTTATAAACACACTCTGAGGGATCCTTTTTCTTTCCAGGTAGCTGCCTCACTTTAATCCTCGCGGGTTTGCCGTTCAGCACGGTGGGAAAGAGGCATTCCAATCCCTCGCCACTGCTCCTGGGGAATCCTTCCCAGATGGGGGTGCACGCACACCTGTATTTCTCTTTATACATGCATATAAATGCATGTATATATATGGTGAGACTTTAAGCTTGAAATTTTGTGTTCTAAGATGTTGTAATCAGTTGCTTTTTAGTGATTATATTGATAAAGTCTTGTTTTCTTAAGTATTTAGTGCTTTTAAAAATGACTTTATTAATTTCCTCACCATTTGAGTGACACAGCATTGCAACATTATAAGCACAGTGCATTATAAGCAGGCGTTATGTGACGTGAAATAGAAATGCATACAGCCCTTAACACTGCAGAGTGTCTAGGCCAGGAAGGTTTTAATGTTAACAGGGAAATGATCTGCACAAAGCAATTCCCCCTGAATAAGCCACCACAAAAATCTCTGCTGTTCAAATTCATTATCCCATTATTAAGTGGGATAATAAAAACAATTTTTAGCAAATAGTTCTAGCGTTTTCCAGCAGTTTGTTTCCTTCCATTCTTCAAAAGATCTCCATGTTTTAATGAATTCATTCTCTCAGAAGGCTGTTGAAAAAGGCAGAAGTGCCATAAGGAAGTATAAACTATTAAGAGAGCAAGAAAGTCACTGACTTGGAATATCACGGAAAGTCTTTTTAAAAGAGTGATTAGCTCCTTTGGCATTTGGGCCTTTAATATAAACTACTGTCTCATAAACTCCGGTAGATTTAGCTGTGCTGGTTTAAGATGTGACAATTATCTGTTGTATTCATCTTCTGGGCTTGATCCTTCATCAGCTGCCCAGGCAATTGCAATCTAGCCTGCCTGTGCCTGTGGAAGCAGTGGCTCTGGAATCACAGAACCCCTTCTGCCTGGGTAGGTCCTGCCTGGGGATTCTTAGGGCTGAAACTACCAGAGCTTTTAACAGCCAGGCTCTTAGTCACCTGCATCTGTTTATAGTAATAAGGGAGAGAAAAAGAGTAGGAAAAAAACAACCCAGCAAAAATCCCAATTGGAGCCAGTGTTCCAAAGCAGTGTTCCAAGCAGTATTCCAAAAGTGGTGTTTTCAGGTAACTACTAGCAGCATCAGTATTGTGGAATGAATGTACATAGGTTTCTTGTATTCCCTTGAGTAGGCTTTTCCTCTTCTTCCCTGTCATCCCTTTAACAGAGTAGTGCAGTAAGCCTTTTCTGCAAGACCAGTGTTGCTTTTTAGCGTAATTGCAACTTACACAGTCCAAATCAGAGTTAAAGGCAAAAGGTAGTGTACTTGCTGCATTTTGTAATGAAGAGCTGTAGAGAGAGAGAGACATTTTCATGGAATCATAGAATGTTAAGGTGTTGGAATGGGTCTTAAAGATCATCTAGTCCCAACCCCCACCCCTGCCATGGATAGGGACGTCTTCCACTAGGGCGGGTTGCTTAAGGTCTTATCCAAACTGGCTTTGAACACTGCCAGGACTGGGGCTACCTTCTTCTCAGTTAAACGGCACTGTGAGACCTGTGCTAGAACCCCTCTGTTTCTGTGGGTGCTACGATGCACATCGGTTTGAAGCACGACAGTGCCCATGTAGCTGTTTCCCTCTTCCAGAGGTCAGCTGTGCTGCCTCAGTGTCACTGCAAGCCCAGGGAAAACACTTCACACTGCAGCTGTACCAGTGTCAAATGGAAGATGTGTTCTGGTGAATTAAACTCGCACTGTCTTTTGTTTGTATTCTTTAAAACTGTCCAGATAACCTTTTTGTTGTTGTTGGGGAACAAAAAGGCTTTTTCAAAGAAAAACACATTCAAATTGTGTGTACCAAAGGAATAGGAAGAAAACTATTTGTAGGAGATACTACAGTTTGCTTCACATTTTTTCCTCTTCTGATGTTGTTTCTTTTTTAACAACTGGAGCAGAGGAATCTGCAAATGAAACTGGAAAGACAACTGCAGGTTTTATTTTGAAAAGCCCTTTGGAGAGAGTACCTGTTTCATACTGCTGTGCCAGCATGGAAGCTGGCAGAGCTGCTCCTTCCCTCTGAGCAAGGCTCCACTGCAGTGCCTTTTGGAAAGGGCTTGTTACCAGACTGCCTGCTTTCTTTATGTCCCTTCCTTTGGATGGGTCCCACAAGGTCTGTGACAACATGAATTTGGACAGAGTGTGACAGGCTGATCAGGTGACTCTAGGAGGTATCCACTTTTAAACAAAGAAGAACAAATTATTGCATTGAAAACGCTGAGCAGTGTTTGTTTATTGGCTGTAACAGCACTGCACAGTGTGGGGTTTTGTACAGAAGCCCAAGCTAGCATGGTTAACAAAACAGTGCAGCTTTTCTAGGGTGATGCTTTACCTGGGCCAGTCATACTTTACTACAGGAAAAATTGTGTAACATAGCGTGTCATGCAGTATTCAAACTAGTATGAGTATGTCCTCTGCAGTTTGTCCTGAAGACATTTACTGTTTTGCTCTGCTTTTCATCAGAATACATCCATCCCCTATCTCTGCTTTTATTCTTAAATGATAACTTCTGGGGACAAGGATTGTCTTGTCTCTTTTTTCTTCTGAATTTTTGTAGATTTTAATATAACCTTGCATATAAGATTCATGGTTAGCATTCCTAGGCAGCAGTTTAATACAAATAATGATACTGTATTATTGATCAAGGTTTCCTGTCTCCTGTTAGATCTTGAAAACAGCTGGCTGGATTGGATGCTTCTGAGCTTCTTTGTGCTGATACTCACTGGCTTGTGATTCTGAAGAGAAGAATGAATAATTCAGATGAGGCTAGGAGGTTTATTTTTTTAAAAAACGTTACAACAAAGTGGTTTGAGCATTAGGCAATCTAATGTAATTCCAAATATTTTAAAAATAGAAAACTTTAGGACATAATGTTATTGATGTTCTGTCATGCCGAATAAATAGTGATAATGTGGAGCTGCTTTGGAGCAATGTCTGCTGACATTTTTGTTTTACAGTATGAACACTAGGCTGCCAATGTTAGGCACTGAACCTGACCCACTGTAAAATATTTACAATTTTGCATTCTTTGTGTTCTAAAAATGGAGCAGCTTTCACAGTCTTTTATTCTCATACAGCTTCTTCCCTTCCACACAGTCATACCTAGAAATCAGCAGCTTGCTTTGCTGGGCTGACATGCATGCTGCTTTATTTTTCAATTTCATCAGTAATAGGCTTTTCCCAGCTTGTAATGGTGCTCCACTGACATGATGATGGTTACTTCTTATTCACACAAAAAATATGGTGAAGTCTACCTACAGTTTCCAGTCTTTATGGTGGGATTATAGAAATTATACAATTATTCAGATTAATAATTTTAATTTCTCAGCACTATATTCCAGTTTTTCTTGAAACAGAATATACATTTACAGTGCTACTTTAGGATGTAATAAGCCTTATACATACCTCCTCTGACTTCTCTGTTAACTGGGCTGTGAAGTGATAGAGTATACTTGAGTGCATTCTGACTTCCATAGAGAGGGGAAGAGAAAAATAGAGCTCTCTCCAGGACTTGTAAACCCTCTTCGAGAGTATCATGGCCAGAAAAAGTGTCGGAAGAGGCCACATCTGCCAAACTATGGGTGCCTTTGTCAGTGTACCTGCTACTGTTGGGGAAGACAGTGGGTCCTTTTGCCAGTGAAGTACCATCTATCTGCATCATTTACTTTGGTGGAAACTACTTTGCATGGCTGATACCTGTCCAGGGCTAAAGGTTCTTAACACCATTTGGCCCCAGGGGCATATCCACACAAGCCCCGTGTTGTTAGCAGCAGGTAGCTGAAGGCTTTTTGGTTCGTATGGCTGTAGTTTCTGATAGGAATAGGCTTTGTTTTATTGTTTGTGTACAAGTACAAAAAATTTCATTTCAAAAGGTGGCATAAATCTACTTTAAGTAAAAAGAGGCCACTTTTCTTAAAATACAGGTAGCCAGGGTGCTTTATTAATGCATGCTCTTGGGAGAGGTTTTATTTGTCGGTACTTCTGTTCTGAATTTGTGAGGAAATAAAACTGAATTGTATTTTTTTCTCTGGGGTGTAGAGTTTTAAACTAAGGACTGTGGTGTCCCACCCTTAAGGGGAAGGGAGCACCAAGTAGATGCTTGTGGTCGAAAGATATGACAAAAGTCAGAGGGTATGCAAAAGGTTACAAAGTTTTTTAGTAAATTACACACTTGGCATGGAAATTTGTGTAAGTTTGTCCCTGATCTCCTAGAATGAGCGTATGGCAGTGAGTATGGATAAAGGGGTAAGGCAAAAGGGAAGGGAGATATATGAATTAAAGAGGGGAAGAGAGAAAGACAGGAGGAAAAGAAGGAAGAGAGAGATCACCAGTCCTGGTTCCTGCATGAATCCACCTGATGGGATTTCCAGGGTCCTGAGGGGGCACGTGTGCTTGGGCTTTGTTGAGGTGCCTTCTTATAGCTCAGTTTCCCTGTTCTGAAGGTAAGTTAATCCCTTTCTGTGCAAATTACTTACAATACACAGACTGTTCTTTTAGACCTTTATGAAAATTGGTCAGGGGCGTCAGAGGTCTTTGGTGGTCTTGATCCCCCTGCTATGGTCCATGCTCACCTCACAACCATAATTCTGTGCTTGCACTGTACTGTGTTGTGTTTTTCTCCTTGAGCCAGAACAAGGACGTTTGTCCCAGGAAAGTGCTGCCCTACTTCCATATGGCCCCCTTTGCCAGCCACATCCCATCCTTCGTCATAGTGTGTTATTACCAACAATCCTTGGTTATTGCCAACAGTCCTTGGCTGGCTCCACAGCTATCTGGCCCTCACCTTCTGGGCTTCCACAAGGACACATGAGGAAGTTACTCTAGGCTAACAAGTTATTTCATGTTGAGGAAAGAGTGCCAAGTTTATTTGTGCAACTTTTTATGTGCTGTGGGCTTAGAATATCTTCGTAGATACACCTCTCTTTTCCTACAAGTAATAAGCTACAGGATGTCTACAGAACATCAGTTACTAAGTCTTAAAATGCAGGGACCCAACTTAGGGAGCCATACTGCTGTCAGTGATAGTCACAGCTGTGCCCATGCACAAAAGACAAAGAACATACAATTTCCCAGTTGTGACAGGGAGCAGGATGAAATATTGTACCATGGATATTCTGAGGAAAGGTATCTTCCCGCCTTTCTGATAATTCAGCAGTTAGAGGTTGTTTTTATTGTTAAATTGGATAAATTTGATCTGGAAGGAGCAGAACACAGAAAGCATCAAACACAGTAATGTCACTAGAATTGGTTTTCACATTAAGACTCACAGACCTGGATTTGGACCTGAAACTCACCAGTGAAAATCTGGAATAGCTTAATCTGTAATTCATTTGAGTCTTTCCAGACATACTTTGCTGGAACTGAGTGAAGCCTCAGCCAACCCACTCCAGGCTAAATTGTTCACCTGTTTGTTCACCTGTTTATTCACCTGTGAATGTGTTCGTATACTCACCCACTGACACAGATTCCTATGAAGCCAACAGACGGGCACATTTTGTAAAAATATGAAAATCTTGAAATTCAAACTTCTGACAGCCATGACAAATAAGCAGCCATATCCATTACTAGTCCCCAGAGTTATCTAGTATCCTTCCTTTATGTAATTTTTACAGTACTTTTTTAAAAAAATCAATCTTTTCACTTGTTATTTATTATTCATAGCATTAATAAGAGTTCACTACTTGGCTTTTATTTTCATTGGTATTTTGAATATTTTGACACAGTGACTATGCTTGCTTTGTTCCTCGCTGTTGATGTTTTTGTGCTTTTTTTTCACCTTGTGTTTTCCAGTTTTATCATCTGGAAATGCTATTAAAGACATTATATACCTTTTCTTCTTCCAAAGACATGGTGCATCTGTTGACCTTCAGGGCATGTTGCTGGGGCCATCTGGTTTTCAAGGGAAGTGGGGGTTGGCAAGGAATAGGGAAGGACTTAAGGCAGAAGGAGATATTAGGTTACTCATTTATTATTTGATTAAGGTTTTGCTTTGTTGAAGGGTAAGAGTGATTGGTACTTTGTTAGTGTTTGTCTTTTTATATTCTTTGTTTTCTCTTGTGTTTTGTTGTTGTTTTGAAGTGGTGATGGTCTGGGGAAGCTCTTTGTGCATGTGCTTGTCTTTACCAAAATAAACAAAACAGTGTGGCCCCAAACTGCTGTGAGGTGTTAACCAGTGCTGCTGTTGTAGCCTGTTAGTACCAGGATTAAATGACACTGTTTTGGACACTGTTCCTAGCCTGTGTTCATCGCTCCGTTGAAGAAAGTTTTGGTGACCAGTGAGGAATTAGCGCAAACTGCATCTCAACCTGAGAAACTTTCAATCTAGAACAAGATTTTGTTCTGGGAAAACACTTTCTCCCCAGTTTTTCAGAAAGAACCTGATAGTCTTTTTTTTTTCTTTCCTTTTTTTTTTTTTGTGTGTGAATTCATAGCACATGTATAGGAGATGTCATTTCTTCTCTTGTCCTTCCAGGATAAAGGAGTCTGAGGTGTGTGTGAGCTTTCCTCGCAGCAGAGCAGGAAAAGAAGGAATGTTACCAGCTCTTGGTGTTCCCTGTTTGCAATATGGGCACAGCAGTTGCTGTCCAGTGGCTGTGATACATAGTTTAACATTGAAACCTTCACTTTTTTTTTTCCTTTTCTCTACTACCATTAAAAAACCACTCGTTGTCAATACAGGACATAAATGGTTAGTTTTTCTTTTTATTTTGTCAGTGTATGTCATATATCATGTTAAGAAATACACTGCAGTACATAAAAAACTTTGATTTTCATATGCTAAAAGCTGTTACAATTAAGTTACCCAAAGTCTTACACATGAACTGAAAATATGGTGCACACTTTCTTAGGAGGAGAAAGAAGAATTCTTTTAAGGAAAGTTACAGGATAAAATATTTTTTTCAGCTGAAAATAAGAAACAGGTTCATTATAAGAGAAAAGTTTAATCTCACATGTTAGGAATCATCTTCTCTAAATTAACAAAGGGCTAATTACAATTACAGCAGAATTTCCTACATCATTTTAAAATTCAGGAGGATCTTTTTAAAGATCTTTTTAAAACCCCGAAGGAGGGGGTGTGTGTATGTTGTGTGTGTGTCTCAGTGCTTCTCCTCACCGTGTAATCTCCCATAAAACAAATCTCCCTGTGAAACAAAACCTCTGCCCAGTCCAACAGCTCCTGCCCACATGCAGGACTCTTCCGATAGCCTGTAGCAAACCAAGTATCTGGGTTACAGTTGTGACAATATGATGACCTTGTCATACTCTTTTGTATTTAATAATGTTCACAACACTTATTAAATACTCGGTTTTTATTGTGTCTTCTCAAAGGATTTATTTCTCCGTCTTGGCCACTGTATTTTAGGCAGGCATAAGCCGGTTGAGTTACACACTTCCTTACAAATAAACCAGTATGTATGATGAGGAAAGAGTGGACGAAGCAATGCACCTTTGTAGTGTTTAATCAGTTCTGCCTGAATTTGGGGAAATGGACAAATGTGGGTGCGGGGGGAACCTTTAGCTTCCATGAGGAAAGAGAAAATGAAGTAACCTCATTAGGAAAGTTTGCTTAATCCCTTGTGGTTTTGGGGATATTTCCTGTTCAAGTGTATTACCGGTCTGACTCTTGGGCTTAGCCCTTTTCTCCAGTTTCTTTTAGATAAGCTGTAAATTTGAGAGTGAGGCAAAAGAGCACATAGGAGCATGGTGCATAATTGATGTTTTCCTTGTGACCTGATGAAAGCATTGTAGATGTTTACCTAAATAAAACTCCAGTAGTGACCCAGTTCCCTGGGGGTTTTTTGTCTTTTTTTTTTTTTTGTTTTTGGGTTCAACATCAGAGAATAAAAAGTTAGCAAGCTATTGTCTTTACCTTGGGATTTCCAATGGCCATGATCAAAAGCCTTTCTCACAAAGTCACACATGGGTTTGTAGAAATTCCACCCGAGGCTCCTAGCTGCCTGAGTTAGAAAGCTTCCAAGGCTGTGTAGCTTTTCTTAGGAAAACATGTTAAAACATAAAACATCTGTCAGGAGATCTTTTCGTCTGGAAAGCTTCTTGAAGCACACCTTGGAATTTTCTTCCTTGGTGGTAGTGGGTTTGTGCAGCAAACATGAAATAACCAGCAGTGGTGTCACCTGATTTCAGCAGCTCAGGAGGATGTGAAAGTGTTCGAGAGACCAGACTTTCAAACAGTTTGATTGTGCTACAAAACATAAAGCTGTCATATGAGTTTTGCTTTTTTAACAACATCCAGTAAAATCAGACACAGTAAGAAATGGATCAAGAAAGGAACCGTGTTATGTTCAGGTGACTATACAGTACAAAATGTTAAACATTTAAAATTTTATTTTACAAAACTGAAAGCCTGTATTCTAGATTAATTTGTTTGTCTCTTATTCTGTGGATCAGATCCTCACGTTCTTTGTATTTTAATGTGCTGAATTCCTGTCTACTGCTTTATTATTCATGCAGAAATGCTTACAGAATTGTAAATTAAATTATTTGCTGGATGAGACATCAACTAGATCATTAACTAAATTCCAAGTGCAGAGCCAAACCTCATCCTGGCTGCCTCTGTAATGTTGATGGAATTGAAACAGGTATGGTGGCAAAAATTTCTATGTGGAAAATCTTGATTACTTTGGTTAGCCATAACAGAGTAAGTCTGTTTTGACTTACTTTCAAGTCCAGAATGAATTTGCAGGATGTGAATCTGGAATAACACTGGCAGTCTGAACAGATTCACTGACAAGTAACTGAAGTGCCTTAACTATTGCCATTCTTCCTATTCATTTTTGAAGCCATGCCTGAAGGAATAAAGCATCACAAAGTTCTGTTTGAATTTAAGAAGTGATGTTTTTTGTCACTAGAATAGCACATTTTGGTTTCTTAACAAAGAAACATTTTTATTAGAAAATGTTGATCATATCTAAAGTTCTGAAGAATATGAAGCAGCTTAGTGAAGTAGCTTGATGGATGTTTATAGAAAACATTTTCCCAATAGAAGAAAAACAATGAAAAGAACATTTAGATTACCAGTTGGAAATGTATTAAGTAGACAAGGGCACTAACATGCAAGTAAGATAAAGGAGGTTCAAGAAGGGCTGTGAAAAACTTTAAAAATAGAAAAAACAGACACTGGAACAGGTTGTCCAGAGAAACTGTGGATGCCCCGTGCCTGGCAGTGTTCAAGGCCAGGTTGGATGGGGCTCTGAGCAACCTGGTCTGGTGGAAGCTGTCCCTAACCATGACACAGGTTTGAAACTGGGTGATCTTTAAGGTCCCTTCCAACCCAAACCATTCTATGGTTTCATGATTCTATAGAAAAATAAAGTTACATAAATTTGGGGATTTTTCCAAATGTACAGGTTAAGGTAATGTTGCAAAGGTTGCAGGTCTGTGTGACAAACAAGATGACTGTGATGTTGACAGTACTTAAGAGTAGTCGTAGTGTAGTAAGAAGGGCTGCAGAGCAAAGGAAGAAAGAGCACTGAGTGTTCAAAATTATTCTACAGAATAATCACATCAGAAGTGGATAAGGATTCTAGCCTTCAGTATAGAAGAGGCAAGTCTGGAGCACAGAGTATCTGTTCATAAGTGATAATTAAAATCAGTTTTGAATGAGATTTCCCCTGTGCATGGAGAATAAGGGAGCCAAGGACAGAGCTCCATGGAATCCCCAAATGAAGTGTAAAATGCAATTAACAGTGAATAGAAACATTTAAAACAAAAAGTAATTCCATATACTTTAAGAAGAAATACAAGAAATGAGCAGTTTCTTTTCCAGTAGAAGCCATGGCTATGTGCAACATCCATGTTTCAGTTAGTGGTTTCTTTTGCTTTCTTTACAATAGAATTGAATTCAAAAGTAGAAAAAACAGTATACTAGAGTACTTGAGGACATGCTGCATGTTGAGTAAAAAAGCCTTCCATCTTCTGATAGACATTTTACATCTGCAGTTTGTGTTGATTGGAAAGGAAAAAATGGTCATTTTACCATTTACTAAGTGATACGCCGAAATTAAATTTCTTATTAGATAGGAAGAAATTTTGAACAAATCGGTATATTTACTTGAAAAGTTACATTAATCCCCATAGACAGGTTAACTGTATAAACAGAGAAGGAGTTTAATTTGGATTTTCAGGGTGATACTGCCTAGCTCTTTTTCTTTGGGAAAACCCCCACGCACACACACTTATATACATGCATGAGAAAGAAAAACAGAAGACTGTGTTTCTCGTCTCTTAGAATTCCTATTACTTATTAATATAGATTCTTTTGAGTGGGATCATCTCACCTAATTTCATGGGTTGCCCAGGTGTTAGGTAACAGGCGTCTGTCTATCTTGGAGCCATCCCTGACCCAGGCTTAGGTGCTCCCAGCAAAGGGCCTCTCTCATTCTGGGGCAGTGTCACCAATCAGGTGTATTGTGCGCCAGAAGTGTCTGTCTCCTGACTTGGAGAGGAGCCTCATTTGGACACATGTCTATATTGTAGCTGTCAAAAAGACATCAACCCAGCTATTAGCTCTGCTGCATTTCACTAACCTAAATGAGTACTTCTTACTGTCCCTTAAATGCTCAGTCTAAAGTATAGCCAAGCTTGCATTCATTTTATATATATTTTTAATCAGCTATGCCTGCTGGCCAAGGTTTTTAATTGTCATAATTGATCCCTGATGTTATGATCTTTCTGAAATAAAAGTAACCTGTTATGAGGTACTTGCTAAGCGGATAAAACTACGGTAAATTTTAAAGCAGAGAGAAGGCACTGAAGAACATGAGTTCACTGTCAAAGACATGCCAAAGCCAACAATACTGGAATAGTATTGAGCAAGGTCAGTAGGGAGGAGCTGAGTAGCTCCAGGCATGTTTATAACTAATTTTTGAAATACTACAAGTGTAACTCACATTATAAATAACCATATGTTCATTAAATAACTGAAGAAGGAAAATCTGGGAAAAGTTTGTCCAGACATTTATAACTCTTTTTAAGGGCAGCTGATTTTTTCCATATGATTTTCAGACTAAGAAACTATTTTCATCTCTTGAGGCTGCTCATTGTTGAGACCTGCACTTAAGAAAAAGAGCAAAGTTATCATCCAAGCTTAAATGCAAAACATGAAAACATTTGGGAGTTAAGCTGACTGTTGGTTGCTTGATAAAGTTTTTACTTTATAGTGGAGGTTTGTAGCAAATCTTCACAGAAAACTTAGTTTAGCTTTTTTTTCCCCCCCAAAGTCCAAAGTGGTGGTTGAATGCCTGAACAGAAGAGAGAAGAATATGCATTCTGCCTGCCGGAATGAAGAGGAATTGTTCAGTATATATTATGCAATGCATCCTCATCTTAAAGAATGCGCTGTTTTCTATCAGTAATAATATAGATGCATATAAGAAAAGGATAACATTTATATGAGGGGTATACAAAGAAAGTGAATTTGTAAAGTAAGAGCAAGGGTAGTTCACAGTGGAAAAAACTGGAATAGATACAGGTTACTCTACAGACACTGTTATAAATGTCAAGTAGAGTTTGACAGCTGGTAAGTTGGAGACATAATTAAAAAAAATTCCATACATGTACAGACTGCCTTTTAGCATGAAGAACTGGCACACAGTGCAATAAGAAGGTCAGTGGCATTTGGGGGATTAAGGCAGCTGAGTTCTGCTGGAATCTGGAAGCAAACAAATAGACCTTCAAGACAAAGACAGCTATAGTGGTCACACTGGGTTTATTTGTTGATTCATGGTATAGCAGTGCACGCTAATTGGAGGAAGGTTCCTCTCATGCAGTTTCCCATTCCAGACAGCCTCTGTAATACAGAAAAGAGGAAGGTGTCAGAGGAAAACTTGTCTGGAAGGGGCAGAGGTTTCCATTGAATGGACTGGTCTGTGTGATAACCCCTTTTGATGGAAGCTCTTTGTTAATTGAGCTAAATTGTTGGCCATGATGAGCAGTTGAGTTAAATGAAGGCATTTAGGGGAGATCCAGTTTTAAGCAAGAATTGGGATTTCTGTTAAACATAGTTTCTAAACATTACTTTGGATTTACACATCTCCTAAAGTCTTCCTATAAAATCAATTATATGTATGCGTGTGTTCTTTAAATATTGCTTCTGTATATATTTATTTTTGGCTTCAGTTTACATTACAAATAGAATGACACTTGGCTGTAACCCTACAGAAGGGTAGATTAGTAATGTAAACTATTTTGGGAACTGAACTATTTCTGTATCTTTATCTTTAGTCTTTTGCTTGGATGTCTCTGGATGTTTTCTTTATAGTTATGCTTACCACTTCCATTTTTTAAGACATGCTTTTTAATCAGCGTTCTGCAAGTGTAGCAGGATTGCCTGACACACTGCCTCCACTCCATAGCTGCATCAGGAGAAGATTCTGCTGAATCACATGTCAATAGGAATATCCTAAAAAGAAAATATTTGAATGTTCACTAGAAACAGAACAAAAATTTATTTTTTTTGCAATTTAATATGAAATACAAAATCACAACCTGTAAATACTGTGCAAAATCGGGACCTACTAACTCCTGAATTATTATTTGCATTGATCTAATGAAAATAATATTCAGATAGTATTTGCAGATGGAATTTTCAAGAGTCATTGACTCAACTGTGAGAAGACTATGTATCTGGATCTGGCCAAGGTAGTAAACCCACATTTGGCAACTGGAGCCCTTTTAGCAGATGAAGGGCTTTTCTTGATTTCTGCTTATCAATTTAGTGAATAGCTTAAAGATGAGAAACTGCTTGGGAGATTACTAGTCAGGAAAGCCCCTACTCTCTCACAGTGACTAATTTAATTAGAAAACTGAGAAAGAGACGATGAGACCTGTTGGGTTTGAAATCTTGGAGGACACAGGGACCAGAAATACTTGGTTGATGGATGTATTGAATTGGTTCAAAATGCAGAACTGTTTTATTTAATGTCATGCATGTTTTACACAAACCTTTATTAACTGGTAAAAACACTGTTGGTGTTTAAAACATGGATTGTTTTTTCTTCATTTTAATTGAAGTTTAATTTCCAGTTTTAAAAGCATATGATCCTGTAATATAAGAAGGGGTTATTCATTATTTTCTAGCAAAATGGTGTGCAAAAAGAGGAAATGTAGGTTAGGACACATTATTCCATAAGTGTGTATGTAATGCAGCTTCATGGTAAGCAAGTTGCAGTATTGAGTTGGTTTAAAGGTTGTATTTGATTGTAGAGTAATCAGTGTGTACTAAGAAACTCTGAAAAAAATAACAGAGGTATTAGTGTTGTAAATGGTTTTGCAGCTCCAAAATCTTTTTGGCTGAGATCCATGAAACATGTGGCGTGTTGGCCGAGTTGAAGTGGAAGAGCTCTGGGAGGGGAGATAACGGCAGCGAGGTCCCATTTGCACCCCTTCAGAAGGAGGTTAGGCTGGGTTTACAGCTAAAGCCATGGTCATCCCTCCTGCCTTGCCTCCTTTCACACACAGGGGTGCCCTGACCCCCCTGCAAGTGCCTTCCAGGGGCCATTCAGAGCACAGCTCTGGCATCACTATCGCTTCCTCTGGGAGCCAGAGGCTGGCCAGCCTTCTCTGAGAATAAGCAGTTCCAGGCAAGGGACTGAAGAAAATAAAAAAGCCCAGGTTTGTTTCTGTTCTTTCTGTGGTTGAGGAGTGTGGACCGTGTGCTGTGTGAAATATGTGTTGTGGATCATTTTGAGGGAGGTGCTAGTGGAAGCACACTTCCTGAAGCTTGAAGCAAATCTTGGTAAGACAAATTGAAATAAGTAATAAATTGGATATAAAGCATGCAGGTTCTTTTCATTGTTGCCAGTAGGAAGGAGGGAAAATACTGCTTTGGCTCTTTGCAAAATTGAATTTCAGCTAAATGCTTCAGAAAGTATAATATCAAGAATAATTAGTTACTTTTTACGTATTTTCCATTTGAATTGCTGACTATTCCTCATTACTCGGAGTTGCTGATGTTACAATGTGCATGGGTTAAAGTTGAATCAGTGTGTTCTGTAAATACGCAGGTCTTTAAACATGAAATACCGGAGGCCAACCACAACAGAGGAGTGTAAAGAGTACATGAAGTCTTGATGGCGCCATCATAACCACCTGAAACTGACCTGTTTGACTTTTGAGTTCATTTCTTCGACTGGTGGGAAGTTTGAGGTGTTTCTAAATTCAGTACTAGAGTATTTCATCAGAAAGGAAGAGTTGGTGAAGAGATTTTGTAACTGTGTCGCCTTTTCTCTGGGTAGATCTGAGCATCAAGCATGGTAGCTGGACAGCATGGGGAAAATTCACATCCCTTCACGTGACTCTTTCATTTGTTGGCACTCTCAGTGTAGGGTTGCTCTTAATAGCCTATTGAGTCATTGCAGGACAAGAAAATAATGAAAAAACACATACCTTGTGAACAGTTTTTAGAGATTCTAGAAAGACTCTTGAACCTATTGGAAACATAAGTATTCCTATATATTTTGCACTAGGCAGAATTCAAATAGTATCTATTAAATGTTTTTTGTTTATATTTCCTTTTTGCAATCTTATGGTAAAATTTTCAGAAATTATTTCATGCAGTCAAATTGCTTTAACATGTGAAGACAGGAAATTTAGAAAAGAACAGAATGAGCCATTTAGGAAAGAATGGAAGGACTGTTGGCTGCCATTATAATGGAACAAATCTCTGAGGTTAATTTTGATTCCCCCACGCATATTTATGTATCTCGTGTATTCACAAGTCTGGGTGCACATTTTGTAGGGTGTGTTGTAAAAGACAGAAAATTAGTCTTCTGTTTGAAAGAGATCTCTTTCTATCTTGCCTTTTCCATCCTGCCTTGTGCAACAGTTGCATAAGCCTAATTCCTTTTATGTGATACTGATTAACAGCTATGCTGAGTCTAGGGCTGTCAGAAGCACTGAAGGGTATTTACTTATTCAGCTGGACTAAAGCGGAAGACAGTGCAGCAGCAGCTGTAACATAAGACATTGGTACTTCATCTCCAAAATATAGGAATTGTTTAGTAATAACCAAGCAATTCTGTTCTCCTTCCTGACTTGAAGGAAATTCATAGAAGTCCAAAGACTGAATGTTTGGAGAATGCATGAGTGATGGGCTTGTCCTCAAGATCACTCCATGCATCAGGTATGTTCTTAGGAACAATGCCAAGTAATTATACTCACATGAAAAGAACACCATTTTACCAGAGGTACAACATTCCTAAAGTCAGATTTTCAAAAAGGAAGACATGCAAGACTGGTTTTCTTGTTACTTGTTTATGGGTCTATCACTTCTAGACTGGACTGAACTGTAAGAAACAGGTTAATACAATATGATTCCTTAAATCAGAAAGTATCAATAGCTTTGTCTGTATTTTTGCTGCCATTAGGAGCAATGGTAGCCTGTCCCAGAGCAGTATGTTTCTGTCTTTAACATCCAAGAGCTTGGATGTGATATCATTCATTTTTGTGATTTGCCAATGAACACAAAAAACACCAGTGTGCTGATGTTTAAAGAGTTTTCAGTTTATTTATGTGTGTTCGTGTTCTGTTTTCAGTTATGGATGGATTTTTTCCCCCTTGTTTGTGGTGAGTAGGGTAGAAAAGACAGAAAAAGAGAATCCAGTAGCTAGGTCTCAGTTTTAAAAATTATCCCTCTTTAAAAGTAGTCCTTACTACAGATTAAGACTCATCAGAGCAGAATGAAGACGTCAGAAAGAAATAGATACTGTACTTTCTTGTAAAACAGTTTTCTGCCCAGTGTTTCCACCTCATGAGTAGATCTTCACATCTTTTATTCTCAGTTGTGTTAATTTTTGGAGGTTTTAGGATCATGGATGGAAGACAGGGTTAAATCAGATTGGTCCATGTAGTCACAAGGCAGAGGGAAAGAGAGTGAGTTTATGGGAAAAATCAATTGTTGGTACGCTGAGTACAAATTAAAGCCAGCTTGCCACACTGTTTATTTAAGAGATGAACTTTACCGTGACTGGCAAATGGATCATGAACCTAAATAATGTCATTGTTTTGCTCATTAAAGCTGGAGCAGTGAAGTAAATAGTGTTCTGGTAGCACAGCCCATGCCTGTGCACAGTCTCTTCAGAAGGAGATGAGGTGGTGCTGTTAGAAAAAAGTAAATTATTTTAAATTAATTCTTTGTTGCTTCCACAGCTAGGCCTTAATTAATTGGTACATGATCAGGATAGCGCAGGCTGGTTGCTAAATCTCTTGAGTGGCTTATTATCTGTCCTGTCCTGTGCTGTCTAGTCCTTTAATATTTATACATGTCTGCATGGGTATTTTTAAACTGATACTGAACCTACAGTCCAGGGTGTAATTCTGACATTTCACAAGCACTGTCTGGTTGTAGAACAATGTATATAAACCTCTACATTTCACTTGTATTGGATAGCATTTTCTGAACAAGGGTCAGAAAAAGTTCCTCAACAGTATAATTTGTTTAATAGCAGTCACTAAATGCATAGATGCACTTGGTCCTATATATACATTCCATATTATAATAGAAATAGGTCTCCCAATGCTGTGCATTCAGTTTGATTATTATTACATTGTATTGAATAGTTAAGGTTACTCAACCTTTGGCCCAGAGCCACTTTAGCATGCCTCAGGTGGTAAGCAAATTGCATACAAATGCACTGCCTGTCATGTCTTGCTGCTTAATTTATTCTTTGGAATAAGTTAGTCTCATAATAGGCAGGCACATCACAAAGCTAAAACACACTGGACAAAGATGAAATATTAGCCTTGTAAAGCTCCTTCCAATGTTGAGTCACTTATCTTTCATAGAAAGTAGTACATATTGAACTTAATGGCATGCTTCTGCTTTAAAGAATTTTGCAGACTGTTTGGATCTGTCAGCAGACTCCTAATGAAGTGCCCCTTCACTAGCCCTGTGGTGGGTCTGCGTTGCCATCTGATGATAATACTTGAGCCCCCTTCTCATGGAGAGGAAGTGAAACACACCAGTGGAGGGATGCCTGCACCTGAAAATGCGATCACCAGTGAATTAAAACGTACTCATTATCTTTAATAGTAGTGGCAGTCTACAGTGCATTTTCAGGGTCATAGAGTCAATACCATGCAATTTTTATGATGGTTTATTTTTAATGTGATGTTTCTGAAAAGTTACACCAGTGCCTCCTTTGGAAACAAAGGTATTCTTTCCCTGCGAAAACAGCTCACAAAAAGAAATAGAGGGGAAACAGTTATATCATTTAACTTCTATGTAATGAAGAACATCATTCTTCCAGAGTATGTGTTGCAATGAACACAACAGAGAAATTACTCAAGAATCAACCATGGTTTATGTTGCTAGAACCTCATAATTGTATTACTTAATGACAGATACCTGATATTCTGCTCTGCTCATAATGTTTTTTATTACAATACAATACATCCTACTATTACTGGGTGCATGATGTCAGGTTTTAGAAAGAACTATCGTTTTGGATGACTCTTTAATGTGACTCTGTGCTATTATATCTCACTACATTCAGTAAGCCCAAAATGTATTTGTTGGTCTGTATTTCTGGCATTTTCTATAGAGGAGAGATTCAATCTTAGTAGACAGTTGCTTGATTTCTTTGATAAATTTTTAATACTTTATGCCCAGATGGCAAAGTGTAGTTCTTACTATCTTTTGGTGACCAAGCCTGAACTACTAGAACATCCATTCTAAATAAATAAGGCAGTGTCAAGACCCTTCAAACCTAGTAGAAAATCTTAAAATTTAGTGATGAGCTGGAACATTTTTCTGAATTTGGCATGATTTTTGGTCATCCTCATATCATAGCGTCAAACCTCAGATGAGTTTTTACCTTGCAAAATGTGAGTCAGTAGGGCCTGAACCCAAATGAGTTTATGGAACTAATTTCTAGCCTTAAAATGTAACAAATATAATGCACTATTTTATTTGTTGCATTTGTAGTATTACTTGGCAAGTCTGTCTAGTCTGCCTTTTGCACACTCAGTGTATTCAGGCTAGCCTGTGAGAATAAAGGAAAGGGATTTGTCAGCTGCAGTCCTCTTTGTTCAGGATTCACAGCATGTTTTAAGGACATCCATGGGTGTATGTGGAATGGTGACTTTCATATTTCATTTTCCGTATTGTGACCATTAGTTACCACAGATAAATTTAATCATACCACTCAAAGAATATGGAAAGCTGTACAGAATGCTAATAAAGTGAATCATGAATTTTTAAGCTCTCAGAAGATGCTCTAAAAAGAAATTGATTAATCACTGTGCTAAAATAATATAACACCTTGAAATAGACTTTTACTTCGAAGAACATCATAAGATAGTGGTTTAGTATCAATACTGGAAGGCAGTAGTCTCCATAAAGTGGGTCTGGCTCAGTAATGAGTTGGCTGTTATGTTAATCACTTTAAAATCACTTAGGATTTCTCTTATATTCATCTTCTACTTAACTTGGTGCACCTACACGTGCATACGCATTCAGTACATAAAACCCTTCCCTGAATTTGGTGGAATTTTTGTTATTTCATTCATCTGTGACAAGAAAATGAGATCTCTGTCTGCTCAGTAAGAAAAGTTGCTGTTGACACATTTCTCCAGATCTTGCCACGGTTTTCTTTCCACCTAGGTGAAGAAACTAGTGTTCCACACTTCGATACAAAAAGGTTATGTGGAGTTTTAGTATATTACAGTACTAAGAACCATGGCATATCCCTCCAGAAATCTTGGCTCTGCAGCCGGCGGGCCCAGAAACACAAGCGTGGTTTTGCAGTACAGCCTCTCTCATGAAAGCTGCTCCATCACTCAAGTAAACCCCAAGCCATCTTGCTGTGGAAAACTGGCAATTTATTAATGTTTCTGTTCCCTCCCCCCCTTTTTTTTACACTTTCACTCTGCAAAAAATGCAATGTAGGGAAAATGGTAGCAAAGCAATTGGCAATTCTTTATGACAAATAGTGTAGAAGCAGCAGGATGCACTAGAGGCTTGCTAGAACTACGGTTTAAAAGTAAACATTGTATATGAACATAGTATTTAAGGCTCCAAAACAGGTTAACATAATGTGGCACTAAATATATTTAGAGAAGTAAAGGATAAATGTGAAATAAATGTTGTGGCATCTTAATCAAAATTAGATTTCACAGAGTATAGTGAGGCAGAATTGTGAAGTCTGAGAGATTGGTTCCATTTGCTGTTAATGTTCAGCTCTCATGGACTGGGTTTTCTGCCCTGAAAGAAAAATATGAGTTCTCTGGAATAATTCAGCTTTTCATTCTATTTTGCAGCCTTGTCTAAGCAGATGAATCTGATAATTCCTTAAATGGGAAATTTGCCAGCTGAGAGAAACCTAGAGGGCAACAAATGGGCAGTGATGACAGAATGTCTTGAATGCTGAGAATGTTGTTTTGATTCCACACTGTTTAAAAATATATTTGTCTAGTGGAAGGTAAAATGTTACACAGACAAGATAACACAGGAGATTTCCTAGGCATTACACACACACACACACCCAAATGCAGTATTTGTTTGGATTTTTCTTTTCTGTAGGCTTAACCCAAAAAAATTAAATTGAAAAAGCTAAAAAAAAAAAAAAGGCAGAGGCAGGGGGAGGAGGCAGGACACAAAGCAGTGAAATCAAAGCAACTCTGCCTTAAGGCTGCAGAGATTTCCTTATCTTATCCTGCTGTTTCTAGGTATTGCAAAACATATGGCTCACCTTTAGGGGCAGTCCCCAAACAGTGGGAGATGTTGCATCCCATCTGTGCTGCAGCAACTGGAGGTGCAATAACAAGGTGAATTGAGGACGCCAGCGTGACTGTGTTTAAACTCACTGCTGGTTTACTGAGGTGGGGTTGGGGGTGGGGTGGTGGGGCACACTTGGTTTGGGTGGGGTTTCTGGGTTACCATATCCGTGTGCCTCACAAGTCTGAACACAGGTACTGATGGAGGGGTAATTGTTTTGAGGAAACTTGGCAGTCTGAATGAGGAATAAAGATTTTAAGATCCTGGATATTGGGAAAAGAAAAGAAAGAAGCAAAACCTAAGAATGAAGGCATTTCCGTGTCTCCCACATTTTATTCTGGCAGCAGCTGAACTGGCTGAATAGGCTCCCATCCCCCACTGTCCACAACTGTTCAGTGTTACTCCCCTGAGATTTAGTTGATCATGTAGTCACTCCCTAACCTGATTTGCTCGCTGTAATATAGCTTAGTTTAACCACTTTTTAACACCAACTCGCTGGACTCTTTTAATAAGACTCATTTTGATATGAGCAGTTAATTCCACAGATACTGAGGGGCAAGAGTGTTCAGCAGGAATGTAAGGAAGAGTGATTACTAGAAACAAGGGAACAAGGCTACACCAGGAAAGCTTTACTGAGAACAAGAAGCCTGACAACAGCCTGAAATAGCACACTACAGTGGATAGAATGGGGAATATATCCAGACTTTGTGCTACCCTGATGAAAATGAACTTTTTAATACCTGTCCCCCAAAATTTCTAAGCCAAGCTTCTAAGCCTGTACCTCTGAATTTCCCTAAATAATTTCAAAGACCAGGGCACAAAATTACTTAACACCTTGCCTCTTACTAAAACACTTAAATGTAAATAAAATCTGTAAGCTTAGATGCAAAAAGACTCTTAATGATCCTTTTTTTTGTTTGTTTGTTGCTATAATTCTTTGATTTCAGTGAGTCTTTTGCTATTAGGTCCCTCTTTTCCTGCTAATGTAGTAGAAGAAAACCACTCATTGTAATGGAGACTGAATATTCATATGCAGCCATAGGCATCATCAGCCATGTGCATATACTTAAGTTGGAATCAAAGTTAAGTGGCCTGAACATCCCTGACATGTTCTGTCATGAAATAAAAAGGTTCTGTTTCATTTAATACAGCACAATAAAAGCAGATGTCTTTCTGTGCTAATACTTGCTCTCACTTTCCATAGTTCTGTCAATTTGCAGAAAGAGAGTTTAGCTTCCAAGATGAAAAGGCTGACAGGTTTATGGAACTGCAGGCCACTTCCCTTTCATTTTGAAGTCAATGGTAATTGCACTTCTGAGACCCTGGGAAAAAATCACCTTTTAATGCCAAATAAAAGTAGCATCACATACTGGCAGCATAAAATGCAGAGCTATAAAATGTAAATGAAGGTTCAGTGTTATATTAGAGCATACACATGTATATACAAATTTAAGCAGTCTGCATTGCGATTTGAATTTTTGTCATGTTCTGTATGACTTTCAGATGTTCTGAATTTATTACTTTAGCATTTCAAGAACCAGAACTACTATTTGTTGAACAGACCTTGAAGAATTTATTTAATAAAATTAATGCACAGGTAAGCATTAAACTGTGTGAGACTCTTCGCAGTGCTGGAAGTAATGAAAGCCTTTTCCTTTTCTATCCTTAAGCTCCTTGCAAGCTTTCAAGAAATTATGTTTGCAGCAACAGAATCAGTACTTTTGGGTTTTCCTGCTGGACTAGCAAGGCCAAGGAAGCTTCAGGGAAAAGGAAAGCAAGCTAACTGTGGTTTGCTGCATTTCAAAAGTCCTTCTGCCTCCTCAAAAAGTTTAACTGATTAGTTGAATTTTCAAAATTTGGTGCGGCTTTGCACTTGGTTTTTTTGTTGTGTGATTTACTTTTTGGGGTTTTCTTTAGAGTTTTGACACTTGATTCAGATTTTTTTCCCTAACAGCTCTGGAGCATACTTGGTGAACTTTACTATGTCTGAACATACCGTGAAATAGAGGCCATAAATCATATATTGACTGAATCATTTGGGTAATCATTTACTAATACTAAGATCTTGAGTACTCTTTCTGGGTGTCCCTTCAGTGAAGTACAGTCTAAAGAATCGTTAAAAATCTGCCAGCTTTAGTAGTTAAAATACCTCTTCAAGCAGATAGAAAATTAAAATAAAGACGGCTAGATCATACCATTTATGGTATCAGAATTTCATTAAATCACAGAACATTATCCATAATCATTAAAGGAGTTTATCCTAATTTCATTACTCAAGCAAACTTTTCTCATATATACTAGTCAAAATTCTCATATATGCTGTCAAAAGAGGTGAATTCTGTCTCAGAGGTATGGATACTCATTTGCTCTTATAAGCCATATGATGATGAGACAGCTATTTTCAACCCTCAGGTTAATCAGATTAAGGAATCAACAGGACCAAAATTTAGAGAAGTTATTTCCTGTAATATGCAGATGGTAATTTTGAAGGGCTTTTTCCCTGAAATTTTACTTCTGCTGCTGACTTACAGTATATTATTACAAAGTTCAGATGTATTGAAATTACCTAGATTCCTGGTCAGCTCAGAGGACTGGATTCCTCAGACCACAGCCCTGGACCAGTGCTCTTTATCACCGAGTCTTGTGTGGTGTTGGAGGGTTATTTCATCCATGTGTTTTGAAATGCTCGGGTTTTTCACAGCCCTGTTTACTGCAGATTCATTCATGTTCCTGCTCTTTTTTTCATTTAGTGTATTACTCTAGCCACTATTCTCAGCTGCATTTTTCATATCCAGACAGTATAACCTATTAATCTGTCATGCATTTTAATTGGGAGAAGATTAAAATTCACATAGTTAAACTGGAATTTAATTTAATATAAATAGTTTTTACTCCTGTATCTCTACAATGATTTAGGTTAAAGGAAAAGGTAATGTTGAAAGGTAATCTGCATTATAACAAAAGCATTCTGTATCTTTAGTTATCAGTCTTAGCTTCGTTGCAGTTGCTTAACCAGCATAAGTTTTCTATGATCAGAAAGAATGCCCCACGTTTGATAGCTTTAAGACCTTGGATCTGTCTGGATTCAACATGTAAGTTTGCGCCCTGATGTTTTTTATTAAGCTCCTTAGTTTCTATGTAAATAGCACAACAAGCATGTTTAATTTTAATATGGAGAGATTATTGTTGTAGGATCACATGACAGTTCAGGTTGGAAGGGATTTCAGGTCTCTTGTCCAACACCCATCTCAAAGCAGGGCCAGCTTTGGGGTTAGCCTCAGCTGTTCTGGGTTTGGTCCAGTAAGGAGTCCAAAGATGGAGACTGCCCAGAAGTCATCTTGAAAGAGAATTCATTATCTTCCTAATGCTGAAGATAATACTGAATATAAAAATCTGATTTTCAAATGGATATTGCAAATGAGTGTTCTGTTTGTAGATAAACATTTTAGGTCACTTCTGCCATGCTTTTTAGGACAGACATTTGTTTGCACTCATAAAACCCTCTGCATTTTTACAGTATCTGACTGCTTAGCATGTCATGTCCTTCCAAAAGGATACTTCCTTCCATACAAAGTATGGAAATTAGTGGACTATGACTCCAGCTGTAAGTTTTATTCTTAGATGATTCTTCTCGCCTCAAGCTCTTTTTTGCTGCTTCTATTAAAGAAACTTCAATAATTCAGTGTACCTATTTAACTATAAAGCTGCTGCATATTTGCCCCTGATTTAAAGGGAAGGATCTATATATGTAAAAATTTTGGAAATGCTTTGAAGAGATATCGTTTACCTCAAGAATTAAGAAATCGTCTCAGAATGAATACCCGGGAAATTCAGCTTCACTGACAATATAGACAGCTTATTCATAAAGCATACAAATGAAGGCCATGTTACATTCTTTCCTTGGCAAAGATAGTTTCTTACTTAGGAAATTCAGGACCATGATCTGTTTTATTAAAAATGGCTAAAAACAGGAGAAGATTTTTTGACATTTTTTTACTTCAGAATGTTCTTTTGATTAGTTGTGATGTTTGTTCTGCTCAGTACCACTGCCTTTCAAAAGAGCCCGTGTTAACAGGAGTGTGAAATTCTGCATTTCAAGTGAAAGGATGACTGACGAGTGTTGAGGTTCGTATGGTTCGGGGCAGCCCTTGCTCAGGATGCTCTCTGCCCGTTTGTGGGAGTAGAAGGTACAGTAAACAAAGGAGCTGAGGCTGGGAAGGAAGAGGCTGTCTTTGAACGACAGGGAAGTTGCCTGGCTAATGTGCAAGTGTCAGTGTCTCTGTGATGAGTTTTCCAGTTTCAGGCCGGAGGGAAGGAGTGGGTGGAGTGTGCATGTGAAACTGAGATTTCTGCTCTGGGGTTCACATCAAGAAATCTCAAACAGCTCAGTTTTTAATAACACGCTTGGTACTTTACCAGGCAGCCTAAAGACTTGTGATTGCATTTTTGAAAATCGGGTCTGGTGATGTCCAAGTAGCTGCAGTTCCTTGTCGGTGTTCCGAGGTGGATGGTTAGTGCTGCTCCTGAGAAGTGCTGACCGTACCTCATCTTGCTGCTGCTGCTTCATTCACAAGCTAAATCAGTGTAGATCATTGAATATATTTTAGTTGTCTATTTAAGTGCTCAGTGTTCAAGTATAGCTGTTGTAATCACTCCTTGAATTCATACTGATGGCCACCTTTCCAATAAAAGAATGAGGCCATGGGTTAACTTTAACTTGTAGTACTATTTTCAAGAGAATTTATGAATGTTGACACTTGGCTTTACTACAAGCATATTGGTTAGGCTCCCACAGAAGTGCAAGGAGTCCTTGCTTCTTGTTTTATTGTTTTGCAACATAGAGATTTTCTGTGCCCATGATGAGAACATCCAGAGGAAATAAACAGATGAAACAATGCTACCACTCTAGCTGGGTCCTGTGATTCCAAGCCAGAATATATAGTATTGACTGCAATATAATGGATCTAGAAGAAGCACACTTTTTAAAACACCTCTTTTTCTACATCTTCCTACTGGTCACTACCAGCTTTGTCCCTTTTTACTTCTTGTCCCACAACCTGTTGGAAAGGAAGCATAGGAGTATAACATCCCAGAGTAATTTTTTTCATCGTTTAAAAGAATTTGATGAGAATTTAAGATTTTTGCAATTCCTTGATTTTCACAGTGTGGCACATTTTGGAAGACCTTGCCTACAGTCTCCAGAATTTCAGCCTCTGCAGAGGTCTACTTATTGGAAATAAGTCTGGAAATAACAAGTCACAGGGATAAAATGGTTTTCATTACAACATCAGAAAATTCTGCCTAAGAAATTAAATAAATTTTTTGTACCTTCATGAGAATTCTCTAGCAGCTTGCAAAATGCAGAGCTCTGTGGCAGCATGATGTTCAGTTCCAGTCTGTTTGAATATAATTCGGACAGCTTTAAAACTTCTTTTTGTCACCCATTGTTCAGAAAGATGTACAAGAAGACAATAGCATGGAGAAATTCTAGCTCAACTTTTGTAGTCAGGCCTTTTTCAGGAAAGTTGCCTTAGAAATTGTCCTCTTATGCAGACCTCTCTAAACTTTTGAATGGCTGGAAAACTTCCAAAAGTCTTTTCTGTGTTTGTGTGTTTCTCTACTAATTCTGGCATTGTAGAGTTCTGTAATGTATACATTTAATTTCTGTTTTCTGGTTTCTCCAGCATTTCATACTTAGTGGGATAATCAAACAAATGACGTTGTTCAGTACTGGGAAGAGATGAATGTGTTATATGTCTGGTTCTCTCCCCACTCTAATACAGATTTTTTCCTTTGCAAAAATGTACCAAATAAAACACAAACCAAAATGTCGGCTTGAGAAATATTATTAGTAGAATGGGTCCAGAGCACCAGTGATTCAGTCATCTGTCAGCCTGATAAATGGATTAGTGTAAGAGGTGTTCCAGTGGGGAAATGCAGCCCATAGGGCTTCCAGCTAATTATATTTAAGTTGTTTAGTACTGCTGGGAAGCAGCATCCAGGCAATTACTGAAAGCTTTGATGCAGTGTGCACTATTAGAGTGTGCGTTCAGAAACTCATTACCCTTTTGTGCTTGTGTTGGATGGATTCTAGGAAGCTGACATGAAACAGAGAACAGGAATCAATAACTAGAAAGGCATTTTAGTTAGCTTCTGATCCATTTCCTGATTCAGCAGCTTCTAGCCTAGAGCATTTCATACAATTGCTGTAATGTAAGGGGAAAATGTGACTTAAATGTATTAATTACTGCATAGATATATGTATCTTGTTTCAGTGACGTGTAGGTGAAGTTCCACCCAAGAAAGTTTCAAAAGGTCCTCTGGGGACAAACTGCTGCCCAAATCCCATGTGACAAGTCCAAACTACCTGCCATCTCTGTTCCTCCTAAGTTGATTGTAGTAATTTCTCCTAAAGCCTGACCTTGCAGTGATTACTGGTGCCTCTGCAACATCAATGTTGTATTACCACAGTGCCCATCATATCCCACCTTCAAAATCTCAAACTGCTGCTAATCCAAACCAAAGCTGATGATATTGGCAACACATATTAAACCTTGTTTAAGAAAATTGTACTGGCTCTGTCTCTTTGCCATGGGCTGCGAGTCACATTAGTGATGCACCTTGAGAAAACCCTACAGACTTTACATCATTCAGATGTGGGAAACAGCAAATCCTTTCACGTACTGCTCTGCCGTTGGGTGTCTCTAAGCTGTGCATGCTGAAAGCAGCACGATATTTGCACAACTGGGGGTAAAAGACTTGAAAGTTAATTTCTTACATTAGAATGAGAGATCTTCTTAGGGCAAAAGTTAAATTATTGAATTAAATCAAATTTTTGAATTAAATGAAATTGTGTGGTTTTCTTTTTAATCTTGCAATCACTTTAAATCAGGTAATGGTGACTGTTAGGGGCCATGCAGAAGAGTATGCATTTCTTCTTTTCTGTTTCTTCTTCCATGCTTTTGCCCGAGGTAGAGCTAAATAGACAAATGAGAGGATTACACTTCAATGATTCTGAAGAGGATAATTCTTTCCCACCTACCTGCAGTATCACAGAATTAATAATTAAACTCCTTTATGTTTCCATCACAGCAGTCCTAGACATGCTGTGGGATTTGTTTCATGTTTTATAAAGTTCAGCAGAAATCTCATGAGTAACTGTCAAGAGAGAAGTTTGGGGGTTTTTCTTTTTTTAAATATGGACTTGTTAATTAGAAAAATGGCATTCGGTTTGCCTGAGGGTTGGTAAAATAAATGTTGTGCTATTTGATATGCATAAATCTTTCCGATAAAAAATGGTCAGGATTGCTGTGTTGTAGGCCATCGCACCCATGAATTCTTCTGGGTACTGTAAAAAAGCCTCTTACAGTAGTAAGCATTTGCAGTCTTGATACCTGCCTTGGTTACTGACAGGTGAGCTTTTCATAAATTCATTACTACTACTGAAAGTTCAGGCCTATCAAATAATGGTTGATAACTCGTGTATCTCCTGTCTCTCAAACTATTACACGTGGTAGAGAGAATATCTACTACGCAAATACACAGCTGAAGCAGGAGAAAGCTAAAGCTGTTGAAGTGTCTGTACAGGCAAAGTGTTGAGAGTGGTAAATGATCATGAGCATTGATGCTGTAACTGTGTCTTCCAGTCTGGCTCAAAGACTGGTTGGATTGAGTCACTGTTTGGACTGCTAAGAGTTAATTTATCTCTGGAGGAGACTGCATAAAAGAGGTAGCAGAATATAGGCAAACTAACAAGACCGTGCGTCTGAAATTCATAACTTCATGATGTCCACTAGCTTTGACAGAGTTAGTTAAGATGAAACATGAGAAGAGTTTCCATTTGCAGTTTTGTTTTCCCGGGAGACATTTGCTTCAAAGTGCAGCCCAGGCTCTGTGAGCTACACCTGAAAGACTGATACATTCTGGGGAGAAGCTTTCAAGTCTAAGTATTTTAAGTTTTTGTGGGAAGAATCGGGTTATTTCTGAGCATGTTTTTGTTGTTTTGGCTCAGATTTTACAATGGGGAAACCTTTTGCACTAGTACTATAATGAAGATTTATTTCAAAGTTGATTTTTGATTTTTAACTGATTCATGACTTTGTTTCCTTTGTCAAACCGAGCATTTGTTTATGGTAGATTTAAAATAAAAAGCCTTTCTTAACTTCCTTCAGAGGAAGCAGCTGTGGGGGAATCATAGATACGTAAGTGTCGAGAGAGGGAATGTTTTATCATAGCAGGCCTTTAAATAGTGTTTATTTACTCTGTAAGACCTTAGGGCAAATGCATCAATATTCAGGAGTTGTATGGGTTTTTCTGCACAGAGTTTGCAGTTCCAGTGCATAGGTACTCTGTCCAAACAAGATAGAGAAACCCAGTGTGTTGTACTGTGCTCAGAGTGGTGGTCCTGGTTTCTGCTCCACGTGGCTGCGGTGTCATCCTTGATCCATGTACAGACTACTTTCTGGTCATGCCCCAGAGGAGCCACAGCTGTGGTTATACCAGTGTGATTATAATTATATATAATGTTAATCCATAAAGAAACTAAAACCCTAGCACATCAGCAGGAGTGTTGCAAATGTTGGAATGGTCTCTTCACAGATTTGTACACTTCTTAGGAATTGCTTTAGAAAGTGCATTTTAGGTTATTTTTTGCAGATGGGTGGCATAATTATTGATGTCCTGCTAGAATCTTCTATATAGTCATGGTTTACTACAAGTATAGTCCCCCAGGGGTAGTTTGAAAATATTAAAGCTGTTTATCAGTTTGAAAGAAGGCAAAATATTTATGTTGTGCGCTAGGTATCCTGCATTTCTTTCCCAGAAATTTAGTGAAATCTCTGGAACCTCCTTTTGTAATTCAGTGTTTGTTGAAGGTGGCCTGTTGAGCAATTAAACTTTCCAGTGTCTCTAAAAGCCAGAAAGGAGGGGGGATAATAAATTAGTCACCCAATTAATGTTTTTTTAATTATGAAACAGAGTTAAGAGAAATGTGCTGAAACAGGATAGTTATGACACTGGTTTGGTTTCTCATCTCTGTTGTTTAGTAAAAAGAAATAAAATTATTTAGCTGAAGCTATGCAGAAATAGTACTTAAATCAGAATGGAAAAATAATAAAGCATCTAAATCTATTTAGAGGAATTGAGTAGGATTTACTAAAACATCTTCCCAAATGATGTAGCTAATTACTCTGAGTTTAAATCAAGGGTAAAACTACTATACTATTTAGGTAGTCTTACCCTTAGCCACCTGCACAGCTCATAATTTCGAGTGCCTCCTATAAATCTGGCCCCAGTTTCAGTTTCCTAAAGTTGCACAGGTGCCTGCAAACTGAAATGTGCATACGAAGCAGAGGATAAATGCAGTGTTTGATCTGTGGCCTGCCAAGGGCAGTCCCACATCCAGCCCTCCTTTAAGGAGCGTCACTTTGTTGACTGCTCGGTGTAAGTGGTGCTGTGCGGCTTGGCACTGACACCAGGCTTGTCCTCTGCCCTGTCCTGGCTGGCAGTGCAGGGACGGGCTGGAAGGAAACGATACTCCTCTTCAATTAAATTGGCAGTTCTGATGTAAACAGGGTGGTTGGTTAGTTGATACATCAACTGCCTGCATGGGAGTTGGTGTCAAGGTTTTCCATGGTTTTGCTTGACGGAAATTGAGTCCAGTGGAGTAGGAGATGGATGAATGCATTTGCATTGTTTTGTTGACTTTTGTGTTTTCAAACATCCAAAGTCAAACCATGTGTACAACATTTACAATTAGTAAAAATGAATGAGATTTTTAAACTTTTATTTTTGGTTGCTGTTTAAACGTGGTTACATTTCCTGGCAGCTTAGCAGCCCAAGGCATAGAATAGCAACAGCACCAATGCTAGCTAAAGTAACACTTCTAATATCTCTACATGTCCCTTGCTTAAGGGATGAAATTTTTAAAAGTTGCTAACTGTGAGACAACTCCGATGTAGCATTTGGGCCATTGCTTGTTTTTATTTCTGTTTCTTCTCCCACTGTCCTTTCTGTGAGAAGCCCATGTTCTGTGCCTGGAGTGAGGCTGCGTCTCCTTGCAGGGAGAGAGCTGGAAGAACGTTGCTGCAGGGCCACAGCAGCTCCTGGATTTTGGCTGAGGTGGGGAACTGTTTGGCTAACACCAAAGGCTTTGATTAGCTCTTCCAGCCTCTGTTAGCAGTGCTGCCTGCACTGATGCCTTCTGCCTGCTCTGTAGTATCATGGGAGGGTGAATAACCTTTAAGTGATACTGTCACTGATAAAAACTACCAGGGGTCCAGTTTGTAAGGTTTGTAATCAGAACAAATGAAAACATGACCCAACCAATTTATGAGTATAATTATGATAGAAAGTATTTATAGAATTTCTTTGATAACCGTGCTTCCATCTGCAGTGCGACAGCATCCAGTATTCCACAGTGTCCTTTAAACTCCATTAATCTCGCAGAAACCTACAGTACCGATATTTTTTTGTTATTTGACATGAGAGCAGCCTCAGTATGTGTTAGTTAATGTTGCATAGCATGTCAGAATATTGAATAGAGATAACTTTAATATAATAAAACTCCTAACAATTTTGCCATAAGACATGGAGAAGTTGTAACAGAAAAATTGTCTAACTGTTGCTTGCATTTTCAGATTTTGTATTTACACACAATTATACTTCTTGAGTATAATATATTTTTTGCATAAACATAATATGCTCTCCAGAAAAATTAGATGGGAGGCAAGTCATGGATTCCTCAACTCTGGCAATGTTCAAGGTCAGGTTGGATGGGGCTTTGAGGAACCTGATCTAGTGGGAGGTGTCATGGCAGGGAAGTTGGAACTGGATGATCTTTAAGATCTGTTCAAACCCACACCATCCCACGAATCTGTAATTTAAAAAAAAACCAATGGAGTGGAGAGATGAGAACAGTCATCTCAGAATGCTATCTGAGAACTAGATATTAATTAGATAGGTAGCCACATAGATGGAGATTTGTCTGTATTCAGTCGCTTAACTCAGGAGAACTGTGGACTTCTAGCTGATGCCTTGATAATACTTTGTGATGCTTAAATAGGCATTTATTGTCCCTTTTGTAGTCATTTGCCTCCGATTAGAAGTAACTGTTCCTGAAGTAGTTCTATTTAGTTTGTTGGTGTACTTGTCTCACAGTAAACTAAATGAGAACATGTTGTGGGACTGCAGACTGAGAATTAGAACTGAATTTATGAAAGCTCCTTAGGATGATGTGTCTATATATGTTGCTTATTAAATTAATTGTGTTAGAAAATGATAATATCTAGTTGTTGTGGTTTAACTTGAGCTGGTAACTGAATACTACACAGCCACCCATTCTCTCACTTCCCCTAGACATCCCAGTGGAATGAGGAGGAGAATCAGAAAAAAGGAAGACTCATGTGTTAAGAGAAGTTTAATAATTGAAATAAAGTAAAATATAATACTAACTATAATAATGACGGTAATAATGATTAAAAGAGACATAACAAAACAAGAGCAATAAAACCCAAAAAGGACAAGTGATGACCAATGCCCAGTCCTTTCCCAAGCCGCAAGCAGCCCCTCCCAGCCAACTCTCCCCACTTTATATACTGGGCATGGCATTCTGTGGTATGGATTCTCCCGTTGGCCAGATCAGGTCAGTTGTTCTGGCCATGCTCCCTCCTGGCTTCTTGTGAACCTGTTCACTGGCAGGGCATGAGACAGTTAGGGTAAGCACTGCTCAGCAACAACTAAAACATCACTGTGTTATCAGCGTTATACTGAATCCAAAATACAGCACTGCACCACCTACTAGGAAGAAAATTAGCTCTGTCCCCAAGAAAACCAGGACAATAGTTTTAAAAGCTGTCAGACATTTGTGTGGAAGAGGATAATTAATTTTAAAAGTCTCCAATGAATATCTCATTTCACTTTACAACATTTAATTATTAGATTATAGAGACAAAAATTGAGCATAAGACTTAAGGCTTGAAACAGAGGAGTAGGAAACTAATCAAGATACATGGTGCTCAAATGGCAGAGGAAATAAGAAGTCAGGCTTTACTCATCACACTTGTTGGCAGGCATGGAAAAGTCTGCAAATAGGTTTATTATTGCAGAAGAACGCCAAGCTGTCTTTCATGTTTGATTTTCATAAATGATTGCCTTTAGACTTTCCCCCAAAAAACATTCAAGAAGGTGATTTCTTTTGCCTTCTCATTTCCTCTTGCTCAGAAGTGGTGCTCGATCAGTTCCCACTGGAAGCTTTCTGAGGGAGCACTTCTGTGTGCACCCCACTGTTTTGAGGCAGTGCATTGGTGTTTCAGTCCTGTGCTCAGCTGCAGTTCTGGATGAATTATTTGCTGTTGTTATACCTGTCTAGAGACACTGAAAATTGTTGAGCCAAGTTCAGGGTGTATTAGGATTCTTTCAGGTTTCTGGAAAAGCGCGTGCCTTTGCAAAGGGCTGTGTGTCACTGGGGCTTGCCCTTGTCTCTCTCATTCTTTCTGTGATGGGTGTGGGGTTTTTACCCTTCAGGTTCTGCCGAAGCTCTTAACTTGGGAGCTAGTACCTTGGTGAATGCCAAAAGCAAAAGGAGTCAAATGCTTGTGTTCTGGTGAGGTGGTGGGCACTTTACCATCCTGACGGGTACCTCTGTCTCTCATTGCAGCCCTCTCAGCTGTCAGATGCGGTGATCTCCATGGTAACTCAAACCCCCAGACTCTTGACAGCAGCCTGCGAGGAGCAGCATTCAGCAGCTCAGGGGTCTCACGACCAGGTAAGCCAGAGGGAATTGCCAAATAAGAGGTTACCTCCAGGGCACAGTTTCCTGTCCAGCTACCTTTCAGGTCTTTCCCTGCTGAAGCCACCCAGGCGATAAGTTCCTGTGCATATACCAGTGCTGTCATTTACAGCTACAGCTGTCCAGCTCCCTCAAACAGAGGCATTTGACAAAAAGTCTGCTTTTATCTGGGGTTGCTTTTTAAGGTACAGATTGAAGAAGCAAAGCAAAGAAGCACTGTGTTAAGTAATTGCCATGGTAGGAAATAACCCCAAAACATGTCAGCGGTAAGACTGGTCTTGCCCGTGTACATACACCAGTGACAGCACTGCCCAGTCTCTAACATTAGGCCTGAGCAATCTTACTCTCCTGCAAGGCATCAGGGACTGCTGCCATGTTCATGTAACATTCATTGGTGCTCTGCAGCGTTTTCAAGTTGCTGCTGTGCCCTTTTCACACAAGTTTCTAAGTCCCTTGCTGAGCTAATAGCAGCATGTGGCGCATTCTGGTGAACGTCTTAAGGTACAGACCTCTTCCCCTTTTTTGGTGAGTTATGGCAAAAGAACAAGATCTTTGCCATTTTTGGGAAAGCAATGCAGGAACTATACAGCTGCATTGACTATTCCAGTACCACTAATGCTGTGAATGAAAATAGTATCTCTGATCTTATGCACTTACATGTTGGGGGGGTTTATTACTCCTTTCTGTTGCAAGGTTTCATGGTGCTTTGTATTGAATTGCTTCCATGCCATGAAGATTGTATGTATTTTGTGAGCTCTTGGTTTCTATTCACTGTTTTCTGGACATTACCTGCATTGTTTCTTTCCTCCTTGCTACCTGAGTCCAATTGGCTGGAATGTACCGTCTCCATCATTTAAAGAAATCTTAGTGGATCTTCTTTTGTGCCTGAGAATGGACCACAGAAGTTTCTTCAGCCATGTTTTACTACTTTAGTTGTTTGAATTAGGCCAACAATTTGTACATGATGAAGGGTCAGACCACTTTAATATGTTTCACTAAGTGAGCACCAAACTTACTGACCCAAATTAGTTGTGACTTTTGAAAATCATGGTCAAAACAACTAAGTAGACTAACCAAAATCTGTTTTAACATAATATGGTCATGTTAATTTTGTCCTATTCGTTCTTACTGTCATCATTGTTATTGCTGTGACTGGGGTGACAGTGACAAGAGATTGGCTTTATCAAGATCATATGTGATGTGTTGTATAAATGCATTGGGAATTACAGTATTTTGACTAGAAAACTATGTAAAGAGCAAGATGAAAGAGACATGAGGCAAAATCAGATGTCGAAAAATTAAAGGTTGGGCAAGTTCAGTTAGAAAAAGTAGGTGTATGCACATGATACCTGGGAAGAAACAGGTCAGCTTTTGCTAATTTGTTGGGTTTTGTATGAATTAGTTGCTTTGAATTTAAGAGTGAGACGGTCAGAATGTAGTGGAAGATACTTCAAATGTATCAGCATATGAGCAGGTTTCTGTTGTTCGAGAAGGTTGCTATAGGTGCAGTTTAAGAATGTCACAAATGAAATGTGATAGTGGAAGTTGTGACTGTTGTTGGTAAAAGTACAAAGGCACAGATTAATATAAGAAAATGTTCATATCTTTTTTAAGAAAATATTTCCAGAACAGTACTTTTTCAGAAGCATTCATTTTTTGGTGTCATTGAGAAGAATGTTTTGTTATATGTAAGTCAGCACTAAGATGTTTATTTTGATGAAATACATGTCGTCTTTTTGCCTAAGAAGAACATTGCATTTTATTCAAGGAAAATAAAAGAAATTAAAATCAAAAAGTTGACTTGCAAGTGCGTGAGTTTAAAAAGGACCGTAATATACCCATGCATACTGTTCCTTAAAATTTTTTACATTTTGTTACAATTACTGATTTTTAATCCTGTGTCTGAATTTATTTAGAACTTTGAAAATGATGCTGCACAGGCAGAAAATACAGAGGCTTTCTGTATGTTAACAACAGTTGTTGTTGGCACCTATCGCCACCAAAGCATTTTATTGGTCAGTTAGATTTATGGACTAGAAAAATCAATCTGCTTTTAAACCATATCCTTTATAATTCTTGGGTTTAGTTAATAAGCTCTGTATTGATTTTGATTTCTAAAATTGTTTTTCAAGTATGGTCGTTAAATAATATTGCACCTATGTGTATACACGTGACCTGTTCTCTCTGACTACTCAGCATTTACTGTTCATAGTATGGTTATTCTTGAAAGTAACGTGGCACATTTTCTGTTCACTGAAAAATAGTGAATTGTTGTAATAAATTTTTTTTAAATAGGCATCTTTAAAATAACATGAACATTCTTTAAAATTTGCAGCTGTTTCATGTCTAAAGAAGAGCTTTATTTACATAATCTCTAATACTTCTCTTGGTACTGGGTGAATCGTGGTGAACTGAACTGTGATTTTATTCATGAAATATTTCTTAATCTGTACTTTTTGGCCTATCAACCAAGTCAGAAAAAAATATGCATCTAGCTGCAGCATGAGCTTGTCTATTTTATGCCTTTCCATGGTACTGAGAGATCAGGAAGCTATTTCAGTATTGGCTAACTTGTGAGATACTTGTTTTGAGCCTTTCTTTTATGCAGTAGGGTTTTAAACTACTGCTAGTGAAATAAGATTATTGCTCTTTATTTTTTAAAATCTTTTTTCTTTGACATAGCTAAGATTCCAAGGAAGTATTCTGATGGTAGTAAAGAGGATGCTAGCATGCCAAAATGAGATGCTAAAATGTCTTATCCTTTGATTTTTAAACTTAGTTGGTGATTATTTAAGGCATAGCTCAGACCTTTTAGGACTGGACTGTGACAATCCCATACTCCGTCATTTGATTTCTAGAGCACATTAAGATACCACATTCACCGTGGCAGTCACTTGAAAGTTGTAGTAATAGATATGCAGAGTGGAGAAAGGCAATTTTTTTTTCTTTTATCATTAATAAGTATATATTTGGTTCACATGGAGTGCCAGATGAAGTGAAAGGTGCATACCTGCATGACCATACACCGTGCCACAGGGTAGGGATAGTGGAGCTCTGTGTTACTCAAAACTGCTCCTCTGATTTTGCTCAGCAGAGACTTCATGCAGGTAAACAGGATATCTTCATCTATTCAAAGTCTGCTTAACTGCAGAAATTTACCCAGATCAGTGAATTCAGCTGAGGCTGCAGCATTCTTGGAGAGCTCAGGTGTGTCCCTGGACATGTACCACACACTCTGTGTGTAGCACTGTCCAGAGACACAGTGTCTTCTGCAATCTGCCTGTAATGAAGGGACTATGTGTGTGCAGTAAATCTGCTGCTTCTCAAACAGAATTAGGACAGTTTTCCTCTGAAGAGGAATGGTGTTTTCTGCTTTTTAAAGGTTGGTTCACTTGAAGCTTTTACTTTATACTGGATTATTTTATTACGTCAGGATGTAGAAATGGAATTACTACAGTCAGCCTAATTAAAAATACTCCTGAATAATCTGAATGTCTCATGCAGCCATCCCACACAAAAACAGGATAGGTAATATAATTGTTCTTTCAATAAGTTGTTTCTCACTAAATTAAGTCTTGGAGAGGTTAGGATCTGTATTTCTATTTACATTTTTTCTATGAGCTGGTTCCTGTCATTGCTTTGATTTAATGAAACATGAATATAATTTATGGATAAATATATTGTTATATAGATAGTACATGCTAAAAATTTGTGCTCAATATACAGATTAACATAACTTTTTTTCAGAAGAAAGTCCGTCTTCAATCAGCCTGTGATCATTTTCACATGGTATTTTACTGTCTAATCTTCACTCTGAATGCTGTAATTGAAAAGAAATAAAATTACTATTTTTTCTCTAAAGTTTATTCAAAATAGTGGTGAGAGTTAAGAGGTAGTTCTTTGGTGTGAATTGGAGGTATTTCAGGTATAATTAACCAAAATGGAATTGCAAACATGTCGTCACTGACACTGTGTTTTCACTTAGACACCAAGACCACAGGTTCACACTTGGCCTTGTAACAGAGGAGCTTGGCCCAAGCTTGGGGTTTTTTCCATAAATGTGCTTACACTGACCTAGTCAAGTTGTTGTAATGGCATGTTTGGAGAGTGAGTGATCCCCACAGGAAAAGCTGAGGTGATTGAAGGCATTACAGGACACCTGAACCACAAAAGCAGCGCCTTTGAGTGCCCGACTGTTTCAGCACAAAGTCCTTTTCCAGCCTGCTCTTGCTGAAATCTGTTAATATGACTGGGATGTTCTCTCTTTAGAGAATGCAGGGAGAGGTCGGTCAGTCTTCTGCTCTGATTCAGCTGTGAGTGACAGTAAACTCCAGGAAAGGAGCCGAGGCGAATGGGTGCAGTGCCCCTGGTTTTACACCGGTGCCACCGTTTGTGCAGTGTGTCTCAAAGCAGTCTTTGTACTGGCTTGGGTGGAGCCCATTCCATATTGTGTCCAGACCTTCACACATGACACGGCTTCCCAGAGTTGTATAGTGCTGTATCTTCTCCTAATAAATGGTTCAGGAGATTGGGGTAATGTGGGTGGTACCTAGTCAGAAAATACACAGGTGACAGGGAAGGCACTACCAAACAGCAGCTCTTTTATACAAAATGCATTTGTAATTTTGGTTATATCTGAGATGGTTAACATTTTTTTATTGATTGCTCTGTGAGCTACAGTGTGATTTAGCAAGCATTCCAAATGTCTGTAACATGAACTGTGTTTATCATCAACCTGAATCAGTTTAAATAAGCTTAGTTCAATTGATGCATGCATATATTAATTTCCCTTTTCTCTAGCCTACTTGCAGTCCTAATAAACAGAATAATCAATCGTAACTGCCTTCTTCTATAGCATGATTATATATCTGTGATCAAGGGAAATGTAAAATAATTTCTCTCTAGTCCCTACTAGTTTCCCCATAATCAAGGTCTCTGGATATAATGATTCACCTTAATAATTTTTACATTCCTTGATAGAAAAAACATATATATATATAGTCTGTATGTTTAGAAGGATCATTACATTCAACATTGTAAAAATAAAGAAGTATATTTCTGTTTCTCTGCAACACAGAAAAGAATGCCAGTCTAACTGAGAGAACTCCTTGTAAACACAGTGGCAGTGATACCATGTTTTGAAGAGTTTGTGCTGTAGTAATGTGTACTCATCCTTTTTAGTAATGGTTGGTTTGAGGTCACTGGCACCTTTCTTACTGATTCGAGTGAGTCCAGGACTCTGGCTAGGCATTTTCTCTCTTCATTGAAATAAAAAGTGCCAAGCAAGATGTGAGGTTACCTTCATGTAAGATGTAAGCCCAAAACAATTAAATCTTTCCTTTAGGGTACTGTTTGAAAGCCTCCTTAATGGATTAGCTGCATCCCCTTATTCCCACACAGAACTGAACCTGGCTGCAAATAATAATTTTAACCTTTGTGCTGAACTATTTACAATATATATATATGGTATATAATTTATGGTATATATATACGGTATAGAATTTGTTTATTATTTTTTAATTATATACATATATAGTATATCACACTGTTAATTACTTTTACCTAGATAGGCAACCATGAAAAATATATATTATGGGAAAGATCAACTTGCAATTTATTTACAGTAGTATTTTACAGCTTCTTAGTATACTTTTGCCTTTAACAACAAATTCTGCCTTTTGCAATTGCAAAAAGCATCAAGGCAAACTTGTGTTCTAGCTGGTTTATGTTTAAAATGTGTGTTCAGAATATGTCCCATTAAGTGCAGTTGACAGGATTAGAAAAACAGCAGTTGTCTTGAGAAGTTTTCCTGCCATAGTAGTTAGTGGCAATTTCTGCACTGCTAATTCAGAAATACTGTTCCAGATAAAGGTATAGCAAGGAGTTGCTTCAAAATGGTGTGTAAATACATTCTGAGCAGTCAAATGCTGCTTCTGGTATTTTGGTTTAAGGTTGCTGCTGCTGTTTCTGCCTCTTCTGCTCAGTGCTGATAGCAAACCAAAATTAGTTTGGAGAAATCTTGGTGGTCAAGTGTAGCTGCTGGCTTTTATACAGGAACTCAAACATATGGCCCATATGACTCAAACTAGACTTTAACTGTGCTAATCATCTTGCCTTATTATTAATAAATTCAATGTTAGAGACTTAATATTAGAATTTCTTCTTGTCTGTAGAGAAATGAAATTCAGAAAATATGCTTATTTGTCCTTTGAGCTTTCAAGTTATGAACTTTGTTCCAAAAAGGATTTGACATGAATATATTTTTACACTGAGTTGAATCTTTGTATTAAAAGTTGAACAACATCATGCAGAAGTAATTCTTCTACAGTCACAAAAGAAGGGTGTAGTGCACCTTTTTGAATAAACATTGTAATAAGGCGTTAAGTGAAAGTGTGTCTGCTTGTTACTTACATGTCTCCATTCCATGAATAGGATATTAAATATCTTTGGTCATTTGAGGGTCAGTAATATGCTTCAAAATTTGACCTCCAGTGTAAATTAATCCCCTGTTTTATAAATATATTATTTTAGGTTTTAGAATAATATGCTCATTTTACACTTCAAGTTTCATGATTTTTTTTTCAAATTCTTTATTTTTTGAGTCAAAAGTTCAGCTGTGATAAAATATGACTAAGTGTAAACTTGGTACCTGATATGACATGAGGTCATTCAGCCATATTTTTACAAAACATTGCTTCAAATCCTTGCAGATTAGATCATTACATCCTATCATTCCAATAATCTGTTCATTTCTTTTTTTTAAAGAACTCTAGCTTTATGTCAAGCTATTAATCATAGTGGAATGAATCTGTTTTAAACAATTTGAGTTGATATATCTCTGTTTAGTAGTAAACTGGAGAATCTGTTTTCCCTTTTAATGTATGCATGCATTTGATTTCTCTCTATATATTGATAGATTTTTGTAAATTACCTGTTTATGGGTGAGCCCAAGTATTTTGAATTTATTCTAATTAGATAATATTTTTAAAGTCTGTAAATGTATACAGTCTTTGCAGGCTCAAAAAGTGAAAATTCCCCCCATAAACAGGTGCTTAAAATTATGCAAAGATCATTTAAAAAAAGTTACGAATACTATATCAATTTCTAAAAAAATAACCCTAGGCCAGAGCAGCAGAAGTCAAGGCAGCAAAGATGTATGTGGTGTCATCAGTCTGAAAATTGTGCTCTGAGGAACAAGGAAGGGGATCAGTAGAAGCAGTTGGGTCAGGGAACTTAGGTGAAAAGGGAGGAAGAAGTGGTTGGAGGAGGAATGGCTGGAAGGCCAAAGCCTGGAGATCTTCTGAGTTTCTCTGCCCTAGAGATGCTTCATTATCTTGCGTGGCCAAAATTGAAAAATGAGGGAAAACTTGGTATTAAGCCTGTCGTTATTGCCTATTATGTATAAATAAAAATTTGCCAACTGTTCCCCCCTCCTTTTTTTTTTTCCTGTAAGCTAGCCATCTTTTTTTCACATTAACTGCGTTGAAGCCATGTTTTGAGAATTTCCAGAATCTCCTTACGTGCAATTGCCATTTATCTCGCAGAGATTATTTCAGTCATTCGCCAAGGCTTTCGTGGTGCCCTTTGTCTCTGAGCTTTGTTCTTGCTGTGGCCACCTGTCCTGTAATCGGTGTCTGCTCTTGTCTTGAATACAGTGCTTTTGGTAAAGAGTATATGAGCTTTACTGGAGTCCAGCCTCTTTGCATATGTTTCTCTATACTTTTAAGTCGAGTTTGGTTTAGAGTGAGTATTAAGACCTCATTGATAGGTAATGGTCTGCATCATTATATTATGTTTGGTGTTCCTAACATTTTAACACAAGTATGTTGGAGACAAATGAGATTGCGTTTGTATTGATTTAAACCGTTGTTGCTACGCAGTGGAAGAATTGTATGTCCCTTCGAAAGAGGGAGCAAAATAGGAGTAGCCTTGCTTTTGCAGGGATGGAAGAAATAAAATTTCTTGTACTGTGGTTTGTTACTCCTGGAGTTGATTTGTTGATGAAATCTTTCAGGCATATGTTTTTTGCGGTGGCTTCCTCCAGGTTGCTCTACTAAAGTCAGCCCCAGGGCTTGTTTACATAATTTTAATTGTGCTTTTCAGTGACTTTAGAGGGAATTTACCTGGCAGATTTTATTCATCATGTGATTACTTTGTGTTCTAGAAACTTGTATTATTCTCTTTATTGAGCCTTTTTTTTGTTTTTGTCTTGAGAAGATAATAAGAGCTTAAAATGGGCGATTTAGCTAAAAACCTTGCAAACATATCAGATCTCAGTCTCTCTCCTATGAAGGTGTTACTCAGAAGGCAGGTGCAGAGCTGTTTACTGCAGTCAGACGTGATCACTCTGTTCTAAATTAAATCTACCCATGATGGTTAGCATGGAGGTAATCAAATCACTTGCACCATTTGATCTGGTCCCATCGCCTTTCATTATCAAAGCCCATTTAAACTGCTTTAAACTAGAACTGAACTGATAAAACAGATAAATTCATGCATCTGTGATCACATTTCCTGCTGTTGTATTTTGTATTGTTTGAGTCTAAAAACCAGGCATAAAACAGCCTAAAACCAATGGCAATTTATTGCATACTGTACCTTGTTATCTGACCAGATCTATTAATTTAACCACTTTTAGTTTTGTTTTGAACAATGCAGAATATATTTTCATTACCATATAATATTTTTAACCGATACAGAAGATAAAAATTAACATTCTGCCCTTAGAAATTATCTCGTTCCCTTCTGGATCATAGGCAATATGTAAGAAGTTGCTGGGTCATTGCTTTAAAAGCACAATTACTTTTTTCCCCTAGTAATTTCTATTTAACAGTTGAAAACAACAGTCATTTCCTGTGGATGATGTGTAATCTCACATAATGAATAGGCTTTTCAGCCCAGTATTGGAATAAAAGCAGTCAGTGCTGTTCCCCCGTCCCCGTTTGTATTACACCTGATTGTACAGTGAATGTTAACTAAACAGACCTGGAAGTAAAAAAGATGAGTAGAAGTTGTATGAACCTCTTACTTCCCGTGCATTTTTGAAAAGCTGTAATTACTAGTTTTGGTTTGCTCATCAGTGACGTTTGATTGTGGATAATGCTCAGGTTTGAATTCTGCTGTTGAGTTGGTGCCCTCTGCGATACCTTTGATCTGGCAGCTAAGGAAATGAGCCCATTGGAGGTGAAGTAGCCACTGGGACTTGATTCCTGATTAGTTTAGCAGGCATTTCTAATGCTTTTTCATCTAATTAGTAAAGCACTACTTAAATTAGGCCCACCAAGCTGAAGGAGAGGTTAAAGGATGTGGTGAATTAAAAACAAGATGTGGTTGCTTACTGTATGCAGTGCAGATGTGATTGGATTTTGCAGAAATCTGGGGGTTGGGAAAGGGTTGACAGGGTGCATCTTTTTTCCAAGTCAGTTTAAACAACTGAAGTTATTTACCTCTTGGAGCTGGCAGAACGGTTGAAGTATTTCTGAATACATAAAGATTTGGAAGGAGGGGAAGCAATTGCAAAATGAGTTTCTGTGTGCTGTGCTTAATGGTGCACCATCTTCTGAAAGATTTGAATTGAGTGTTGGGCTTGCTGAAACAAACCATTACTCCCCTCATGTTTAAAGCGCATTTGATGACTTTAAAGACTAAGTTACAGCTTCGAATTTGCATGTGGATTTTGGAAATTAACAGCATGACTTGTAGCTTGGGTATCTTTCATATAAAAAAGTACCTTAGTCAAATATTGGTGCTGGTGCACATGGTAACAAGTGAATGTTTACTGCATTTTTGAGTATTAGTCCAAGTTCAGACTGATGGAAGACAGTCAGGTGAACCCACCTTCCCTGTGAAGCAGACAAATGGTTAAGTTTCGGTCAGATACAGCTGTTGGTATCTATCTATGGCAGCAGCACTGCAAAAAGGGGTATTGAGGTATTGTCCCTACAGATTAGAGAAAATTGCACTTTGACACAGTTTCTTATTAGCAGTAATGTGGAAGAAGAAAAACCACAACAGGTTGACCTTTGGTTTCCCAATGTCAGCTTTATTCCCACTGGATACGGAAATACTATAATGAAGAGCAGCATAAAATCCCAAGTCTGTAATGCCATTTGTTCAAACAGCTTTGAAGGCCATACAGCAAAACCTGGCAAACGAGGCTGTAGTAAGTCTGCCCAGCCATGGCTGAGCTCCTCACAGGGGAGTTCTCCCATTCCCCAAGAGACCTGCAGCCTCCTGGGGTCGCCTGCACTCTGGTGGCAGCTGGGGCCCCCCAGACTTTCTGCTTTTGGCTGTCAGGCATTCATAGGAGTTGCAGTAAGGAACAAATTGCAAGGCATATGAATACCGGTTTTGTATTGTTGGACTTAATCTTAAAGGTCTTTTCCAACCTAAATGATTTTATGATTTTACATAGTACTTTTGGCTCCGGCCCTTCTACTGCCTACATAACCTGGCAAAATGAAGTATGAATTTTTGTGTATTTTTTTATGCATCAAATATTTCCAGATTTAAACATTCACTCTCTTAGTGGTAGCAGTAAGAAGTGATTGATATCAAAACTAGGCAGGTGACAGCGATCATCACCTTCCCCCCCCCCCCTTTTTTTATTTTACTGTCAGTTATCTAATTAATGCTGCTTAGTATAGAGGAAGTCAGATATTGATTTCAGCAGATACTGTAAATGGTGCCAGGTTTAGTCAACTGTGTTTTGGAAATAGAAAACTGCAAAGTTTCAACCACCCCCATGTAAAGATAACCTTCATTCTGAATACCCCAAACCCTGAGAGGAAACAGGGAAATTTTAAAAACATAACAAAACATGATAAAAAGATAAGAATAATCATGGGATGTGACATAAAAAAAAAAAAAGAGTGAGTTTAGAAATTATATAAATCCATTTTTTGTGCACTTACATGTAGTCCCCTGCATCCCTCCTCTTCTTCCTGGCAAACTGTGCCTCCCTTAGACTTGAGAGCAGTGAGGTTGTCTGAGTACCACAGCATCGCTATCATGCCCCTGCTTCACTTGAGAGCCATAGAGCCTCATCCTTTACTTTAATAGCTCCAGTGGGTTTAGTCAAGAGCTCTAACTGAAAGTTGTTTGGGAAAGAGGCCTTGCCTTTACATCTCCTGTCAGAGGGACTTGCCATATTATGCAGCAGTTAAAAAATAACTACTAATACCAGCAATGAAAACAAGGGAAGCCAAAAAGGCAAGGATGCATGTTTCTGCAGTTGCTGAGAAATGGAATATACTTCTAGCACTTCATTTTCTTCCACAGAGAAAGTGTTTCTGCTTTTATTTTGTTGCTTTTCTGAAAGATGAACAGAGGGAATATGGAGATAAGCAACTGTAAAGGGAATTTTTGGTTGTCTAAGTACATGCACAAATTAGGTTTCTCCTCCCCTGCTTCTTCTGGCTATCTGCCAGTTAATAATTTGAATTAACAGGAAGCTGGAAGGTTGGGAGTGTGACAAAACTCAATCAACCTTGAATTCAAAGTCAGGGTTGGGTTTTTTTTATTATTCTGATGATAATGTATCTTGAAGGGAATTTTCACAGTGAAAATACATGGTGGTTTATATCTTTTGGTAAGGTTTGCTTTATCCTTTTGGATTTTGTTTCATTTTTTTTCTGTACACTTTGTCCAGCTAATTACCATGAAACACTGATGAGATGAATGAATCCTAAGTGAACTATTGTAAAGCAGTTTACAGTGAGCTCTAAATAAAAATATTAAGTTGTATTTCCCAAGGTTACAGAGGAATTGAAATTTAAATGTAATTTTTGGGAATCAGTCTTTAGCCTAAACTGCTTAGTTTCTCTCATTATTTGGAATTACAGAACATACTTCATTAGGATAATATAGAACAAGCTTGAAATATTTTCTCTTGATTTCAGTGTTCAGATGATGGGTTTACTCACGAGCATGTTGTGGTTCAAAATAAATGTAGTAATTTTCAGTACTGTGGGTGTTTTTCTTTGTCTGGCACAAAAATGGCTTAGGGATTGTACAAGACCAAACATAAGACTTGATAGCAAAGGATTTTATCTCTGGATAATACTGTTTTCCTCTATGGGTGCTGATGGCTGTTACTAAATTTTGTGATATTCCAAGGTTTTAAGGCAAGGTGGATTGTGTAGGGCTTGAAAACAAATATGATTCTTTTAAACACATTTTCAAGCTAATTTAAACAGACTTTAACGATTTGTAACTAGTCTCTGGATTTACTGTGTTTTATTTACTGTCCAACTCACTAGTAAGCTTGGTCAAACTACACTCTTTAAGCTGATAGCTTAAGAGTGGTTGTAAAACGCTAGTGAAATTTTTTCTAAAGGATTTCTCTTTAGTTAAGTAGAGAAAAATAATGCAGTGTGTGCACAGATATCTTAATATATCACAAAGTTTTTTGCTTTAATTGTTAGATACAAGTTAGACCTGCATTGCTGCCTCTGCACCATATTGACACTTGAGCAGAGACATTTTCTGTGGCAGGAGCAGTGCTGTAGAGGAGAGAGCATGGCAGGAGGCTTTGCTGCTGCCAGGTGATACATCCATTTCATCATTCACCCACCAAAGCTACCTTACCTCATGTTGACTGAAGCTGATAGAACACACTTTTTCAGGTGTAAATCAGTTACCAAACAAATCTGCCATGGAGCCAGACTTCACAGTCAGACATTCTGATTTTCATCCATTTGGTTTGGTCCACTGCTGCTGTTTATAGTAAGGTGGCACTTAATGCAGTGCTCAGACTTAGCAGATGAGGAGTGACACCAGGAGCCCCTGGCTGCGAATCCCCAGTGACTATGGACCGAAGGCTGGTCACAGCACCTTGTCCTGGCACAGCCTGCTTCCACGCACTGCAATCCTTCCCTGCCCACACTGCAGACTTCTGCCCAAAGCAGGTGAGAGCTGAGGAGAAAGAGGAAAACTTCAGCAGTGAGATCCACATCTCCTATCAGGTTGCAAGGTAGGGTGTGCCAAGCGAGCACATTCCTGGGGTCTTCATTCTGCCTGGTGTCTGTAGCTAAGCCAACTAACCAAAAATGTGGTTCCGCTAATAGTCTACCGCCATGTTTACAAGCACAGTTCAGCTATCCAGGAGTGGTATTTCCTCTTTTAGTTTGTTCAGGGGCATTTATTTTCCTTGGTTTTAAGGTCAGAGAGGTTAATGTGTGATTGTATCAAGTACCAGACATGCTTTTAAAACTGTAGAGAGTTTTGAACACAGGGAGGGAAAATGTCAGTTCTCTGTCAAAGTATAGACCAAGGAGTTTAATACTTGGAAGTTATAATTTGAACCTCAGACACCCAGAGCAGTTTTCCCATGAGTCCATAATGAAGACAAATCAACATTCTTTGGTGAATTTTCCTATAACACTGTACTAAAATTATAAAGTTGTTCCAAGTGAGAGACAAAAAAGGCATGTTGCATCTTTTTTGTTGTGTATCCTGTGGCTTTGTGTGTACGGTCACTTTTTCGTTATATGTTCTGCTCCATAAAATGTTCCTCATCTTCTGTATAAAAGTATTTGAAACCAGCATGCCATTCATCATCATCATCATGAACAATTTCTCTTTAAGTTGAAAGCTCATGTAGTGCCCAGAACAGAAGCAGAATATGAAAACCTGTCTAGCAAGTTTCTGTAATAGCTGTTGCACAGAGATTGTTATTTGCTGTCTTAGTTACAAGTCCAAGACCTCAAGCATTTTCTGTCATGTGTCACTGCCCCTTGTTAATGTGTAGTGTGGTTTCAGTTATGACCTGGAGCTACACAGTAATGAGCCAAGAAGGGCAGTTGAAGCACCAGGAACACTTTTCAAATTGTTTCCCCATAACTAATATTCTAGGGCAGATAAACATTCCTCTTTATTTCTGTACCATAAGCTTCACCTGCTCTGTGGTCTCCCACATTACAGTTGCACTTCGCTGTGCTTTACTATGGAAGGAGCCTTCAGAGGCTGTGAGCATCTTTATTGTTTCAAAATTGTTGTTTTATTGGCTTGACTAATGTCATTTATGTTCACTTATGTGAATTGCTGTACAGGTGGTAGGTTGCCCGTTTTGCTAAGCAGCAATCTGTATGAATAACTGGTTATCCTCAGAAACTAATGTAATTTATGGCATGGTTTCTGCTGGCTTTCCTAGAGGTGTTTGGTTGTTATGTTTCAATCATGTAGTTTTACAAATATTTGAGTCTGGACTTTTTTTCTTACTATTTCCAAGACTACGTGAAGACAGCCTCAAGGGAATCTTTTGAAAGAGTTTATTCAGATGCTACTAACAATAGTATTTCCAGTGTAATTTCAGAAATGGGTAATATGGCTGAGTGTTTGCTGCTGAAATGGAGCTGGGATCAAAAGTACCATTTAACTTTTGAATGCAAATGTCTTGCCACATTTCCCTTTGGAAGCACCAGGTAACTAGAATGAACTGAAACTGGAGGCAGTGTGTTTTTTGTGACACAGGTTGAATTCTTGCCAATGACAAATTTCAAGGTACATTGTGAAAATGAAATGATGCAGCGCTAGCTGAAGTGCATGACATAACTATGAATAGATGTACCCATGTGTACAACACAGCCCCTACCTTTCTTTACTTGGAGAGAACAGTTTCACATGTACCAAGGTCGGCAGAGTGGTTGTATCCTGCGAGGCTCATGTCATGCATGAAAGTACATAAAGACCATCTGGGAACTATAAAAATAGCCTGTCCTGACTAGGTGATTTGTGTGGTGGCCAAGGACTGATATGCTCATTCAGGAAATGGCAAAACAATGTCAAACTTGTTGGGAAGTATCCAGGCTCATTTTCATCCTTGGGAATGGCTTGGTATCTCATGAAACAGAATTCACAAGGAGACTGAACCACACAGTTTCTGAATGCCCTGAAGGAGTGTGTGAGAACTGAAGTGGTCCAAGGCAGGCAGTGGAAATGTTAAGATTATTCTTAATATTTTGAGATTTGAGACTGGGTATATATGAAACAAATTGAGAGTGATAGTATAATTTAACTTATATCTGAAGATTTTTATTTTTTTTATGTTTTTAAACTTCTGAAAGGTTTTTTTCCAAGTTTTTAAATGAGGTTGTATCAAATTTGTCATACGGTTCACTGCATTGTGCCACATGCTAGTCAGCTTTGTTCAGCCATCTCCAAATAGTTTATGTTATGATCTCATGTGAAGATGGTTTATAAAGCCAGACTGAATTTTTTTGATTGACCTACAGGAATGCAGATCATGCATCTGAAATCTGGGAAACATTGGCCAGACATTTTTTTTTATTCTTATTATTAAAAAGGCTCAGTCTAGAAAGAATGATTCTAAAACAAGAGAAATGGCTATAAACAGTGACACTCGGTTTCAGCCTTTTCATGCAGAAGAAGAAATAGAAATATTAATGACTGGTTTTCTGAGAAGCATTTATGTGTCATGGGTGACACAATAGCAGCTTTTGAGCACAGTTTTAATGAGGTTATCATACCTAGGTGACTTATGTAGAAGCCTTTAACCTGAACACTGTAACCCATGACAGGCCTGTCTTCCAGTTTTTATTGTTAATGGATATGCTAGATAAAGCTATTGAGGTTCTTCAGCCACATCAGGGAGTCCGAGCACTATTTTAAGTGCTGTCAGGAAGCCTAACAGATGCTATTAAGAGAATAGACCACCTCCCTGGTCTCTTTTTAACATTGAGCATCCAGTTATTGCCATACATTTCTGATCTCAAAACTGCTAGTTTAGATTGAAGAGAACATACTAGTGTGAAGGAATTGGATGCTATTCTCTTAAATAATTTGAGTTCTCTGATAGCTCGTTCTGTCGCTTATTTATATTACCTACCAGAGGAGTGGTGTGTAGAGGCAAGAAATTCTGATGTGCCCAGTTATTTGAGTGAAAGCCAGTTACTTCTCTGTTATCTTTCATACTTATGGCTGAACTTGGATTGAGATTGGAGATTCGACAGGTCCAAGCTATTGTGTCCCCAGTGCCTAGAGTGGCAAATTTTGTTTGTTAATTTACCCCAGATTCAGCCAAAGTTTTTAAGCTGGTGTATGGGAAATAGGAACAGCTCGGGAGCTTTGACTTTAGAGGGAGTTTGGTTTCTGAATTAAAACAAGATTAGAGACCTGCTCGCAGCTCTTTGGTCTCCTGCGTGGTTTTTTATATTATAATTGTGTAAAGAGAAATTATGTACTTCTTTCAAATGTGGAAGAAGAACATAAAGGATATATACTCAGTACCCTGAGGACCTTTTTTTTCTTATTTTTCCAGGGGTGCGAGAGTCTTTAGAAAAATACATTCTGTCTTCATGCAAATAGTTTGGTCTTCTATCTGAAAGAAGGCAAAGTCTTCAGAATACTGTATTCACATCTAATATTAGTAATATTTCAGATCCTATCTTGGGAATATTTGCCTACAGTGTAGTTTTCCACTCTTTTGTCTGTAATTCCTTACTCCTAAAAGTGACATGAGTGAGCATCCTGCTTATACGTAAAGAATATGGATGATTTCTTGAATGACAGAAATGTCATTTTACATTAGAGATACAGTTACAGGCACCAGTTCCTCTGGTAAAAATAATGCAACACATTTATTCTGCTTGCTGAATAAAAGTCTTTATTTGTATGTGATCTTGGGGAAAGAGGAAATTAAAGCTGGGATTTTTTTCCAGCTTTTTTGAGCACCATTGAGGGAACACAGTGTGGGTGTTTCAGGATTTGTGAAATCTTTTGAATACCAACTTGAAACAGAAGCAATTGTGCAACTTTTCTGTTTTATAGCCTCACCTATAATGAAAGTAAATGGTGTTTCCTAAATACCATGAGAGGGTGAAATTAAACAGCAGGAATTAAATAGGAAGCCATTTCTTTGCTCTGGGAATGGAGCGTCACTTTAGCTGTGACTTTCACCTGTCACGGCTCTCACTAGGGTGCATCCCACACCTTGGCAGCCTCCTCCATCTTTGCTGTGCGTGCGTCCTTGCCCTTTCATTGAAGCTTTGCTTCAATGCCCCCAGGATGTATGTACATGTGAAAGTTCATGGTGCCTCTTCTGAGGCTCAGGCGGGTGGTTACAGAGAGAAGCTTGGGAATGGGTTTGCCTTTGCAGAAGAAAAAGTGACTGCTCCAGCAACTGGTGGGAGGAGAGGCCATAGCAGTTGGCAACCTTTGCAACTTTAATTTTAGCAGCCTCCCACTGTAAGGTGACTTGATGATGTGTAATTTGTATGTTGCATGGTTCTGTGTCCTATGGATTAGTGAGCATAGACATCAAGTGTGAGTGGTTTACCCCTTCTGCATCGCCTCACAGGCATTGTAGCAACTGGCTTTTAAATGATTTCATGTGAGCACAAAATTTAAAGTGTCTTTATAAGCAAAAAGGATATTTATAAAAAATTCAATAGAAGTTGTACATATCACTTTAGGTAAGCCAGTTGCCTCAATTTAAAAATAAACCTCCTGCAACAGCGTATTTGTTTAGAAAAGTGATTATAAGAGTTGAGACACGATACTATTCTCTCACTGGTTAGCTCACATGAAGTAAAACATTTTCAAGGGTTTCATTTGATACTAATAAATATCCATTACATAACTTAGTGACTCTGTATGTCTTACAGAGTATTTTACAAATCTAATAATATAAAGAAGTGGACCATATTCAGTGATGAAGTAATAACCCTGAGCATGCATTCACAGGGCTGTTTGATTCATTAAAACTCGTTTAAAGTCAGTGACTTGTTATTTACTTCTACCTCCACACAGGTAGAAATTTATTTGACTTCTTGTCCCCAGGCTTCTTTTTCCTCCACTTCTCCCTTATTTTTGTAGTAACAAATACGCAACTCAGTCAAGAGACCAGTCATCTGGAGATGATCTAGCACTTGAACCTTCACCCCAAGCATGTCAGCCACCCTCTGCACTAATTAAGAGGTACTTTGTGGAAGTTCAGTAGTGAGGGTGGATGCAGCTTAGCTGGTTGCTGCTGCTGTAACAGAGATAGAACCAGTAGGAGATGAAAGCTCAGTTAAAGCAGGACTGGGAGGGACAAGTGAACAGCTGACATATGGGTGAATGTTTCGGATCTTTTTTTTAATAGGTTGTGTCATAAGGATTAAGAGCCATTCTTACACACTAGCATTATTGGCAGGTTATGATATGGACTAACTTGAGGTAGAACTAGGAAGACTGTTGTTAGTTTTGGTTTTTGAGAAACAGTAGAAATTATTTTGTGCTTGTTACTAGCAGTTGAAATGATCAGAGAGGCTAGAGATGTGAATTTGTCAAACATGCTTTATATTTGTGTTCATCACAGATGTGCTATGGTCTTTCACTTTGGAAGAGAATGGATGTGATGGCTTAACCCCATAATGGTTAGACCACTGATGACATGTAATGAGAGCCTCCGTGTAACACCTAAACCTATACATAAACATTTAAGATGCATTAAGTAATGTTTTAAGAGTCCTTTGAAAATACAGAGCAATACAAAGTTATTGACGTGACACTGTCAACTCCTGAGGTGAGAGATTCATCTCTTTATGTGAGAATTGGCATTTGCATATGCATAAAACTATACTTTTCTGAGACTATCGTTACCATTATTGATTGTGTAAAAACACCCCATATTGTGTTTAGTTTTATTTTACTGCTTTTTGTATTGTAATCCTTCCAAAAAGAATGCAAATTTTATTACTAATTATAACTGGTTTTCTTTGTCAGTGAAATGTGCCTAAATTATTGCCACCCAAAAAAGGAGTCTTAAGGTGCTTGATCTGTTTGATAAATGCTGTATGGGAGTATCCATGTGAGGTCTTAAAATAAGAAAGCTGAGAGTTGAAGCTAAAAAAAGAAAAGACATGCTATAATCCTCTTAGCGTTTAGTTCAGATAAAATGAAACAATTTAGAGTTGTTCATTTAACAGATCTCCATTGCGTCTCAGTTACTACGTGTCTTTTACAGAGTATTTTACAGTTTTTAATAATTGGGGAAGACTTGCACATAGGTCTGGGTTGAAAGTGTCAGCAGCTAAAAATTAAAATTTCTGTACAAAATATTTGTGGTAGTATTTTTTCCGTTTCCTAAAGAGAACAAAAAGCTATTACCCTATCAGGCGACAGTGGTGTATTAGTATGAAATGTAGAATAGGTGAAGCCTTTTCCTGTTTTTAAGATTCCTTTCATGAAGTTTCTGCTTGGAAGGAGGAACATCTGCTTCAGTGCGTTTGGTAGGGAGAAACTGTCTTTTGAACCTGGAGGATTACGTCAGGTTAAATTTTGAGACATATTGATAAAGGAGAGAAAGGAATAATTTCTTGTGTCATTGTAAAAATCTTGTGAGTAAACTTTTGCTTCCTTTGCAGGTGATAGGGTTTAGAATATCCTTTTTCTCAAGCTCCAGGTCAACTCTGTACAAGTTTGTAATCAATAAAAATTTAAGTGATGGCTCTTCACTGATGAGTTTAATTTTATTGCTTTTTGTCTACTTTATAGTACCAAAATATTGCTCAGTGACAGCTGAGCCATGGTAAAAGTGGCATTGAAAAGTACAAGTTTTGTTTCCTTTCTGTCTTTGAATGCAATCCCTGAGTGCATTGAACACTGTATGTTTGTGTGTATTTCTTATGTTTGAAGGAGTTGACTAGATATGAGCAGTTTATTAAGAGCTAAAAATTTCAGCAGTTTTCAAATTAAATTTGACCCAAGTGAAATACAGGTCCTTATAAGTGAACAGCTATGCTGTTATTTAAGTCTGTTCTTAACTGCTAAAAGAAATGGGGAAAGGAAAAAAAAAACCTAGGTCATGTTTTTTAAATTAGAATTTTAAAATATTTTTAATAATTCCCTAATCTAGCTAAGTCTTATAATCAAATGCGTAGGAGAAAAAACCTTAGCTCATAAAAATAATAACAGTAAGATGTAAATAAATACAGCTACAAGGCATTAAAGATCACACAGTCTAAATCTGCAGGAATAAACTACTGATAAAAACTAGTATGAAGGACAGCAGAGAAATTTAAAAATCAGTGTCATATTTTGGCTATACTATTTTTTCCTCTGAAATACTTGCTGGAAGAAAGTATTCCCTGCTATTTGCGGAGACATCTGAGACTACCATCTCAGCTGTCCATAAGCCCGTGGCAGTGGCACCCTTTGACCCTCCCAGCCCCTGTCCCATCCGTCACCCTTTCCCATGCATCAGCATGTCTGCTTTCCCTTATAAAAAAAGACCTGAGTAGGAAGCAAAGTTAATGCAAGGAAAATATTTTGATAATTCAATCACAGCCTCTAACAAACATGTGCAACATGTATACAAGTGGTATTTTCAGGAGACTTTATTTTAGTCAAATTTGCAAGGATTTTTGCTGTGACAGAAAGGACACTTTGCCATGAGAGCAGCTTTTCTGCTGAATGTAAAGTCCCTGCTCTGAAGTATGGAGGCAGTGGAGATTCTCACGGAAACATTGAAACTGTATAAATACCAGCAAAACTGAGTTTTCACCGCCTGCACTCTGAAACCATTGAACTATTTTTGCTTATGCCTTCCAGAAAAAAATTTTGCTTGAGGCAAAGACTCACCGTGGAGCTTTACAGTCCAAATAGTTAAAACAGAATCAAATTATAAGTGATAATATAAGCTTATAATGTGTCATACTTATATAAATATAGGTGTTGATGTCTGCTCCTTGCATAATACTACAAAGGCTCTTGAATTTCTGTCGAAATAAGAAGAGACCAAAATTACCTTCCCTTAATAAGGAAATGTAAAACATATGTAAAGAATAGTGATGAAAAATGAACAAAAATTCATCTTTGGACAAATGCTCATGTTTGCATCAATTTTTCATTGATGTTGAAAAAATGAAAATGTAAATGGTTCATGATTCAGCAGGCAGATACTTAGGATAAACAAGGGATCATTGAGAGTAATTACAGATCTCTGTTTCTTTTCCCTTCTGTGGGAGTCTCTCATTCTTTGCTCCACAGAGTTTTTGTTTCAGCAACCTGTAACCAGGTGTAAAGTGTGCTCTCCTGGGAGCTGGAAAATGCAAGTTTGAACTTGCTAATTCTTAAGTGAATACTTTAATCTTCAGTCTCTTAAATCTGTTATACCACTACCACTGCCACCTCTCTCCTATTTTTTTTTTCAAATAAAAGTACAGAGTCAGTTCTCCACAGCCAAAAATATAAATTAGAGCCTGGATTTGGAGCGGAAATTTGAAGCAATGAATCCCAGTCTCAGACAAGTGTCTAATCCACGTCTACAGGAAAACACATAAATCTTTGAAACAGGCACATAACTCTCTCCATTCTTTGTAGAGGGAATTTCATAGCTAACTAGTCTTTGAGAATTATGTTCCAGGAGCTGGATGACTAAAATACTCACTTGGTTACAGTATCCTTAGAAGATCTAATAGGCATGACAGTATGGAGTGTTACCCTGCCTATCTTCCTGTATGTCTTTTCCAAACAAAATTGCTTTTTCCAAATAATATTAGGGAAGAGGACAGTAAGACTGTTCCAGTTCAGAAAAGTCACTTCCTTTGGATTAATGCTGATACTGATGTTCATTTTAAAGCCGTGTGGAGGTTTTGCCTCTTTATAACACTAGTGTAATTTGTCTTTGTGTGAACTAGAAGAAACAAGTGATCTGGGGAGTGTGAGTGGGAGCACAGGCAGTTGATCACGGAGTGGGATTGTCCCACTCTGTATGGTGCTCATCAGACCACATCTCGATACTGCCTCCAGTGGGAGCACCTGACACAGGAGAGATGTGGATGAGCTAGAGGGAGCTTGGGAGGACCCAAGGCAGTGGGGCTGGAGCACTTGCACTGTGAAAAGGGACTGGGGGGGATGGGACAACTTGGAGAAGGGATGGCTTTGAAAGCACCTGACAGCCTTTGAGCACCTACAGGACGTCATTGTGGAGGTGGAGCCGGGCTCCTCACAGTGGGGCAGGGTGGGAGGATGAGAGACAAAAGGTACAAGTTGCAACAGGTTTAGACTGGGTATAAGGTGAAACCTTCTCCAGTGTGTTCGCATTGTGTTGGCAGTGGAGCAGGTCACCCCAAGGTCACCCTCCTAGGAGAGTTTCAAGCTCTGATGGGGGCAAGCCCTGAGAAGCCTGGTCTGACCCCAGAGCTGGCCCTGCTTTGGGCAGGGGATAGCACTAGAGACCTCCTGAGGTCCCTTCCAGCCTGTGCCCTCAAGCTTTTAGGCATCCAAAATTCTACTGGTGTTCAGAAGCTTTTATAACACTTCTGTAATAGCAAGTATATGATTAAGATCTAATTCAACCCTTCTGATCACCTCTAGCCTCCCTAGAGTCCTTCTTGAAGTGAAGGCCAAAAATGTAGAATCCTTTTATTCTCTGATGAAGTAATTCTTGTCTAGGAATTAATACCTTTAGAAGCTTCTCAAACCCTGTATGAGTGGGTTTAGGGCTTTAGTTCTCTGTATCTTGATTTTTTAAAGCAGGGGAGTGTTTTTTTTATTTAATCTGAGCTAACTAATAGCTGTGTCATAATATATTAAAATCCTTCCTGAGAAGTATTTAACTGAAATTTTTTATGAAAACCTTAGATTGTGTCATGTCTGTCTCTGACTCCCCAAGGATTTTTTAGTTCATCTTAGTTTCTAGGCTATTTAGCTTTTTCAAAAAGTAGGTTAAAAAGATTTCTGCTTAGCATTGCCTTTTAATCTATACTTTGCTATTTATATTAAGGCTGTATAGGACTTCATGATGCTGCCACCAGAAATGTGGGGTTCTTTATTGTTTTGTGTTGTACTTTCTTCACCCATCTGTGAATGAAAAAAAAGAAGTGAGGACTGGTAAGTCACTCTTGAAATACTGTCTAAAGACACAAACCTTAAAAAGTGCTGCTGTTAAGTGTCTGCTATCTCTAGACTGAAGGAAACAGCAAAATTCCATATTGAAATGTGTGAAGAATTGATAGAAGATTGGGAGGGGATAAAACCTTCGTACATTTGGTGCCTTCATATGTGATCAGAGGTCAAAATGGACAAACATCTTTCATCTGAAGAGGAAAAGCACAAACACTTCCAGTGGTCTTACCAGTAAGACAGCCAGAAAAATCTAAAATGACAAAGAGACTGCCTCAGCCCTCTTGGCCAATTACAGCATGTAAAGGAAGGAGGATGGATGAAAAGGCAGATAATATCTACGATAGTGTTGTACAACTTGGATTATACTGGATATGCTGTGTGTGAATTTTTCTTTGCTATTTAAATCCTGGATGTACAGCATCCAGAGGAAAAGTTAAAAGATAAATTAGTGTCTGAAGTTGGCGCTTGAGGTGGTTTTTATAAGACAGATTTCTCAGCCTTAATTCTTTGTATTGATTTTTAATGAGAAGTTTCTCTGAAATATTTAGCAGTGTGAATACAGAAGAGTAACTTAGAAATAAGCTTTCACTTCAGCAGTTGCTTAGAAGTTTCGGCAGGCATTCTTTGAAAGCAAATTATTTCCTTCCATCCTTCTTCCTTCCTTCTGCACCTTTCAACAAGCAGAGTAGTACTATACCTTCCATAAAATGGAGGCATTAGTGACCCTTCTCCAGAGCTCAAACCAGAGCCAGGAACCAGTGAAACTTTATGTTAAAAAAAAAGACAACACACACCAAAAAAACCCCCATAACAAATATCTATTAATATGTAAATGTTGGAAGTAGAAATATACAGTAGTGAAATATCCTGAATTTATGTATGTATTTTTCTGTTCCATTGCACTATCCTATGTGATCTTTGTCCTTGCAGCTTTTAACATTGACATTCTCTTAGGATTATTCAAGGGAAAACATTAAGTATTTATAGCCACGGTTAAAATCTTTATAAATAGTTTATAGTGGGATCTGCCATAATAAAAGTTTGAAATAGTTTCCATTATAGTTCTTTGTTTTCACATATTCTAAAATTTACAAAATACTTGTTTTGGGGGGTGAAATTTTCCACGTTGTGAGTCAGAAAAGCATTTCTGCCTCGTTAATTTGAAGTATAATCCTTTCAGCTATTCTGGAATTACAGACAAATGGGAAAAATGCTTTTTGCCTTTGTACAATAATAATAAAAATAAAGAAAATATTCAACATTTTTAACAATACTACAGGGGAAACAAGTGAGGGTTGAAATATGTGGCAAGACCTACTGCCTTTGCTTGCTGAGGGGGAACAAAAAAAAGTTATAAATGATGGAAAAATAACATCAAACTGTTTCCAGTAACATCTGCTAAGATTATTAGCAGAAGCTAATAAAAACCCACCCCCTTAATGACATCGCTGCGCATTCCCTTTGCCTGAGGCCATGCAGACATGAACTCGCCAAGCTGCTGTAGCTCCTTGCTGGTCTCTCGACCTGCGCAGGTCTTTGGCGCGGCGCTCGCTCGCTGGGCAGATCCCACAGTGTGAGGTCTCAGGGCTGTGCCCGTCTCTGCTTCCCACGTGAGGGGAACAGCGCTGGTCCTGCTCCTGTCCACTGCTTCTGGGGACCCAGCTGTGTGGGGCCAGCCTGCAGGGCTAAAAAACAAGTGTACGCTGGTTAGCCTAGCACGGATTCTTGTTGTTTTACCTCATCTTGTACACGGAGCTTTGCTAAGGCCAAGGGTAGGCTTTTTTGTCACACAGGTTACAGGTGTTGCCATGAGACAGAAGTACCAGACTGGTGTTCACTCTTAGTCTTTCTCTAGCTGCACTTGCGCCAAGCTGTTCTAAAGAGATACTAAAAGAGGGTGAAATCCATGTGTACGTGGAATTGAAACGGGTTTTACCAGGTGTCTGGGTCTCGTGGGAGAGATGTCTCACACAAACCTGGTGGCGTGTGGACAGACAGGCCCCCCTGCGTGGTGCCGCCACCACGTGCCTGGAGGGCGCTGCGGGTGCCCCACAGCTCTGGGGCAGAGCAGCGGGATAAGGGGCTGAGTCCCGTCCCTGGACACGTGTCCCTGTGTGTGTCGCGTTCCAGGGTGGCGGTGCCGAGGCCGTGGCGTGTCCGCGGTGTGCCGGTGCCGCGGTGGGCACGGACACCCCGGCAGCCAGCACGGCCGGGGTCGGGGCAGGATTTACCCTCAGGGTGGTGCAGGAGCCGGCTGGGGCGAGGAACATGGTCAAAAAGCACACGGGGACGTTTTATCCTTACCTTGTTCTTCAAAAATAAGGTGCACAAGCAAGACACGACCCAGCTCTTCAGCCCAGTTAAGCCCTCCGATGTGTGTGTGGAAAAATGCATTTTGGCCTCTGCCACCAGAATGTCACCACTTTAAGCAGCAAATTTGCAGGATAAAAACCCGAAATAATTAGCAAGGCCTTACTCAGACATTCTGCCTTTTGGTCAAGGCCTTCAGACTGCCTCTCACCTGTCCTCGCAGGCCCGTAGCTCCCGTGTTCATTGCCCGGCACTGCCTCGTTTAAAGCAGCGAACCCCCCTGCCCGTGTGGCTCCGAGGGCTCCTCGTGTGTCCCAGCGGCGCGGTGGCACCTCGGAGACCGCGTTGTCTCAGCTCATCCCGGCTGTGGTGCCTGTCCCTGCCCATTCCTACGGGCCAGCCCGGGACTCGGGGTGTCAGATAGCCGAGAAACAACCTGCGCTTTGTTCTGGATGTTTGCGGGAGGTGTTCGCTCTAAAAGTTCGTCTGTGTTGGTTTACAGTGAAACAGGTGCAACCAGTTCTCGTAGGAACTCGTGCCGTCGTGTTCATTCACCTCAGAACTCTGAATGTGAAGCACAGATGAAAAATGTAAATACTTGGGTTTGTCGAGGTTTTAGCGAAAATCCAGGTATATTATGTGAGACGTTAAATTTGAGAGAGTATTAATACAGTGACCTTCTTGCTAAAGTTAGAGAGAATTGAATATCGCCAGAGCAGTGGTACCACCTTTTTAAAGTTGCAATCTTCCTTGACTTGTCTGAGCACGGAGCACTACTTGTACGATTTAAAGTACATTTTTGTTGCATTACGTGCATGGAAATGCACACGCACACAGACAGTCTGTTAGTGCACAATCAGACAATGATGCATTTTGGCCTAATTGGTTTGAAATGAGTGGACACATGCCATTGTCCCTCGGCTTGTCCTAATTGCCATTTTGTGCTCATGTAAGGAAGAAAATCCTTGGTTCTGTTTAGTGGCAGCGTTCCCAATTGACTTGAGTTGTTCCAAGAGTGATGAGGTATCTTGATTCTCAAACTAAATCCGATCATGTGTTTTGATTTCTGTAGCCTCTGTAATTCCTTCCTATTTTATTTTAAAACAATTCATTTCATTTAGTTTGCAAACTCTAGGTCTGCTGTCAATTGTTGCTCTCCCATTAGTCTTATTTTTGGCTTCCTGGAACTTTCCATATAATATACCAGCGTGAACAATATTTTTGTTTATGAAAAAAAAGATTGGAGTTTCATTTCTTAGAATGAAGCTGTAAAAGAGGTTTAACACAATTGCACTAATTAAGAAGAGCAGTTGGGGTTTTTTTGCTTTTTTTCCCATTAGCAAAGAGACAAAAAGGAAAAATCAATGCTGGAAAACCCATTTCATTCTGCAGCAAAGGCAGTTGGAAAAGATCCACTTGAACTCTTAGAACTGAAATGCTGGAGGCTGCTGTAATTAAGTAAACCAGCTGAGAACTGAAAAACAACCTGATCAAACTAAAAGATTATAAGTATGAAAGATCTGATGCACAGTTCAGCATCTTTTGATAGAGGAAGTAGAGTTTGCTGGGAATTTGGTGATTAAAGGCTTGTCTTTTGTTGATGATTAGTTATTTTGCCCTGGGAATTGTTGATTAATTGAAAAATGTTTGAATAGGACTTAGAAATTGCTGTAATATCTCTTGCTGCCCTTTCTTTAAATAAATAGATGTGGATTTGCTTCCAAACGGCCCTTCAGTTTGAAGTGTAATTTATAATTTAATGAAAAGTAGTATTCATACAGAAATAAAACTTTCTGTAGCAATGTCAACCAAAGTGTTTATGTGGACAAATTATTTTTATAAATATATTTGTGTTACCTTTTTTTTTTTACTTTTTGTTAGTTTACTGGATGATGTGTTATTTTGTTAACATTTTTTCTAGGAAAGGACAACCATTTTGGTAATTTATTGCAGATTTTTGAAAGTATAAATACAGTAGACACAGTTGCAGTGTGAAAAAAGAGAGATTCATCTGTTCAAAGGCACCTCTTTCTAGGTATTGCATAGTAAAGAAACCTTCTCCCTGAACAACGCTTTGATTTTATTTAAATGAAAACCTTCTTTTTGTCAGGTTTGCCCACACAGCTTTTGATTCATCAAGAGTGACCTCTTGAAGACAGAATTGCAGGTTCATTGATCAGTACCACATGTCTGTAGTTGGCATTCCTTCTATCTCCTTTTTCTCTGATTGGCACCAGATTTGGAACACTGGTATGGTTGAGCTCCCTGGCTAATCATGTGAGATACCCTAATGTTTCAGGATCCAAGCTAGACCTTTATTGCATCTGTGCTATTTTTTCTGAAGCTCTCAGGTACAGATGCAGTTGTTACAACTTTTCCTCAGAGTGTGGTCTTACAGGCAGCAGTGAAAATGGGGAAGAGCTTTAGCTCCCTGGGTTTGTTTTTGTTTAGCGTGGTCTTTTAAAAATCAGCAGAGTTCAGTGTAAGTAGATTTAAAACCAAAATAGGAGCCAGGATTAGCATTTGGCAGTGCAGGATTTCTGACAAGCCTATTGCCTTCTCTTTCTGAGGTCCCTGTCCTTAGTGATCTGCTATAAGCATGGGTGACAGACATCTAAGTGAGACAGTGCATACTGTACAACTCAGTAACCATTCCCAAAGGATATTACTCTGTTCTGTGGAATCTCAGCTTTATTTTCCCCAAAACAACAAATCTGCTACTGCACTTGTGAAGAAAACTTAAAAATATTAACAGTGTAAGTGATGCAGAGACATCTGTGAGCATCTGTAACGAGCCTAGGACAATAGATCTGAGAGGTTTGAATTGCCTCATTTTTTGTCATGAAATAGTTTGAGTGACCTGTAGGGATCATTTGCAGAGTGAGAACAGTTCACTATTTCCCTCCCCACTAAGAAAGGCCAGAGAGATAGGGTGGAGTTCTTACTGTGAGCACATTTGTTTGCTTTCTTAAGTGCAAGGTCTCTAGAAGGGGCAACTGTTTATATTTTTAGTTTTTTTGAAGCACAGTGTCTTGTTCAAGCCTTGCAAGGGGGAGTTGAGAAATCATGGCTGCACAATCTGCATTTTGAAGAGGGCTCACTGTTAATTTGATGACTGACATAAGTGGAGTTTGGAAAGAACCATCCTGCGTGCTTCATATACCTTGTAATTAGAAGGAGTGCAATGGTCTCATTTCCTTGTCAGGATACTTGTAAAGAAAAGATGTTTTACTCTTTGGTTTCATGAAATGTCAGGAGAGACTGGGAGGGGAGAGGGAGCAGAGTGTCCTCTTCTCCTCTCCCTGACGTTTCATTTGGCATTTTGGGAAAGCAGCATACTGGAGTTCCTCCACGAGAAGAGGCAGCTGCGATAAAAGCCAAGACTGAGGAATGCATTGGTGTGGGCCAAGCAGAGCTCGTTACCCTTTGGGGAAGAGCTGCTGGCTGATGACTGTTCTGGCTCTATGGTAAGGCACATCCGAGAAACACAGAAGCGTAGGGCTCATTGAAAGTTTCTGATGAAAGCATTTTTCAACAGAAAATACTGAGATTGCCTAAATGACTCATTTTGTGAGAAGTCGCTTCTGGCTTTGGGAAATGTTTTTCATTAAACTACAGAGCATATGCAAAACAGTAACACATTGATTTGGCTATGCTGTCACAGTGCCTTCCTAGAGTCTATTTTAGTTCTTGTGTTCACATTCTCTTCTCCAAGATGGGGAGACTGTAGTAGGTCCTGAGGGACGCACCTTGGTGCATGGATCCATCTTGGATTAGAAAAATGGGAGCACAAGTGTGTGAACTCCAGTTCCCATGCAGCAAGGCATCAATTTGACAACCATAAGTGCTTGAACTTTCTGGAATGTTTTCATTTTTTTGGAATGTCTCATTGCCTTTTTTTTTTCCAAAGCAAATGCACAATTTCTCTTCACACCTCTCTATCATTTTAATGACAATGTTGTTGTCAGTAAAACTTAGGCTGTGAAAAGACATTTTGGCCTAGCCTTGTCAAATAAGTAGGTAAATAGTGTAACCTTTCCAGGAGATAAATGAAAATAAGTGTGTTTCAGTTGGGGTTTTGAGGGCGTTGGTTTTGAGGGGAAGGTGTTTGTTTTACAATAATGACCCTCCAAAAAAAATCCTTCAAGAAGTTGACAACTGCTCAGCACTTGGTTAAAGCAGACTGGAGCTTGCAGACTTTTCAAGGTGTAAGATGAGGGCTAGACCAGCCATCTGATACATTTCTGTCAGCAGGGTTGGATGCAGAAATGGGAAGTGCCCGGCTTCCTATTTAGGTTTCAGGTTTAGGTTTTAGTTTAGGTGTTTTCCCTACATGTCTGGCCTGTTTCCGCCTTCCTGAGGGGAAGATTGACTGGTAACTCCCAGTCCCTGTGGATGGCATGCTGCGGCAAGTAGCAAATGTAAACTCATTTCCTGAAATAACCTCAGCCGTCCCCTGCCCCAGGGTTAGCCTGGAGGGCAGGAAATGGCCCTGGAGTACCCTGTGACCATCTTTTAGAAGAGAGGCAGAGGAGTTGAGTCTTTAGATGCTATTTCAAAATTGAAAAGTTTATTTTCCCTTGGTTCTTCAGCCAGATCTTGCTTATTTATGGCAACAGTGCTAAACTATGCCTGACGAAGGAAGAGCAATCCTTGAATAACAGAATGGGAAACTATTCTTAGTTCACCTGTCCAGCGCTGTGCTGAACCATAGCTATTACATGAAGCTGCTTTCTCCAGAGCCACTTACATGGCCCATTAGCAGGATTCCCAGTGCTCCAGGAAGGTTTAATTTGAGAACAGTGGTATGTCAGTGTACCGAGCCAAATCAGGTCCAGTGGTATACTCCAGGAAACAAGCTGCCCTGGTTGCCTGCAGCACAGGAACGTGCTGCTGCATTAGTTCAGCAAAAACCAAGCAGCCCTAGGAGCACAGTGGTGGCAGATTTGAGCTAATATCCCAGATTTTTACCTCTACATGCAAAACGTTTCTACAAACCTATCCCAGTAGAACTGAGAGTTGAGTGTTTATTTAAAATAAGTGCTAAATTTAATTTTACATGATCTTGACAACGCATACACTGATGTCATTTGTATGTTTTGGATCCATTATACTTTGGGAAGTATTAATTGACTCAGGTCACATGTTTGGACTTTCTTAAATGTCTACAGGAGCACAACCCAAATTTTTAAGGTGAGGTGGAAGTATAGAGCTTCCCATTATTTGTAATTGGGTGCAGAAAAAAGTGTTTCAAGTAAAGAAAGTTCAAACACGTTTGAATGCTTTTTGTTAATCCTCTTGACATTATGAAGAATGAATATGTTATTGCTGGTTGAAATGTCTCCAAAGGCACATTAGTATTGTTTGTAAACTCTATTTTTTTAAAAAACCTATTAATCTAGGTAATACCAGTCTTCAGTAACAAAAGGAGACCATCAATTTGCAAAAATCTTCAGTAACAAAAGGAGACCATCAATTTGCAAAAATCTTCAGTAACAAAAGGAGACCATCAATTTGCAGAAATAAGTTTCTCACAGTGATAACTGAAGGTTTCTGCAGTTTTCCACAGAAGTTTGCATTTCTATATTTAAAAAACATGGTATTACAGAGGTAGCTAGTTGTTTGTACCTTATGAATCAATCTTGGAGATACACAAAACATAAGTGTGTTCTTCTCCTCCCCATAATGTCTTTTTAGCCACTTCTATTGGGGCTGTTTATGTGCAGAGAAGAAATCAGGAAGAGCATTAATGAAATCGAGTATTTCATACTTCAGCCAAGTTTCTAATGAATAGATTTTTCTGGGTAAAAGCCAAGAACTGTGTATCGCTTTGGATGGGTAAAAGCTTTACAGTTGTGTATCTGATTTGTACACTGGCATCTGTGGGAGGGAAGAAAACTTAAATATATGAGTGGGGATCATCTGGTTATTTGTGGCATGGTAACAATGTGTATAAAGATATGATCTGACACATATGTCAAAGTAATTCCTGTTGACTGACTTCAGGGAAAATGCATTGTAAATCCAAGTACTATTCAGTGTGCTTGGGATTCTGATACAAAGGTAGCTGCTATGGCGCTTCTTTTTCTGGGTCTGTCAGATTATTTATTTTGCTGATTTTCTCTGATTTTAATTCATTCAAGAAAAGTCATCTTTAGAAAAACAAAAAACAACACTCTTCCTTTCCTTTGCTTTCCCTTTCCCAAAGCAACCCTCTGTATGTGGGAAATACCATGTTAATGTCTTAAGTTGCCAGGATGAATCCAGAAATGGCATTTGTAGTTTCTTTTTCTTTTTTATAAATAAAGTTCATCTTACCACAGAACACGTCATTGCTGAAACTGAATTTTTGTAAGAGGTTTCATCTTTACCAACTTTCCTACCACCAAAATCTGAAACAGCTATTTTTAAAATGCTTTTAGAAGTTTTGTTTTTTCAACCCACAGCTATCAAATTTTCTTGATTTATTGTTGTCATGGCCATAGCAACAACAGAGATGTATTTTAAGCACTCAAAGATGAGAATGGCCTTAACTGTTGCTGTGAATGTCTGTCTTGTTCTTCATTGTACAGCGATGATTATGCAAAAAGGGGCACAGGAGTTTATTAACTATTCAGATCCAAGTCTGTTTATCTGGGAGAAGTATGTATAAAGTTATACTAGAAGTGGTACTTTCACTCCCTGCAGTTGCCAACCTTGGTAACTAAAGTCATTACCACTGTCAGTGCTTCCAGTCTCCAAATTGTGCAGCAGAGAAATTTGAGCCCATTTTACAGATGAGGGATTGAGGAGAAAAGAGACCCAGTGCCTTCCCAGGGCAATAGATGGCAGGTGTGACAGGACTGGATATTGGATGCAGCTCATGCTGTCCTCAGCCAAAATCTTAGCAGAAAGTGCTCATCCTTTCCAAAGGAGATGAAATTTTCCTCACAGAGACTGCATCATTTTTAGTATTTTGTTTCTTCTTATTTCTCTATGAAATGCAAACTGTAGTGATAAAGACTAGAGTGCTTGAGGAGGATGCCTCCCAAATTAGGAAGCTCTCGTTTCTTATGGAAACTCAGCATCCAAGCTCTTGGTGAAATAACAGCCCAGGATAATAAAAGGCTTACTGGGGTTCGAAAGACCTCCATTTACATAAATATGCAGAGACATCTGTTACAGTCATGAGTGACCTGCTGGTTTAAACCATCAGCAGGGGAAATGTCGTCGATCAGCATCGGCTGCAGGAGCAGGTGCTACTTTAGGCAGCAGGAACCACTGAAGAGGTTTTCAATGAACAAAGACGACCTTTCTGCTTGCCAAGAAGAGACATACGGGAAATTGAAACAAACGGCACACGCCCACGGTCTTTCATTTGTAAGACACGATGAGAGCTTAGCGTATGCCTCTGCATCCAAATCTGTGCGTGATTAGTTGTAGGTACAGTGTGGCCGACAAAGTCGCAAAGTTTGCGTCTGAGGAGTACTTAGGATTTTTGAAACCAAACTACTTGTGTCAGATTCCCAAACAGGAACGAATCATCGAGATTTCATCGGAAATGCTGAAAACAAATTCATTGTCTAAGTCCAGGGGTTTTATTACTAGAGTATATGCTCAAAATAGTAATGTAAAGCCATCATCCTTAAGGTTGTGATTACTTAAGTGAAGAATTGAAGTTTAATTCTTGCTTACCATTAATCAACAGAGATGATAATATAACCTTATATAATGCAAGGGTATTTGTATTCCTTGTTGGCTCGAAGATACAGTCTTCTCTCCCCACTCACCCCTTACCCCATTCACTGCATAATATGGTTTTGTAAGGAAAGAATCTGTCTTCAGCGGATGAATGACTGGACAGAAAACTGGATTTCAAATTTTGGGCTGCAGAAGGGTTATGATTTGGTGTGCTATATGTGACTGCAGTTGTCAGCAGTTCTGGAAATAAAATACTCACACAGTAAAAAGGAGTGTCCAAACAACCTGTAGGAAACCCACCGGAGTAGAAGAGTTGACATTTGCAAAGTCTTCTAGGATTTAACATGCTCCCTCTGTGTCTCTCGTATGTGTTAAATACTGCTCTTTAATTATAATAAAAGGTGCAGTACAGCTTGAATACTTGATTCACAATATTTAATGGCTGCCTCACACTGGGACATTACAGCTCTAATAACCATATGAGATCTTTAAATACCCTAACAATTCCCACCTCTGTTTTGATAACACATTTCATAGTAAATGAAGATAAAACCTGTTCTTTTCTCTCCCTTTGAACAGAGCGTGGATCACACTTCTCGTAGACCTCATCATATTGAGGTTGGGCTAAGATGAGCATAACCAGTGACGAAGTGAATTTCTTGGTGTATCGCTATCTCCAGGAATCAGGTGAATTTCTTGTCTTTCCTCATAACTTCTGGTCCTAAATAAAATGGGAAAATTGGCTTTTTGCATGGTGTCACTCTAGGGATATAAGTGTTTCAGACTGATAAGCTCAGGCTGAATACTTCTCACACAAACCCACATTTCTTTGAAATCATTGTCTTGAACATAATAAAAGTGCAAACATGCACAGGTACAAAAGTAAACATTACAGTTAGGCAAAACAAAGAAGTAAGTAACGTTATGTTAACAAATGTTTTAGTAGAGTTATATCATGTCAGCCAAAGTCATTTTTGGCAGCACAAGCACAAAGCACATGTATCTTTTTTATTAGCTACTTGATACTGTCTAAATTGGTTTTATGTTGGCTGTAAATGGAAATCTGGGTGCAAGTTTCTGTTTTTTTAGAATTTTGTAATTGTGTATGTAAACTGAGTTGCACAAGGGTCAGCATGACTGTCTCAGTATCACTTCACCTCTATCTGTTCATAATGGAAAATATCACAGGAAACCAAAATCCTAGCAGGTTAAAGATATGGTTTGCCTACTTCTATTGGTCATTATAACTAGCATTCATTGGATACATTATTTTGATATTTCTTCTATTTGCCAGACTCATTCAGTCCCAGGAACCCAAATCCCTATGTAAAGAATCTCCACTGAAACAATGAAGACGATTTATCAAACTTTTTCAGTATTTTGTCTTTTAAAACTGTTCTTTGAGTGTTCACTTGTGGCCTGCGTTAGCTCTTTTCTCACATCATATTCCCCTCTGTAATAACAGAGCTTATAAAAGTTTAGATCTGGTGTGCAAACAGATGAAAGAAAAAGAAGAACTAACAACACTAAAACTTCACCCAGATGAAGTTTACTTTTAAAAATAAGCTATTGTGTACCACACTGAAAAGAGCTGTTAGGCAGTAGAGCAGTGCACAGATGGACATAATCGAAGCATAAAGAATCCTGAAATTATTTTATGTTCTTATATTTGAGTTGTAGGAGATTAAATAGTATATTAATGCAGTAGCTTTTCCCGATGTGAAAAAAGGAAATCAGCCTTTTTTATTCCTCTTGATACATCAGTAGGTGGGTTAGTGTTGTGCAGTGATTCAGAAGGCTTTACGAAGTCAGTCAAGAATGGTGGTATCAGCCAAACGTCAGGAAAAAGTTATTCTAACTTCTAACCCATCTCCCACAAGCAAGCAATCACTTTTGCCATTTTACAGAGACATTTACATATAAATTTTCTTAATGGCAAGTTGTACTGTTCTTACCTTCTTATCTACAGGGCCAAAAGTTTTTCTTACTTAATCCACACATGCTAAAGGCATTCACAAAAACATTTTATTTCCAGTCTTCTGCTGTATTTTACACATATAAAAGAGTGGAAGTGGAGGTGAAATATTTGAAGAAATGTTAAAATATGCTTCAAACTGAGAGTATTGAAATCCAGGTGCTGGGTATGGATTTAGTAGATATACCTGGGAGTTTGTTAGGAATTTCATTGAGCAAACAAGAGCTATAACCAATGATTAATCCACTAATCCGTTTAAAAAGCTTTTACATTTACTTTCATTGTTTTTCCAAAGAAATTTTTGTATCTGAATTTTCAGATAGTAGGGTAATAAGACAGAAATTGTTATACAGTTTTTTGCCTTTCCACCTGCTACTATAAATGCCATAAGATGTGACAGCAGATGAAAGATATTTAATCCATAGCTTCAGAAATAACTCATGCCACATTTAAAGGGCTAGTGTTTAAATACAGATTGAGTTAAAACCCCTACAGTTCTAAGGAGTTAGACAAAAACAAGGTTATTATATTGATTATTTGTTGACATTAGTCAAACCTAAAGCTTCTAAAAATTGTATCAGACACAGCCATAAAGGTTGCTTAAAAGACCATGCAAAAGTTCACTTGTTTTTTTCAGGTATCTGTCCTCTAATCTGATCGTGTAAAACTTCCAGGCTTTCCCATAAAGTGTAAGCAAATGGTGGGAGGAAAAGAGAAACAATGAAAGGAAATTTGCATGGTGAAATAACTATGCAAAAATCAAAATAGCCCTGTAATATTTTATGTATTTTGTATTTGTAATGCACAGAAATACTTCAGATTATTTGCAACATTATAGCAAAGATGCTGGTGGGTGCTCTACACTTCATTATGAAAATGCTGGAAGATGATTCTAGTAGAAGATGAGCTCTTCTAAAATTGAATTTAGAAGTGAAGTTCAGTAATTATGTTTCCTCCTTAATTTTCTGTCAGGCCAGAAAACTTGCACAGGAGAGTATTAATAGAGTTGAACTGTCTAAACCATTATGGCTGCTTTTTAACAAACCTTGGCATTTTAAGGGGAGTTTCAGTGAACTGGAAAAAGCAAATGTTGTGCCAGAATTTTTAAAGGTTAAACAAGATCATCCAGGTAACTATAGGTCAAGCAAAATCATTGGAAGGCTGAGACTAAGTATCTCTAACAAAGATGAAGAGATGACCTCATGCCAAATGCCAGCCAGCAAGTTTTTATGGATAATGGATCTTGTCAAACAAACATGATACTGCTTTTTCCAAGATCAGAAATGAAGGTGACAGAGAGAGCTGTGCTGACATTAATACACTTAGACATCTACTTTATGACATTTACTTAGTCTTGTTGACACTGCAGTTAAAAACAAAACGAAATAACAGTGAGTAAAATCAGTGTAATCCAGGGTTACCAAATGGATTAAAAATAGGCTAACAGTAACATCTTGGAAAGGGATTAGAGTTGGAGAGTATTCATCTCAAAGGTTGCTTCTAGTGGGAACTCACAGGAATCTGTTCTTGGCATAATACTGCTCAATAGCTTTATCAGTTACCTGGAGGGAAACATAAAATGATTCCTAAGTAAATTTGCAGATGGAATTAAATAGTAAGTTGTGGCATTTAGTGAGTTATGCTGACTGATCATGTGGTTTAACAGAAAAAGTACAGCCAGGAACACTGCTTTGATTTGCCTGCTGCTGGAGAAGATGCCTGGTCGAGGGGCAGTGCAATCAAATGCCTCCCATACAAGACAAAAGTTGGACAAATTAAGGTTCTAAATGTCTAGCTGTATTAAAATAAGTAAATAGTTGCCTCCTGACATAGTTGACTTGTCTCAGTGTTTATCTATCCCGCAAAAAAGAGCAGTCTGGCATAATTTCCATTTAGGCTCCATGGCTTAATGGCATAGGAATTCCACCACTAAGGGGACAAAGTGTTGCCACTTGAAATGTAAAGAAAACAAGTGTTTATCTTCAGTTTAAGATCATTGCTTCCTATCCAAAGTCAAGTCTTGCAGTGTTTAGTTTTCTCCTTTTTGAACATGAACTTTTTTGGTGCATAATTTCAAGTGGCCATTCTTAAAAGTGCTGAGTACTTCCAAACGTTGTTTATCTCAGGAGTCAAACATTTTAAAGTCAGGTTATATTTATTTGTGGGTGTCTTGATACAAAGTCTACCTTTAAGTGAAATGTTATCCCCAGCTACTAAAATCAGGCTATAATCATAAATCATAAAATGATGTCTACTCTAAGAGTATTGCCATAGGAGCACACAAGATACTCCTGTGGTGGACATAGTTATACCAACAACACAGATACATTGAGCAAATTGAAACAAGCTATACCAAAGTAGCCACAGTTTTGGCATCCAAATTAGACTGATTCAACTTTCACCTCTTCAAACTCCTAGAAAGCATGCTTTTGTAGCAGCCACCTTTACTGCTGACACAACCTCTGTTGGTTTTCTTCAGTTTTGACATGCAGAATTCATAACGTAGAGTTTTCCTGTTATGCTTTTCCCAAAAGAGAAACAAATAATTATTTGTCTTTTGGAATGAAGGTCAGAGCAGTACAATGCAATGAGGAATAATAAGGATCCCAAGAAAATTTCTGAAATGTGAGTGGGGATGAACTAAGGGAAATCAAATCTCTTAGTTTTTAATCTACAATCTGCTGTCTTCTGTTGTGAGTGACAAATCCTATCGTCAGTCTGAATACTGCAATAAATTGTCTTCCCTATCCAGCCCAACGTATCAGTTCAGTTATTAAAGCTTTTAAAAATTTGGTATTTTTGATGCATCAATCAATTAACTATGTTCCTTTTCTAGCACTTAGATGCATGTTGCAGTGTAGAATTCTGAAAATCCGCTCCCCAGTTGTCTGTGGCTTACACTGTTCTCTTGTAGGGCATTTATTGTGATGGATGTCTGGCAATGACTAGTTAAAGATTGTGTAATAGTTTCCATTTTCACTCCTATTTTTTGGTTTTAATTTTTCCATGTTTTATGACACACATTTTCTCAGTGGATAATCTGTGTACAGTCTGTACCATGTCTAAGACAATGAAAACTCTTGCTAGGTGCTTTTGCTAAAAGACATCAATGACATTTTTAGATGCTGACTTGGGACAACTTACAACTTTATTATATTTTATTATTTACTTTAGAATTTGCATTTGTTTTCTTCCCAACCATAAAAGTGAAGGCAGCTAATAACATAGTTTTTTTCCTTCTGTAAATCCAGGATGTTAGCAGCACATTGGCCTGCTTGGTTCACGGTTGACAGGTTTTCCTTGTTTTCCTAGAAGATAAGATTTTCTCTCAGATTTTAAGCATGGATTAAAGGACATAGGGAGCACAAAGGGCTTCTGTGAATCAAAGCACAAAATCCTTTGTAGTTAGGCATGTGCAAACATGGGCCTTTCCTGTTAACCACATCCAAGGCATTTTGCTGTCATTCTGCCTTTGGAAATTATGAGAGAATACAAAATGTGGATATTCTGAAGCTTTTGTGATTTCATCATTGTGTTGTTGTCCAACTAGGTACTAGTAGTTGGAATAGTAGTAAATTGCATTTTTTTCCAGTGACATTTCTTATTTTTTTGAAAAGGAAGCAACAAAATTTGAATGAAAATACTTTATATAGAATCAAGCTCTGTTTTAATGAATAAATTTTATACAAAATGTAAATATCACAGTTTTCATGGGTAAGTTCTCAGGCAGTAGTGAATGACTGAATATCAGTATTCTGTTCTTTTGAATTTGTGCCTTATGCAACAGTCTCTACTTACATAAGCCTGTGTATTTTTCTCTGAGGTCCGTACTTTTCCTGCATGAGGTATGTTTAGAGTACTTTTTTTGAACAACTGTGTATGGCACAGAGTTCCTGAGTCACAGACAAGAGAAGTGCATGTTGAAAATAATTCAGATTAAGCATAGCATAAAAGATTGGCATATATAGGTCAGCTAAATTTGCTTCAAAGCTAACTGCTTCCTTTGTGTAGGAAGGCTGCTGCTAAGTAGAAGGGAAGTGTATAGTCCACGTTTTTTTCTTAAATTATTAAAATCTATACCGTGAAAAATAATTCATTAGAAGAATGAATCACTTGGTCAATAAAGGCACTTGTCCAGTGTGACAGAAAAAATAATAGTGTGCACTGATGACAATGATTTTTCTTTTGCCTTTTTCTGTGTTTTCTTCCAAATTGGCTCATTAGGTCATAGTAGAGTTCAGTCTGGATGGTATCTCAGAAACTGACAGAGAATAGTTCAGGTGGCAGGGACCTTTGGAGGTTGTCTAATTCATCACCCCCTCTCGCAGATGGCTCTGCTGCAGCACGCTCAGGGCTGCTCCATTTGGGTTTTGAGTATCTCCCAAGGATCAAGAGTCCACAACCTCCCTGGACAGCCAGTTCCATTACTTTATCAGCCTTACCTGAAGAAAGTGGTCTATTTTTTTTCAGTGAGATTTCACATTTGTTTCGGTTTGTGTCCATTGCCTCTTGCCCTTTCACTGGGCACCACTGGAAAGGGTCTGGCTCCATCCTCTTTGCGCCTCCCTTAGGTATTTATGACCATGAATAATGTTCTCTTCTCTGGGCTGAGCAGTCCCAACTCTCTCAGCCTCTCCTTGTCTGGCAGATGCTCCAGTCCAATCTTTGTGGTCTTTCATGGGACTCTCTCCAATGTGTCCCTGTCCCTGTTGCACTGGAGAGCCCAGAACTGGTCTCACTAGTGCTGAGTGGAGGACAAGGATCCACTCCATTCACCTTCTGGCAACACTTTTTGTAGTGCAGCTTAGGATGTTCTTGGCTTTCCTTGCTGCAAGGGCACATTGCTGGCTCATGTTCAAGTAGCCCAACCTCCTGCTCAACCCTGCAGAGCCTCAAAGATCCTTGAAACAACCTATACGTAAAGGTGCTGCCAACGTGGTAGTCACTGGAATGTTCTTGAGGCCCTGTACATAGCTACACTCTAAGGGTAAGGATGGGGACCTTTTGTTTGCTGAGGGAAAAATGCATCCTTGAAATAACAGCCTGCCAGCCAAAGATAAAACACACATTTTAGTGTTGTTTCAGTCTGTAACAATCTGCGGTTGTGTTATTTGTGTCTGCGTACATGTTCTCACTGTCCCTGGCCTGCCTGCATTCTGCCTGCAGCACAGGGTAGCTGTAGTTCACAGATCAACCCCAGCTGCACTGATGTGAGGACACTGGTGTATTGGGTTTACCTTCTCTCTGTACAGGTTCTTTTATGCTAGTGTAACTGGGTGCTGAACAGGTATTACTGAATAAATAGGGTAATACATTTTTAAGGACATACATAAAAACTGAGTGTTTAAACCTGGCCTTAAAGTTTCTGTGCCTCAATTTTCCTGTTTGAAAGTAAGGCTAATACTGTGTACAGTACCTCAAAGCAGATGTTGAAAGTTTATAGTCCTAAAATGGCTTGAAATCCTCTGAGCAAAGATTATTATAGGGGTACTGGGACAATATCTAACATTCTTTTTCAGTTATTTCAGAGTACTGTTTATGAATTTATAGGTGAATATGTATCCCTAAACGCGATATGAATAAGAAGATAACTATTTTTCAGGAGCTAGTGTTAAGACTGAAGGCAGGGATTCTTTCACCTTTTCAGCTGTACAGTGGCAAAGCTTTGGAACAAAACATACTCCACTTTTAATTCTCATGATTTAGCACAAATCTGATTTGTGGGCATGCAGTCCTATTTATATGATGCATTATCCTTTTTAGGACCAACCTACTCAATTAAAATAAAATTACTTTAAGCTTTGATCAAAATCTTTGATATATTGGAAGTTGACTTCTCATTAATTATTGTATCTAAATACAGCCACAGTGTTGTTGTAGGACTGCAATATGTATTAAAGTGACCCTTGGATAAGAACACTTGAGAAGTTTGACCAAAAAAACCAGTATGGTGTGAATCGAAATGTTTCCTAGAAGTCACCTCAGAATTAATGTTCGTATATAATGGGAAACCACCTGTAAATATACATATTGCATATAATATAATATGTGTATGTAACACTTCCAGCATAATATGTATGGAGTAAAATAGTGTACTATCAAAAGAGTATATTAGGGATTTTACTAAACTGCTGCTGCTTTTTATTTTAATCTCCTCTCTAGTTTCTGTATTTCTTACTGGGGAGGTAATGACTGTATGATTCCAGAGACAGTGAGACTGACTCTGAATTTGAAATTATTCTTCATAGTTGAGAATGGGTAACTGCTAAAAAGACAAATCCGTTTCTAAAATCAGAACTGTATTAATATGCACAGTTCATGTCTCTGCTAGTAAATGTTTATTTTCTTTGTAAACACTAAGTACATTTTAAGAAAGTCAGAGTCAGCATTAGAAGACAACAAGCTTTATTGGGCTGCAGTTCCCAAAGCATTTTTTTAAACTTATCAAAGCTATAGATCTTGGGAAGAATGAAGCTAATAGGTTAAAAGTAAGTACTTTTCCCAGCTTCCTTTAAAGATAAGCAACTTGGTTTCTAAGCCAACAGCACCTGTGCAAGTCAAAACCAATTGCAGACTTTTCTCACAGAGCAGTGAATACATACTAGAAGTATTGGTTGGTTTCACAAAATCCAGATTTCACAATGGAGAGGAAAAAATATTTTTACAGCTAAAGAAGATATTGTTGTCATACTTTCTTCTGGTGGTATTTTCAGAAGAATGCAATAAGTTGTGTGAGAGCCCTTTTTGTGTGGTTTTATATGCACAGGCTTAGAGTTTTGTGACCAGGTATCTCTTTATATATATATATATATATATGTATATGTATGTGTGTGTGTGTGTGTGTGTGTGTGTGTGTGTAAACAGTAGTTTCAAATCTTTTGTGGTAGAGTTCAAGAGGTCCTTTTGAAAGCTTCTTTCTGTTTATTCTACCCCATTGCATAAGGGCAATATAAATGCTGTGTAAGAAAGCAATACTTGGTGCAGAATTTTTAAGTTCATGTGAAGGAAAGAAATACACTGAGTATTTTGTTCTCTTGCGATTTGCAAAGACCTGCTTACCTCTTATTTTCTTCTAGATCTCTTCACAGTTTTTTTAACTTGGCTATTTTGATTTTTCTTTGGCCTGAAAGTTGCTGTACTGTGTTGGATCTTGGACACTGAGCAGACATGACGATTTTTAAGTTACACAAACATAAGCAATTACACCTTTACAAATTTATTCTGTAACACAAATTCTGGTTCTGATCCCTTCATGTCCTGTTTTCTAAAGCTTGCATAAATGCAGTATTTTAGAGATATTAAGAATATAGCATGTTGGGTAGAAGGCAGTTGTCTAAAGGTCAAGATGGCTTTGCTAGTAAAACCAGTGCAGTGCTATACATTCGTCACTTCACTGCTTTTTATGATGAGTCTCTCCAGGCCCAGTGAAAGAAGCTGTATGTTGCAGCTTTGCAAGTCTTGCTGATAACCTGCATGCTGGGGATGCTCTGTCTGCACAGCTCTGGCAGTGACAGATCATCCCTCCTCACACCTGAGCTGTGTCAGGACTGTTTGTGGGCACCATCTGCAGGAACAATCCTGGTGTTAAGTTCCTAAATGCCCACTGAGTGTCAGCTGTGGTGTCCTACTTGCTACCACTTAGAGGTGTATATGAGAACAGAGAGAAGAACATAGTTTAAGGAAAGTATGCATGACTTGTGAAAGTCTCTTCTATAAATCCTTAAAACGATGCATGTCTCTCTCTTTGGAGTTTGATTGCAAAGACAGGGCTAAAAGATAACAGCATCCCATTAATTCAGAGTTAAACATTATTTTTAACTTTCTGTGGCCTTTGTAAGCAGCTTCAAACCTTGCCCATAGTTGCATTAGGTTGCTCGATCAGTGTTGATATTTCTTTGCAATTGTCATTCTCATTTATACAGAGTGAGTGAAAAAGGGGATTCTCTCAGACCTTGTTTTCAAGAGATTTTTAGAAGTTCCTCTTTCCATTTCTCCTGTTCTGTTTTCTGTCTGTATTGTATTTCTGTTTTTGTTAATTGCAGCCCTCAGAAAGGCTTAAACAGTCTGTGCCGAGTACCGCTCATCAAAAGATCATTTCCAGTTGTATTAATCTTTTCCAACTTATTTTCCTGCATAAAAAAAGAAAAAAATCTGCAAAAAACATTCTTTGGCACATCATAAAATAATTTTGGATAGCAGACATTAACTTTGAATTCTTGGCAGAAGATGAACAGGCCAAATATCCAAGGAAAAAAGGGCGTAACATTTAACATTAGTGAATAATCACTTCTACAAAACTTTGGGTAGCTAGGCATACTATAATTTTACCTGCAGCTAGGAATCCTTTCTTTTTATTTCCCAGGAACTGTGAAGGAGCTTGTAACACAGGACACATTTCCCAGGGTTTTGGAATAATTTTAATCGTTCAGCAATCCTAATCTTGAAACAAATGTACAAGCCCTGTTGTTCAGCTGATTCTTCTAAAAATATATTTCAGCTGCAGTTCTCTGTTTTAAATTGCTAATGTGTGTCCTTGTTAAGCCCTTTATGTAATTGCAAAGGTAAGACTTCAAAATAGGCAGACACTGCCAAAAACAGAGAAGCACTCCAGGCTGTATTACTGAGGAAAAAAAAAGCTCATCTAAGAGAAGAATCTGTCTGCTGTGAATAATAAACAATATACGGTAGAGGATTTTTGTCCACGTTTGGCTTTTAACTGTTAGTAGAACCTTAACAGGCACCAGGCACTTATTAGCTGCAACCAAACATTTAAGAGAAGCTGGTGTCCTCTTTGTGAAGCCTCTGCATATATGTACACTGCGGGCTTATGACCATATCTTTATAGATATATAATTAAATTTAGACAGAAATCTAAGGAGAAGCAGGGAGAGGGATCCATGTTATGTTCTGAGTTCTCATTCACTGCATCATGTAGAAGGGGAAATACTAGGCTAAGATGGCAGCCGCAGTCAAATACGGTGAAGAACATCATCGTATTCTCTTGGGCAGTGGCAAGGAATTACATCATTTACTAGATTAGCGTGTGGTAGGCCCTGAATTAAGAAAATAGAGTTGCTCTAAGTTAAGCTGTTTGCTCCTGGTTTTGCATTCAGAAATTGCATTCAAATCTGCCCTTAATGGTACGTATCCCTCGCCCTTCTCTACACTGGTAAATCTAGACCTACTGTTGCCGTAAGGGAAAGGAAAAAAACTTTCCAAGACAACTTTATGTGGATAGAGAAGAGTTCTTTTACTTATAGGGCTTTGGGGTACAGAATATAAAAAAGTATAAAAGAGTACAAAAAGTATAAAAAGAGTATAAAAGAGTACAACACGTGTTGACAAGTAACAGATAGAAAAGACCGGTGCTAGGTTGAACTCACGGCCTCAGGAATACCATGTGAGCTCTTTTCCAAGCACCACCGCTTCAAAACATGCAGAGTAAATTAATCCGAAAGGCGTCCCTTTCATTCTCGGCTGTATCCAGCCGACCCCTGAGCCACTCTGCCATGTCTTACCAAAGCAAACAAGGGGCAACAACCTGCCCCTCCCAGGTGAAAGACCCTTTCACCCACAGGCTGGGAACACTGGCTCTTGCAACATCTGGGCGCAAGTCAGCTCACCTCCCAACCCACNGACCCTTACTTTATCCTTTATCATCATCTCCACGCCACTTTCCCTTATTGGAGCTTCTCCAAGGTTGCTGGGCTTTGCTTTCTTGTTTTGGCTAACATGGTGTCTAATTGTCTTAGGTCTGGAACATGTTTCCCAGGCATGGTGTTCCAGCTATTATCTGACCCTTAAGACAGCTAGCACAAGGTTAGAGGTTGTTAGCTACTCTAAATGCAAGAAACTATATAGAAGTATAAAAATCCACAAATTCATGAAAACTCTTAAGGCATCACTACAAAAGTATTAATTTAACGTTAACTGTGTTATTTGTACATCATTAGTATTTAGTGGTCGTATTACACTGGAATTTTTTCTGGATTTTTTTTTTTTTTTGACTGCACTGGTGGGGCTCCAGTTTATTTCAGAATGCCACATTACTCCACTCTTCCCTTCTTGCCATCCTTCTTAGATGGCACTCCCAAGACCCAGATGTCAAACTTGAGGTGAATGTTTTTCCACTGGTTGCGTGTGATTTCTTTGGCAAGTTGTGCAGGCAGCTGTGGAGTTACTTGGGTTTGGTAACATGGTAAAGCAGCTAATGGGATTGTGTGAGGATGTCTGTTCCTCCTGCATGTGATTTTCTTTTGACTCATGACACAGTGGAATGTTTCTACTTGATGTGTCTAAATCTCCCAGGATTTTTGCCCATATACCCATTTATAGTCATAAAGATGACTTTCCTTTGCCTTCACAACCATCTTTTTTTTCCCCTGTAGCCTGAACATCTGTAGTCAGCTCTTACATGCCCTCCATTCTGGCATGAATTGTACTCTGCTCAAAGTCTCAGCAGTAGTGCCAGGTACAAGACTTAAGAAAACAGGCACTTGTGCATCTAGAAAGCTTGAGATTGCTGATGGATCCCATTGTAGCAGCTGCAGTTGATTCTGCTGAACCAGAAGTTTTAATCATTTCTAAAGCCTTACTCATTTTTGTATCCTGTACCTGCCAAATACTTTAAAAGAGAACAGTGCGTTACTTTAGAGGTGAGGATTGGAGGAGCTTGTATTGGGAATTTCCGAAAAGAAAGACAACACAATATCAGAGAAATCAAGTAAATAAGAAGTGTTGGTTACTTCCACCTGGAGATGGTTAAATTATTGGAGGAAAAGAAGGGATTTTCAGATAGTTAATGCCGTCTCTTTTTTTTTCTTTTGAGATAATAATATCACTGATTTAGTGGTTTCTGGAAATTGAACCTACTCATTCTGTATTTGCAAACCCTGGTCTGTACTGTTGAATTAAAGAAATAAGAAAATTTACTGAAGAAATGACACAGGCCTCTATATGAAATCTCACTATTTTCCAGGACAGAGGACCACAGTGAGCATTAGTTATATGAAGATTTGTGGTACTGGACTTGTACTCAGTGTTGAGATCGAGGCTTTTCATCATGAAATTGGTCGAGGTGTGTGTGTAAAAGGCAATTTGATGTTCATAATTCTTTATTCTCTGTTTCATTCTACAGTTACAAATGTTTCAGTGAAAGTTCTTGTGTGAATAATTAAACTGAGTAATTTGCAAATAACTTAGAAATATCTGGGTTTGGTTTTTTTTAAATTATTTGAACAGCATACTGTTCAAATACTGAACAACATACTGTTTCGAGAAAACTAAGTCCAGTTAGTTCACAAACAGAAAACTTGCACAGTGTTCAACAAATCACCTGACTTTGCTCATCAGGGCATCCCCAAGGTAACTCCTGAGTAAGCAGCAAAGAGTGAAACAGTTCAGAAGGTGTTGCTTCCACAGATGCCTCTTTGTCATTCCCCTCACCTGTACAAACACAGCAGCAGGTGCTGTAGCTGTTATAATTCAAGATTGCAGTATAAAAAAGACGTACTCTTTGGGGTTGGAAAATGAAAGGAGCACTTGGTGGATGTCAGCTGGAGCTGCAATTGCCAGATGAGCTAGCGTGGGAAATACTCGGCAGCACCCAAGTTGCCAGCCTAAAAGAAGGAATGCTTTGCTCCCAGAAGAGGCGAGACACTCTCTGGAGAAGACCAGTCATTCATTCCCCAGGCTGCATGGCTGCCCAGTTGTCTTTCCTACACTTTTTCGTACACCCTTTCGTACATTTGACAGGCATTTCTGCTGTGAGCCAGGCGTATTATGAACAATTAAAACTATGTAGTCTGCAGGTCTAACAAGCACACAAAGAGCATCATTATGTTCATTAAATAAAACGTAGTCATTTGATGATCAATGACAAATCTAGTTTTAAAGGGAGGCCATTTTTAACTGAAAAAAGGAGCAGTGAAAGGGAAAAAAGTCTTTATCATCTCCATTTTTGCAGTTACAGCAAAACTTATCAGTGAAATTTTGCAAAACGTAGCGTTACATATGCATTTTTTGTCACTGCCTAGGGCAAGAATTCCCAAATGGCTGTGTACGTACCACCGAGAGTATATACAGACACCTCGGTGTGGGAAAAGATGCAGCACAGAACCAGGACCTGTTACCACTGTCAGTACAAAAAAGTGTGGGATTCTCTCAATGAGGAATTTCACTGTTTTCAAGTCTGTTTTTGACTTGCATAACAATTTTTCATTTTGGGGGAGGTCATTTAAGTAATTTTTTCTGCATTCATTATCCCCGGAGCTTTTATGCTCTGTAAAATGTTTCAAGCCTAACTATTCCACAGTTGATAGGTCATTTCCCTTCATACCAAGATCTGCACTGTTCATTTGGATCCATTTTTCATGTATGAAGTATATTTACAGATTATATGTATAGTTTGTTGATTTCCATTTTCCTATCTCTTTTAAAACCTGGTAGCTATTCTCTCAAGTCTTCTGAAAGACGCTGTTTAGGGCACTGGTCATGTCACAGCAAAAGTGACTGTCTGGTTCACTGCTATGAAACCTATTCAGTGTGTGGCTGTGCTTTCTCCTCTTCATCCCTTTATGTTTATGTCTTTAACCTTAAAAGCTCGTAGTCTCATTGCATGTGTCCTTGAAGGGTTTATTGCATTAAGATTTCATTTACTGGTGCTGTTTGAATAGAAATCATTGTTTTATAGAGTGGTTATTGCAGTCAGCAAAATGACTGAATTTATGCGAAAGAATGCATATGGACACAACTTTCATTCATTTCACTGCTGTTACAGCATTTTCAGTTTGTGTCTACTGTAAGTTCATGTCATCCCTACCACATCCTTTCTTCAGATCTCCACTTGCAGAGCACCTTCTGTCTTTGTTCATGCTTCTCAACTGCCTTGACAGACTGGAAGTGGGGGTGGTGCTTGTGTCTTGGCTTTGCATCCACAGTATGGTTTCAGGAACTTAGAAGGAGGGCCAAGTTAACAAGTAATGTTTTTTTAAAAATTGCCTTTTTAATAGAAATCACCTTTTTATAAGTCTGAACTATAGAGCTGCAATTTTGCTGTGTAATTCAGTGCACTTTCAGGCAGAGCTGTGAAGAGGATTGCTGACATCTGATAACTGTAAAAGTAAAGCTCAGGTGATTCTTCATTGTTATCAGAAACATGATACGGCTTTGTTGAGGTTTTTAACTGTGTGTGTTACCTTTAAAACCAGTCTACTTTCATATGAGCCTTATTTGTGCTACAGTAGTACAAGAAATCAGGAGGGAATTAGCTATCATTTGGAGGACTTGTTGGTATGTTTCTGTTGTGTTGGTTTTTCTTTTAATTACAATTGTATGGAAGAATTTTTTCGAGAGTGGTAAGAAGCACCGTGTCCAGCAGCACCCACCTAAACAGTTTTACTTCATTGATATTTCAGTATTCGGATCTTGTCAGATAAAACCTTAGGAAAGTTTGTCACAACTGCTGGCAGCGTGTGTGTGAGATTGCTCTTCAGTGTCAGTGTAGCCAGGAGTTTTGTGTTTCTTCATGTAACAGGTGCTTTGGTAATAGTTTATTAGCATCCAGAGTAACACTAAGATAATAAGCTTTGTTAGAGTAATACAACTTGGTTTTGTACTGAGAAGTTTCTTCCCTCACGTGCAGTGAGGCAAGGTGTGTCACTCTTTGGGCATATGGCAACTCAGTACTGGACGAAGAGGTTAGCTGTGTGCCACCATCATCTGTCTCCTGGCAAAGAAGGGGCTTCATGTATGCCAGCAGCCAACTAAAAAGTCTGTAAGATACCAAATGCAATAATGAGAGATAAAAAGTCATAGTTAAACTTATGCCTACTGTAGATCCACAGTCATAATTTTCCAGTTTCTTACATTTTCTATCCGTGTTTGTTAGTTGCCATTTTTATGCCATCCACCTGTTGTTTTAATCAGAGACCGTGTTACAATTTTGTGATCTGCTGACTTACAAACTAGCTGCTGGCATTTTTAGCAGTCACCTCCAGTGCACTTGGGCAGCAGCTTTTCCAGTTCTTATGTAGATGTGCTGATGTATCTGTCACACATTTTTAAGTCCGTTTTTTGTAAGAAAGTTTTGTTACTGTTGTTGATTAATTCAAAAACACGTAAGTATAAATTAAGAGGGATCTGATTCTCTAATTCTGGTTAGTTGCATGCTGAGTATTTATAGGTACACGTTGAGATTTCAGTGTTCAGGGATAAGGCCGTAGATCTCTCAGGCACAGGCTGTGTATGCTCGATGCTTGATTTCTCCCTCACTGTGGTGCTCAGTAATGTGCCTAGACATCCTACAGAACTAACAACAAGGGAAAACACTGCCTATTTTGAGTGCATCAGCAGGTCCAGCATCTCGTAAACTAGACCAGGAGATAAAGAGCAATATATAATAGGAATTGAACCAGGAATTAGGTAAATGATAATGCAGTTTTTCAGGTGGTTTTTTCTGTGCTTTATTTTTGTGCCATATAATCCTACATAATTCTGTTCATAGGCGGACCCGCCACTTCCTAAAAAATGTCCAAAACATCCCAAGCATCCCCCAAAACTGGGAAAGCACCAAAAAGGGAAGTTGGGGTTGGGAAGGGAAAGGATGGAGGCTGTTACCAGGAAAAAGAGAAAAGCAGCGGCAAAATAAAATGCGTAGTTGGGGGAAGGGAAGAATCACAGAGAAATACATACCTCGGTTTCAAATGTGGGAGGCATTCTGTTTCTCAGCTTGTTTTTGCTAGCTCTCTATGTTCGTAATTGAGCTAGCAGCGAAAAGGATCTTGAAAAGGGGGAAAGAAAGCATTACTGTGGAGCCCAGAATCACATCCGCAGGCTGCACACAAGTGGACATTGCAGTGATATGGGGGAAATCCCTTAACGGACAAAACTATAAATGAAGCTGCTGTTGACAGGGGGAAGAGGCACGGCTGTATTTAACAGAAGCATTTTCATTTGAAAGCTGATTTCTTTTTCTTTTTTGGGAGGTTTGGTTGGGGTTTTTTTTCTTGTCTAGTTGGTGGAGACCGTGAGGACTCTTCCTGTTTGAGACAGTGCATGGGTGGTTTCCCCAAGGCTTTTAATGTTAGATGAATGCTCTGGAGACAGTGTGATGATAAATGGGTTCCTACAGTTATATCTACATCCTGTTCGCCCTCCCCCCTCCTGCAGCTGCCCCTACGTGCAGTTGCTCTGCTGTGCTCGCCTCCATACCCAGCAACAGTTCTGAGCGGCTTCAGACAGCATTTAAGGCAGTGCTCTTTAAAATTTGTCCACCAAAATTCTTTAATTTTCAGTGCTGTCACCTTCATTGCCACTTATTTACTCAGACAATGATAAAAATGAAACGGAGAAGAGAAAGACTTCTGGCTAAAGTACAGGCCGCCACAGTGGCTTGCTGTCTGCTGCTTGGCAGATCCCAATTAATTGCTTTTGCTATTACTGTTCATATACAGAAAATAGGTTTACAAGAGTGGCCTTTCTGTAGTTTCAGATTTTAATGGCAATGCTCTGCCCATCATATTGTACTCAGCAATAAATGAGCAGAGGATTTGAAATCCCTGGTATAAGAGAATGTTTCCCCTGTGCCAACTACATTTATGCTTAGATTTTATACAACTTGCACGCTGGCAGGGATTTAAGTGTGCAGCTTCAGCAAACACGCAGCACTGAAATTCAGCAAGGGAAATGGAGATTCGAGGTACCTTTTTTGGCTGGACCTGCCCTTGTGGCAATTGCTGATTTTTATGTGGGCTTCTTTTTTTGTTTGTTTCAGTTAGTGCAGTTATTTTTCTCTGTGTGCATTTGCATTTCTGTACACCTCCCCAGGTGGTGGGGGATGGGTAGTCAGGATGGCTCTGGTTGACCTCCCTGGCTCCGTGCAGCCAGCCCACATCCTTCTGCTTACACGGCAGCGTCTCTCAGATCTCAGGACAGAATTATTTTTAGACCATGAAGGTGTATCTGACTGGTGCATTTAGATTTTATGTCATGGCTTCCTTTTCCTGCTCTCAGGTTTCTCCCACTCGGCCTTTACCTTCGGTATCGAGAGCCACATCAGCCAGTCCAACATCAACGGAACACTAGTGCCACCTGCCGCACTCATCTCCATCCTCCAGAAGGGGCTCCAGTATGTGGAGGCTGAGATCAGCATCAACGAAGTAAGTACCACAGCGCTCCCCCTCCCCTGTGCCATCCCGCTGCCACCACTGGCCAGCACGCAGGGATGTGCCAAGCAACACATCCCGATAGCCCAGAGACACAAGATACTGCTCCCCAGTTTCCCTTCATCTGGTTTCATTTTATTCCTCGTACTTTGCCTCATCCCCAACAGAGATCCTAAAAGCTCTGAGACAGAGACATATTTCAATTTTTAGCTGTGGTGTTGAGACCTTCTTTGTGCTGCTTAAAAGGATATTAATGGTCTTTCTGCTACCTCAGTCAACAAATTCGGGGTGCACAGATTCTTGTAGCAAAAAAGAAAAGCCATCTGTGTTTACGGTCTTGTGTTTTCAAGGTCACAGCAGAATTTGGCAGGAAAAACCTGCAGTTCAGGTTAAAACTTTGCTCCCTGACACCTCCTAGCAGGCAGCACTGCTTGCAAGCCATGAGAAGCCTGATCAAAAATCCACAGAGGTCACCGCAGAGTGATTTCAGTGACTTTGGCTCAGATCATATAAGACCAATCATCTTGTACACGGTGAAACAAGTGTGTGTAAATTCTGACTGTGTCCAGGGTGCAGGTTGTCTGTGGGGATTGTATGAGCAGCCACAAAGTGTCTCTGTTCTCCTTGAACTGCCAGGGGAGAAAAAGAAGGGATGTGGAAAAAGCCAGTGTTTTTGCCCTGCCCCCCTTAAAGACATGATGCTTTGAGAGGGAGTGAAGTGTGACAGATAAGCAAGTACTGCATTACAAGATATTTACCACAGATATTTGTGATTGACAGGCATCTGTAATAAATATTAATACAAACAGACTATTTTTTTTCCTCTATACCTGAACGTAGCATGTGAACAGCATGGGTGAGAACAAAAGAATATAAAATAGAGAAAATGTTCTGTTGTTTGCAATGTGGAGTTTGAAAGCTCTTCTGTTTTTATCCAAACATTCTTGTGGTTTTCTTTTTAAGACTCGATAATCACATGTAAGATTTGTGTATGTGTTATTTTGTAATTGGGGCGATGGCATTTGACATTCACCCCAAGCTGCACTTTGATGCAGTTGTAATAACAAACCAATGTTAGGAAACTGTCCCAGTTTTTTGCTTCTTAACATTTTTGCCTGAAATTGGAGCCACACAGAAACTTTCAGCTGTGAACATCATCTATATCATTTCAGGTTGTGTGACACCTGTAGGGGTCTATCAGGTTGTATGACACCTGTAGGGGTCTACTCTCTGTACATCCAGCTTCAGAATTGCCCTAAATTGAGAGAATAATCTAAAAATATACCTGTTGTCACCATTAAGTTTTATGCTACTCTCATTATGGTTGGATTCAGGTTGAATAGGGCCCTGAGCAACCTGGTCTAGTGCAAGGTGTGCATGCCCATTGGCAGGTGGTTGGAACTAGGTGATCTTTAAGCTCTCTTCCAACCCAAGTCCCTCTATGATTCTGTTCAAATACGTACTGTTAAGTATGTTACAGCAAAGCAAAGACCATTCTTGCCACATCTGAATGCCAATAAGGGCTATGTATATATCTCCCTGTGTTGCTTTTCTACCTGTGTTACTTGAAAGTGGCAAGTAATCAGTGAGTCTGTAAACCAATGTGTATAAAATTACTGTTTGTGATCTCTTAAAGGGCAGTCATGCAGATAGTCCAGTGAGCAGTTTTACAGTTGAAAATGTAAGATGGCAAAATCCATTGGCAAACCTTTTGTTTATTGTCTTGTAAGGATTTGAGTCAAGATTCAAATAAATGTCAGCAGAGACATTTGTGTAAAAAAAATGACAAGGTGAAAAAGAGATTATGTTTATATTTTCTAATAACTCTTTCCTCCTTTTTCTTCACCATGAGGAAACAAATACATATTATCTTAAAGTTGTAATTATAAGGGGTAATTCAACGACTAGTCCAGCAGAATCATACCAGTCAGGCAAACAGCTATTTATTAATTGTTGTTATCTGTTGAAAATTATATTGTTTGCCAGTTACATCATCTATCCATATCCTAATCTTATCTGCTATTCTTCAACCACAAGTCTTTCACTGCTGGGCCATTATTATTTGAAAAAATTAAAGGGAGTTTGCAGAAGATTGGTAAAATGGCACTCCATAAAGATTACTAAAATCTTCTTTCTATATTTTATAGCAGTTGTTGACTTGAGACTGTATTAAGCCATAAAAAACAGCCCTTAAAAATTTATTCAATTAGGTGTTAAATCTGAAGCCTAATTTACAGAAATCAAAATGAAAGTCGTAACTGTTATGAATAAAAGTAGTGGAATAAAGGAAAAGTAATGGCAAGTCTATCCTGTGCAATCAGCTACAAGCAGTGGTGCTGGGCTGATGAACACTGGTTAAGAAACCCCTGAATTTGTGCATGCATCATATTTTGGCTGAGGTTCATTATTCATCAGCTGCTTCCATTCCTTTCCTATGCTCCTGCAAGTGCAGGAAGACAAACAGTTTAACCAAAGTCTGTTTGCCTTTGTCCTGGCTTTTTCCATGACTCTTTTTTCCCCAACAGAAAACAAAGTGAAACCTTCTGTCATCCGTCAGACATATTTTTTCCCACAGCATAATTTCTTTTGCATCTGTAAAGCGTTTATATGGGCGAATTTTCTATAAAATTCCAACAAATTACTTTTTCACTGAACAGATTTCTAAGTGGACCATGAGTACCACCATTGTGGATCTGAGGGAGAGACGGTCCATAGTCGCGTGGCACTATTGGTTAAGTCAAAGTGTAGTATTTCCACACAGCCTAGTTTTGGTTCTCTTTATCATTACCTGTTTGCCAGCCTCAGTGGTGAAGGTCCTACACTTGGGGTTTGACTTCTGCTCATTTTCCCTGCAGGATGGTACAGTGTTTGACGGCAGGCCGATAGAATCACTGTCTCTGATAGACGCGGTGATGCCTGATGTTGTTCAGACCCGACAGCAAGCATTCAGAGAGAAACTAGCTCAGCAACAAGCCAGTGCAGCAGCAGCAGCGGCAGCAACGGCAGCGACAGCGGGAGCAACGACGACTGCTGTTTCCCAGCAGAACACACCAAAGAACGGAGAAGCCACTGTGAATGGAGAGGAGAATGGGGCACATGCAATAAGTAAGGCAATACTCAGCTGCTTGCCACTTCTGGGCAGTGTGTTTTTCAGTGATATTCTCGTACTGAGTTGCAAGGTGGGATGCAAAGTGTGCTTTCTGCAGGATAATAGAACTGAGGGCAGTCATTTCAGGAGGACAGTATTTCTAGAAAGGCTGCCAAGTAAGTGACATTTCACATCACAGTGCTGTGTTTACTGGTCTCCTCTCAGAATCCAGAAACTGGAGATATCTTCAGTATTGCAAGCTGAAGACAGGATCAGGGAGTGGAGCTGTGTCCTCTCTCCTTGGAGCAGGCTACCCAGACCTCATTAATATTATCAGCTTCAAAGATGCTTTTAGATATTTGATAAAAGTTAGGACAAACTGTAGCCAAAGCTTGTCATTTTGGCCAGGCTAGGAGAGAGACGGGTTGAGAGGCTGGGACCTACAAGCTATATCTGTGTAAGTGTAGTATGACCAGAGCGTAGTAACTGTCCTGTGTGCATCCGTGCCTTGACATGGCCCTTGGCCCAATTTGGCCTGTACAAGCTTTCATTCTTGTACAGGGTGGCCAAGCATAAGATCATCCTTAGCCTTACTGTTGTGGTCTTTAGCCCAGTTTGGACTATGCCAATCCCTAGACAGCATTGCCAAGCAAAGGATAAGGAGTCACATATGCCAAGGACCATTCCCAGCAGAGAGCTTGGATGCAGCCAACCTGTCTTGAAGGCACAGAGGAAAATTGTTACTAAGCCTTTTTTTTAATAGCATGTGCTTAGTCATACAGTCTGCTGCAGGTATTTAATTGGAGGTCCTATTTTTCTGAGCTTTCCTTAGTCTGTGGGAGCAGTCAGTTCTCAAGAGCTCTGAATTCACGTTTGTTTGTGTGTGGCCAAGGGAGACTCTGTTTGTGTCTTAGACACCTAAAGTTGGACATATCAAATATGGAGTGGGCATGCCTGCTTGTGTAACTAGATCTTGATGACTGTGCTGACACTGTGAGGCAGATGTGATTATTGGTTCTGATTTCTGTGTGCAAGTCCTGTTAGGGTACAGGCTAATTTCTGAAATGAGACCTTATTGCCCAGTTGCCTTCCTAGGAAATTCTAGAAGAACGTGCATGGCAGGTTTTGTAGGAAGTCCCAACAGCTCTTTGCCTTAGACAAGTAACAGGTCAGGACTGTAGTCATGTAACAGATTTTATGCGTTCTGCATTGTAGATACCTTTATCAGTCTCCATCTTCTCTTCGATCTGAATAGGTTCCTCTGTGGATCAGTGAGAAAAATGCTTTCAAACCAGGTTTTTCTTCAGAGAATTCCAGTTAGATGGGATAGTTTCCCCCAATAAAGAAACAAATTATTTAAATTACATTTTTCATTTGAGAAAGCAAATGTAACAAAATTCTGGAAATTTTGAAAATACTAATCTGTTCTTAGATGATGGATTGCTTATGTTTTACTTTCAGCTGACCCTCTGCTTTGAAACCAAACTTATTTCCAATGTGCAGGAGTGCAAACAGAAATGAAAGTACTTTTGAATGTATCAGATGCTGACATTTTGTTTGTTGATACATCTCTTCAACTGATATGTTAAAATTTTAGGGGAATGTCTAGCTGTCTCAGGACCAGAAAAATACAAGTTCTCTAGGTAGAAAACTGATTACCAGTTCGTCCTAATAGAGAACCACTCAGACTTATTTCCTTCTGATCCAAAGAAATACACATACTATTAATAAAAGAAAAGTCTTAGAGATCAGTTCAGTTGTATAGCCTCACTCTAAGGCTTGATTTCTCAGATCTGGCATTTTTCAATTAAAAAAATAATAACTCTCACAGCTGTTTTTAATAGAAGGATTTTTCACAAATTGTTGCAGACTTTTCCTTGGAATGTTGAGGAGGAAAAGTCCTGCATGACTCTTCCTGGGAAAAAAAAGTAGTCCTGGGAGACTGATTGGGTAGAAAAGACTGCTGATATGAAAGCTGTGAGAAACTTCCCAGACCTTCGTTTTTGCTGTTGCTGGATTCCATAGAACTAGCATATATTGGGATGGGTTTGAATAATGTGAAATTGAAAAATGGTATCCAGTGTCCTTCTTAGTCATAACCTGGAAGTCAGCTATATATCAACCTGTCATAAAAAGGCAGGTGAAAGAGGTGTCTTTTGAAAAATTAGTTTGCATTTATTCTGGCATGAAGTTCTCCCTGACACTGTAACTCCTTCCAAAAAAGCTTTAATATATCTAATATAATATGGTATATATGATATATATATATGATGGTATATGGTGTTAAAAATATGATAATTTTAAGGAAGAGAGGAGACAGAAAAAAATAACAACTATTTGAGGTGCAGTTTCAAATACGAAATTAAAAAATCACTGCCTTCTCTTGTTGCTTCCCAAGTAATGTTTTCAGTTTTAAGCCACTTTAAATATTACAGGAAAAAATAAAAGTCAGCATCCAGAAATGGAGCCAAACTTTGGATTGTTTTCCAACTCAAATATTTTTAGTGTCATTTGTTTAATTATATTTGCAAGGATTGGCTTGGGCTTAAGAAAAATAAAGCTCTGGAAAGAGAACTAAACCCTGTTCCTTTATAATTGCAGCCATAAAGAACGACCTCAATGAAACGCCTGTCAAAGATTTAAGTAAAAAAAACACAAGTCCTGAGAAAAGACAGAGTTAACACTTGTAATATCTTGAAAATGCAGTTGTTTTTGTTTGGAGAACATAGAGAGTTAATATTGCTAACTAGTGTTTTCAGTTATTATTTAAAAAAAAAAAGAAATCCCAATATAGAATTGGGAAAATGTGACTTTTGATTATCAGTCATTCGGGATTTTAAATACATTTGAGGAAAAAAATTAGAATATAGTGTAGACTTAACCAAAGACCCTCTGTCCTTTGTAAAATGTTTTGTGTTAACATTTGGGCAGAGTCCTCCTCTGTGTGACCTGCAGACATGTTTTTCACCCATAAGGGTTGCTGCACTTGGTAGAACTGCCTTCTTTTCAGAGACACTCTCAGAGGCAATTTTGTACAAACGAGCTCTTAACCAAGAGCTTTCTGCTCTGAAGATACTTTAAAACAAAAGAAGCCTGTTCTTGATGGTTACTATATCTCTCTTATTTATTCTCATTCCCCATGCACATATTGTAGCTGCATCCATAGGAAAGCCAGATTTTCAGGTGAGACCAGGGCTCCTAAGAGCTTGTGCTGTGTAAGGAACTTGTCCCTCTTATGAGGGTGCCATTTTTGCTCAGGGGTTTCTGCAGTTGTTTGTTGTTATCATAATTGTATCCTTTGTATATTGTGAGTGTCTGCATCTGAGAAGAGCCTGTGCCAGTGTCCCAGAAGCATGAACTGTCCTATTTGTTCAATGGGGCATTGTGAGTTTTGTGCTGAACAATAACACTCTAAATGTGGGTGTTTCTGACTATTGTTGAAAATAGGAAGAAACACATATAATGTGAATGTTTGCAAATGATTTCTGAAACGCTCCTCATCTTTCCATCCCTTTTCTCCTGAACCACCAAAGGTGTAGTGTGAAATTCATTACTGGAAGACAATACAAAATGATCCTGCAGGTATTTCTTTGCTCCCAGAGGCCAGTCATTCTTGCATGTACTAATGCAGGTATCAGCTAATCAAGGTTTCTTTTTCACAGCATGACTATTTGTGGGGTGTTTTTTTTCACAGCAGTTAGTAACATTTCAAAGTGTGTGTGTAGTTTCCTCCATCTGGCCATGTACAAATGAAAAATATTTCTGAATATCAGATGGCTTTGCTCTGATAGCACCTCTTGACTCTGGGACCTTGGAGTAAGGTTGCTTCCCAGCTGTCATTTGGTTTTAATTGAGAGTGAAAAGCAGACTTGCCTTTAGAGCCAGGCAGGTAACAGTAGGATCTGATGTCGTAAGAGTAGCATCTCATTTTAATTTTTCAAATTAAAGTGCTTGAAATATCTTCTTGATTTACCCCCACCTGCCAGCTCACACTGTGAACAGGACACAGATGAATGCATAGCCATTGTCATGCTGCTGTTTTTCTCATGAAAGTATGCTTTAAACCTCGTTAATCTGTGCTGTGCTAGGAAATAGAGGATTGCGAGTTCTGGGCCCGTATCTTCTGGTGGGTTTTAGCAGTGCTTTGTTCTTCAGTGCCTGACTGCTCAGAATATCACATCAAAGCTCCCAGCTGCTCGTGTCAGGCCAAATCTTGAGTTCTGGTATATCTTCACAGTATTACGTTCATAGTCATACATGTTTGGAATTATCAAGGGTAGTGCTTAACACAGGGACTCAGCATAGGAGTAGATTTCACAAATAGACATTTCTAATGTTTAATTTTATGCTACAAGTCCACAGGTAATAAGAGTAATTAAAAATATAGATTTTTTTAATTAAAAATGAGCTGTGAAGCTAGTGTTAGTTGTTTTCTAAATTTGATACTTGGTGCTATGCAACTCATGGAATTACATGTGGATTGCATCTGTGGCATAGATGTGGCACAGACATAGTTTTAGGATTCTTAACCAAATATGCAGTGAGAAGTGCTACGTGTGTGACTCAGCATAAATTAGGCAGAGCTGAACGAGGTATTTGAAAGCCTCAATAAGGGTAGAAATCTGGATGGCAGTTGTGTAATGGCACAGTCTGTTTTCCCAGTCAATGGGCAATAGCTCAGCAGAGCTGGAGTATGAGGACAGATGGCTGATTTTAAATGCCATAAACATGTGGCAGTAAGAGAACATGATTATTGTACTTGCAAACCTATGGATCTCCATATGTGATTAAAGAATGACTAACTAAAAGACTTAATCCAGAAAGAGAACTTGCATTTTGATCAGTCAGAGCAGATCAGCTGGCCAAGGCATTGATTAGGTAACAGGAGGCTGCCTTGCCCGAGCCTGCCAGCTACCCGCTCTTGGATGTGCTTCCTGCAAAATGGGACACACTTCTGCGTGTAGCATCTGCTGTCTGCTGTTTCACTGTGTCACCTGTCCCTTGGTTGGTGTCTTGTTTGCAGAGGATAATAATCTTGTGTTGCTGCCAGGAAACGTAGCTAGAGCTTAATGAGGAAGATTTATACAGAAAGCAATGAAAGTCTGGAGCAAAAACATGGTTCATGATGCAAGTTGGAATGAATTGTTACTAAGAGAAATTCATCACTTTAAATTCACTTTTTTTTTTCTCAGTAAGGAAATAAAAGAGCCTTATAAAAACAAAGTGACTTAGACTGCAGTCTAAAGAACTGCAGTTACAGCATGCATAGGCTGTAAATCTGTGACTCATTTGGTACCTTTGTATGTATTATGAGAGGGTGGTCCCTCACCATTTCACTGCTGTGAGGGCCTTACTCGGTGTATTCTTTGTGAGTAGCATACATATTGCTTACAGGACACTGCGTAGGAAAATGTATGTGCTGTATGTTACTGTCTAAAAGTATTTTAATAAATCTGTAAGTCATTTTTAATGAAGCCAGCTTCAAAAAAAACCTACACTGACATAAATGCTGATTTTTGGGGAAGAAAAACTGTGCATTGATACAAAATCTTTTGTGAAGCTCTACATTTTGAGGAAACGTCATACATTTGAATCGCCATAGGGAAGAAAATAGAGTAGTATGGCCTGTGATACAACACAGAGTATTATTTATAGTGCACATGTTGCTGTGAGCTTTAGGCCATAGGTAGCTTGCATGTTTTTGAAGCAGACAACTGCACCTTGTAAACTACTTACACTGATCTATCTCCTTACAGATAATCATTCAAAGCCAATGGAAATTGATGGGGATGTTGAAATTCCTCCTAACAAAGCAACAGTCCTTCGGGGCCATGAATCAGAGGTGTTCATCTGTGCCTGGAACCCTGTCAGTGACCTGTTAGCATCTGGGTAAGACCATGACTGAAACCAGCTGCTGCAATTAGAGTATATTTAGAGATGCAGGAACTTGCAAGTGTATTCGGGGCATGAATGAGTATTCTCTGAGCTGTTTTTTCAGGCTGCAGCAGGTGGGGGGTTTTCAGCAGTTCTGTACCTATATGACAGTTAAGTAACTGTAAGGTGACACAGAATATAAAGCATTTGTGCATTTAAGATGTTCGCTCTGTGGCCCTGAATACATGCAAATGTTTTAAAATATTTTTTAAATCACTATGGATAATTCTCAGAATATTTACAGTTCATGTAATCTACTGCTCTTAGTGGTTCACGCTGGAGTCTTAGAAAGTTGTTGGCATCCATGTTTTCTTTTTAAAAGTATGGAGATGGGGAGCTTCAGACTGGACCTAAATTTGTCCAGTGAGCTGAACATTAAGGAGTGGTTTGAGGAAATGTTTTGGTGTAGTGTCCTTGGAAGGGAGTTCCATTTATCTTTTGTAGGAGGGCTCAGCAATGACCACCATATCATGGCAAGTGGGACAATCAGGAGAATGACTTACAAAAAGCACTTTTGATCCAAACAAAAGCACTATTGTAAACATACCGCAGAGTTACATGCAGGAACTGTTAGAATCTGTGTTTACCCATGCTTAAAATTAAACCTTAACATGAAGCCTAAATTTAGGAAGTTTAGCTGGGAACATGGAGGAAAGCTGATCTAAGTTAGAGGAGGTAAATCACTCAGAGTTACTTAGCAGCGTTACATTTCTCACAAGGAAGAAGAGAGTCCTTATTTTATTTCCAGCTTTTTGCAAGATCATCAGAATAGTCTTCTTATCTTTGTTCACTTTATACATGAAAAAAAGGAATTACAGTGTAAATGGGAAAGAAAAATCAAGTAAATTCCAGGTTGCGTAAACAGCAGAGATCTGTAAGACAGTAAAGACAGAAGTTTCCAAAAAATAATTTCAGACAACAAACTGAATTTCAGAAACCAAATTCTGCTGAATATGCTTTGTTCTGGAATGCTTTGTTTCAGACCTGATAGTACTATTAGCATTTGTAACACTAAGTATCTTCATTTATTAATTTTAAGCAAGTCAGTGCTTGCCATACTGGAGTGCTTCCCTAAGGTCTGTGGTTCACAGTCTTAGTGTTCATAGTTTAAATGGTGGGGTGTTTAATAAACCAGAGTATGTAGGCGAGTGTCTGAGGAACCAGTATGTGTTTAACTTTGCCTCAGGGTGCTAAGCACTGTAGGTGGATCCCTGGGACAGTGGTATCTTTCAGAGCTTCAGGTAAACCTGGAGGATGATAATCCAAACCATTAGTCAGATAGCTGAGATAGAGGAGTACCCTCTCACTACCCCTTCAATTAAGCTTCACCCTCCAGTGTAATTGGTCTTTCTTAATAAGCTTTGCTACTGACTGGGGGAGCACATAAATATACTCGTGGTTACGAAGTATGGTCAGATGCTGTGTCTCATGGAGACTAGTAGCAACGCAATGACAATGCAGATAATTTAGATCCATGAGCATCTTGATCAGATTTTAGCCTGCTCATAAGGAACGAATTAGGGATGCAGTTTAGCCTTTGGGTAACACAGCTGCCAGTGCCTGACAAAGCTTACATGACTGAAATGGCATGGAATGCACAGAAGAGAATGAAACTGAAGGGAGCCGAGTGATTATGCCACTGCACAAAGAAGCCTTTGAGATATCTGGAACAATAACAGTGCAGGCTATTATCTACAGGTAAACTCTCTGTTACAGCACCGATTAACAAGGGGGAGAAATTCCCTGAGATCTACAGTATGCTGCAGTTCTGCTTGCCCTTTACAAAGTAATGATTCAGATAAGAAAACTGTAGTTAGTCTGATGCATGAACGTCAAATTGTTAGATTCTATAATAGCCATATTGTGCTGCCCAGTCCATCGTTTTCTTCTGGTTTCCCATCTGCTTGATTGTACCCATCTGTTGTCTTAAAAAATACATTTCAAAACCTAATTATTAAATAGAGGAAATAATAACACATTTGTTTTGTTTATGAAGTGCCTGATCGAATCTCAATTCATGGCAGAGTATTTTCTTCAAGCCTTGTTATAGAAGCAGTAAGTTTTTCTAAGAATTAGCAGTGGTTTAGACAGAAACCTGAATGAACTAAAAGAATAATGCAAGTTCAGAACCTAATCTGAATCAAGCTGTTTAAGAGGAACGTAGTATGAATTGCCCAAAATCAGAGTGTTAGTTTCCAGATTTAGTGAGTATCCCACTGAGAGAAAGACATTTTCAGACTTAATGTCGCATCTACTCAGTTGCTGATTTTTTAGCATGTGAAGACTAGCACAGGAATATATACTGTCTGGGCTTTGCAAAGAGCTATTTCAAAATGTAACATAGAGACAGGAATTTCTCTGATCAAATAGCTAGAAAAAATATATTCTGCAGCTGTTCATCCTCCATCACACCCATAACCCTTAAAGCTGAGGATGGAGAGACTAGAAATAACCAGTAAAGGCTATCAAAGGCATGACTGTCACCAGATGCCTATGAGAAGAATGCTTAGATGTTATGAACAGAAGCATTATAATAATACAGTGAAGTGCATGCATGCAGCCATGTAAAATGGTTAACTCCCCTAATGAAGGAAATCAATATTCCAAAAAGAAATAATTGCATAGAGTGTTTTGGATGGGTAAAAGAAAAAGAAAAAAAATAGATGCTTGGTTAAATCTCAAGATTTAGCCATTGCCAACCATAAGTCCAAAGACTTATTTCTTCCACTAGTTGTCTTTCAATATCTGAGTTTTAATTTTATGACACATTTAAATTGTTGCAGATGGTTATGTTCCCTGGGTAGTGTAGAAACCCATTACAGCTGCATCCACATTAGTAAACTAACCATGCCTGGGAATATTCCTAGGCACTGAGGCCAGCTGGCACAGAACGGCTGGTGTCTGTGCTAGCAAACTGCCCTGGCTGCCAAACTGCACATTGGGAATCATCTGTGGACATTATAACCACCAAGCCATGCCCAGGAGTTATTGAGAGAGAACATCGGGGCCAGAGAAAGAGTGCTAATTAAAATAGGCCAAAACCTGGCCAGGGAATAACCTGTCAGTTTGCTCGCACAGGTCATCATGGTCCAGTGACAGAGTGTTCTGAACATGCCTGAATTTCCCAATGTGGAAGTGGATGGACTGTGAATGTCAAGGCTGCTAGAGCCTTGAACTCCAAAAGCTTTTCCAGTTAAATTCAGGATGTTTCTGTCATCATGTTCCACTGCTGCTTCCAAGAGCGTGTTCTGTTCTGTGACATCCAGCCCTACCCTTGAAGTAATTCACGTAGCCGTGAAGCAGAGGGACCTGCCCTCATTACCAAAACCTAACAGTAGGTTTCTTCTTATCCTTGCTGATGTATGCCAGGCTTTCCCACACAGAGGAACTTTGTCTCTTGCAAGTCACTCTGTGCACCTTTGCTCTCCCTAGGCAGCAAAATAATTATCCGTGAAAGCTGTTGTCCAAGATCTTTCAGTTATGGCTGTGTCTCTCAGAAGCAAGAAAAGATGTTTCCAGCCCATCTGCTGTCGTGGTCTCTGGGTTTTACATAGTACTTCAGGTTACTGTACTCCTCATATCAGTGGTTTAGGATCCACTGTAAATCACCTTTCTGAATCGTCCTTTTAAATTAGCAGGTTGAGCATGTTGATTTCACACACCAACCCCACCATAGTGCCAGGTATTAATTCTGCTAATTATAAGTACTTATTCAGTAGCAGGTGACTGTATTGGAACTGTTTTGCTCAGTGCATCAAATCCATTAATGCAAAGTGGTCCACTATTGGGGCGGGTCTACTTGAATAACCTGTTGCAGGGAGCAATGTTGCAGAACCAGTGGGACACCTGTGGGTCACTTCCCTCTACTGATTACCTAGGAAGACTAAGCACTTACTTTAAGAGACCTGCTTTATTAAGGAAAAGTTAGGTGACATAAAAATTATGAGGAGTTTCCTTCTCTTTATGCTTTTAATAATATCTTATAAAATAAGAAAAACTCCAACCTGTTGGAGCCAAAAGTATTAAATACACATTAGCAATATTGTATCTCAAAAAAACAGTGATTATAAGACCTGCAGCTGAAGATTAGAAATACCAAGGTTCAACAACCATCTTGCAAAATTCTTTACCCAACTGTAGCACTTTCAGCCTCTGTGCTTTCAGTTATAGCATGGTGATTTTACATGTCGCAAATAAAACTCCACAAACCTTGATTCTTGAACATACTCAGGCAGGAGAGCACGAAATAAAATTCTTTCAGAACTAGCCTTCCTAAAATTTGGCAGTACTCTACTATGGTGCAGACGAGTATACCTGCTACTCAAGTGTTCGTGACTTGTATGTTGGAAAGAGCTGCTTTATCATGCAGATAGAAATGCTTCTGTGAGCTAAGGAGATTAAATATCTTTCTGAATTGTGCTTGAACTATGGTCATCTAATAAGGCAGGGTTCATTGAATCATTCAACAGAAATCAGAATACTTTCCAGAGCAGAGAATACTCTTTTTTTTTTCCCCAGTAACAAAAGGGAAGACATACAAATACCCCTGCCACACACTGGTAGGCTTATAAAGCCTCTCTGCAGGGACACATAATAGCTTATGTAGCCTTAGGAAGGAGAAAATGGAAAAACAAAATTAAAATACTAGAAAATAAGATTGCCCAGGCCTTGCCAGAAAACTGACTGAATAAAACTGTTGAAAAACAAAACATAACCCTTTTAGAACTAGCAAATAGGATATTGTATTTGATAGCCAAGTGACTGAATACTTTATTCACAGGGTCCAATAATAAACTGGATTATTACAATGAGAGCAGGACTGTCCCAGAGCCTTATATAGTGCAGAAGCCAGCACTGAAGGAATTTCCTACTTAGCATGTTAACCAGTGAAACAGGCCTTGAAAGACTTATGTTCTCACTATTGTTAATTATCACAATTAAATATGTTCCTTAACTTCTGAGCCTCATGATTAACTTTGTTAATTTTCTAGCCAACATGTGCAAAATTGTCGGTTTTCCAGACCTCTGAAGAAGTAAGGATTTATATTACAGTCACAGCTCTATGTGTTGGCAGAAATTGCCCTGATTTAAATTATTTCTTAATCACTGATGTGAAAGATAATGTGCCAAAAATTAAAGAATGGCTGTACAGCGGTAGCTGGGCAAAACCCTGGCCAGCCATCACATCTCAGCTTGGCACAGAAGGTTCAGAGGAGGTGGGGGCACATTTCCCACGTGCCATGACCCAACAGAGCTCAGAGCCACTGATACGGGCAGAGAGGTTTTTGCTTCTACAGTTGAACTGTTGTTTGTGTAAAATTTGGCAAAATTATTAGTAAAATAATACACAGAGATCAATGAAGTTTGATAATTGTGTGGCCAGTATTTCCACTTGAAGACATGTCAAGTGTTTAAAATTTGCCTGGGATTTTTAATATAAATAAATAATTAAAATGTTTTACTAGTAGGCCAAAAGAAAATCTAATATTTTCTTTTGATGGATTTCCTTTTCAGTAAATCATGGCTTATCAAAGCAAAAATGGATCTCAGATTTTTAGTCTTCAAAGAAAGACTTTTCCTCCTTCTTGGTGTATAGGAAAGAGAGTTTTAGTCACTACTTTAAAAAAAGGAAAAGGTAGCATATCATGTATATCAACAATGGAATTTCATCCAGAATGTATGAATTCTTGAAAGTATGATTCTAATTCTGCTTCAGATTTCTATTTACATGTAAATAGAAATTGCCTTCTAGACATAACAAGCAATCCAGGGTACTTTGATTGTTTTGGTTGTTGTTATCGGGTTGTTTGTTTTTTTTTTAAAAAAAAAAAGGAGGAGGGAGAGTGAGAGAAAAATCCCAGTAAACCAGGAAGCATAATATCTTCCACTCCATTGCAAATTAATTTCTCAGAGACGTTTTCATTAGAAGAAAGATTTATGCAAAGTCAAAATAAATATATTATTTACAAGCAGATAATGATAAACTCTTCCTCCTCAAAACTTTTTCTAAGCAACTTGTCAAACTGTAAGACATGCAGTCAGCTGCTCCCATTCCAGTGGGACCGGTGGTGTGCCCTCCCACCTGCCCGGAGCTCGCCCTGCTCCCCCACCCCTTCCTGGTTGTTTTGAGCCACTCAACCATCCCTCTGGTCCCTGACAAGGCTGTAATGTTCTCTCAATGAAAACAGAAATAGAGGTTTTTACAGTTTGCTGGGTTGACACGAAGAGGAGTTTTCAGCTCTGTACAATTGCTTTTATAGATCCGGAGACTCAACGGCCAGAATATGGAATCTCAATGAAAACAGCAACAGCGGTTCCACTCAGCTGGTTTTGAGGCACTGCATAAGAGAAGGAGGACACGATGTCCCCAGCAATAAGGATGTGACTTCATTGGACTGGAATGTAAGCTAACTTCTAAGACTGTGCATGGTTTTTAACTGTCTAAATTTAATTCAGAGGCAATTACAGCTGCTGCTCCATATCTTTTATATCCGAGGTGACCAGAAGCTCTGTCCTAACCTACTGACCTCTGGTTTTGAATACTCATAATAGGCTGAACTTTCCCCTACATGCTGTAATTTTCCAGGACTGTTGCCATCTTCAAGCTTAGCCATGATATATTTATGTCTCTATTTTAAAAGCATGAGTAAAAATAAACTTAGCTAACTTTAAGAACAAAGATTAAATAAGCAATCTGTGTAATAATGAAGCCTAATTAATAATGCATTTCATAGTTACTTTATTTTAGCGTGTAAGGAGATAAAAGCACCAGTGAAGCTTTTTCTGAGGCTGGACTCTTGAGACCCTCTCTAATTTGAATTATGCTGTGCACAGCAAAACATGTTCACATGACTTTCTTTGTCTTGCTAGGAGCATATGTAGTCATTCTGTCTTTACCTACTCACATTCTGAGTGAAACTGTCTTGCCTGATCTCTTTTTTACTTTCATTCTGCAAAACCTTCTGTCTTAGGTAATGTGTTCCTCCACAGAGAAGACTGAAGTGAGCAGAGAGGACAGACATTTTTAAGAATCCCCCATGTCTGGGCAGTGTCCTTGGGTAGCTTTAACGCTGCTTCATGTCTCCTTTCTGCCACCAAGCATTGTAAAAAGAACTTTCAGGACCCTGCAGAAACCTTAATTAATTTTGAGATCATTTGCATTCTGTCTGTTTCGCTGATATTAGTACAGACAGAGTGATCACATTAGTCTTGTTTTCATAGGAAAACATTAAAAATTAAGTACTAGAAAGGATTCTCAGCAGTTATGTACAGTCTCAGTTGCTGGTCAGAGACCAAGATTTGATTACTCTTTACTGCAATATTATTGTCCTTGGGGTGAGCTGGGTGCTTCACAAAAGTGAAAGGTAGGCCATTGCACAAGGTAGTTTTCCCCTATGTATTTTATATTTGCACAACAAAAGAACTTGGTGAATAGTACAGAAAGTAGAGGTAGATTAACAAAGCAAATACAACTCAGGAATGTTCATCACTTGTTTCCTGTGGATATTGCAGTGCAGAAAAATAGTTGGAAAAAACTGAATCAAAAAGTAGGAAAAGAGTAATGGAAAGAGGAAAACATGCACGGGGTGCAGAACAGTTATGAGGAAAGTTATCCAAAACATAAAGGGCATTGTCTATTTCCTGTAGTAGTAGTTCCTTACCTTTCCAAACTTCACTGATAACGGTGTTTTACTTGCATTGTGTTCACACCTAAGGTAAGGAAATGTTCCTAATTCAAACACTTCAATGCTTCCAATTTACTCTGAGTTTTCCAAAGAATGTGAATTACCACCAACAAATTTACATAAGCTGTGCATCTAGTCCCTGAGCTTTCCTTTCCTTTTTCTTTTTGCCCTCACCACCTTTGTTCTCATCAGTGGTCCAGGTAAGTGTATATCTCAGTGAGATTAGGTTGGCTTAGGTTTTGATATTTTGATTTTTGATATTTTCCCCCATCATCAGTATACAGTCAAGGTAAACCTACAACTGCTCTAACTCTCTCTTTTCAGAGGGTTGGAGTGGGCATATGTTTTAAAGGATTATTTTATGCTTTTTCCTAATTTTCTGTTCATGAAGTTAGAAATGACATCTGCCTTTATTGTTTATTTAGAACCACAATATTAATCATATTTCCTTGTGAAATTTTCCCACTGGTGATATTGAATCAATTCTTGTCTGGTTTACGTGATTTATGTTATAATAAGAAAGGTTATTTCTAGAGGTCATATTTAGATTATGTGCTTTGGTATCAAAGATTGGATTCATCTCCTGTAGATTTAGCCATCTAAACTAGTCATCTAGACTCACTGTAAGTCAGCAGAAACAGCAACACATACCTTCGTGATGATCTGGGCATAATCTAAAGCAAATGGAATTATGAATTACACTCCAGAGGTGCAGTTATATGGTGCTGTTATATAGGGAGACTAGATTTCACTCTTAAACTAACTCCTGACTTCTGGATGCCTGGAGAGAAATGGGACAAAGCTCATTCTTAATCCAGGTGATGAAATGTTGACAGAATAAATACCCAGCTCCAACAGTACCCATCTCACCAGATTGCAGAGTCAAGTTCCATTTTCATTGTTTTAATTCTGGCCCAATCAGCATTGTTGTCTGCACAGGAGATACCCTTCTGTGAAGGGTTCCTTCCAGGAGAATATGTGTGATTTGCTGATTCATGGTCTTTTTTTTCCTCCTAATTGGGACCCATGAATTCAACTTTTTTCAGGCTGTCCATCATGGTACTGTGCCCCTGAGCACATGTTAGGAGTGTGTGTTCCAACAAGCAGAAAGCAGTTCCTTGATGATAGATAATTTGAGATGTTAAGCCACCTACACTCCCAGTTAGGTGTTTGGGTCCTTCTTTCAAGTATAGGTACCCAAATTTCACTGATCTTGGATTTGGTCTGGATTTAGGTGATCTGTTGATGTCTTAGAGGATCTTTATGTCTAAGATGTAGTATCTGTTTATTATCGGGAAGAAACCCATGGAACTTGTAATATCTTCTTTTATTTTTCTAATCTTTTTGATAAAATTACTCATATCTGATGGTGTATCTCAGTATTTCACTGTATGTTCGAGGGGTTTATTTCCTCTGTGCTGTCTGCAGTAATAACCTTTAGTTTAAATCATAGTATATCTCAATGAGTGGACTCAGAATTCCTATAAATCACAGTTAGCAAACCTTAAGAAAGAAAGGAAAGGCTTGGTTGAAATAGATTTCATCTCGTATCGACCTTTGCCATTTATATATATCCCAACAGAGTGATGGAACACTATTGGCTACAGGCTCATATGATGGTTTTGCGAGAATATGGACAGAAGATGGTAAGTCAAACAACATTTATTGTTCTTAAGCATTTATTGTGAACTGTAATATGACCAATTTGTAAACAAATTGTAATAATAACATTTTGTTTATTCCAGGTAACCTTGCAAGCACCTTAGGTCAACATAAAGGTCCAATATTTGCCCTGAAATGGAACAAAAAGGGGAATTATATTTTAAGTGCTGGTGTTGATAAAGTGAGTTTTAAAGATACATTATTCTAACATATAAACATGTTGGTTAGTGAGCTTGTGCTGCTGAATTCCTTAAAATTATGATTATTTTCTTCTTCTCCAGGCATCCCGGAGAGTTTGCATTTCTTTATGTATTAGTGCATATTGATTACATTTTGAGGCTCCATAAATGTTTACTATTTTTATGGAAAATATTTTACAAAAAAAAAAAGTGTAAAATTTCATCTTAAGTGTGTGTGAGTTAAGGAAAGAACTGCTTCTAGTACTTACTTCTGTCGTTTTGTCAACTAGCTATTTACAGAAAGGAAGTGTACCTAAAGATAGCACATCTTTTAGCTCATGTAATTATTGAAACACTTTTATTTTAATAAAATGTATATGGCTTCCTAAGCAAATATGCAAAAAGAAGAAAAAAAAAGGGAGTTCTAAAATCAAAATCAAGCAAAATAGTAGTTACAGCTGAGTGCACATTAGAGATTAAGATGAACAGATGACTGATGATGATGAGCACAAATCCATTAAAACTGAAACTGGAAAGTACACAGCATTCATCTTGCCTAACTTTCTATGTCTAAAAATTAGATGCATATGTTATACTTGGCTTCCTTTATAAAATTCAGAGAGAAAAGTGGCACTTCCAAGTGAAAGGATGCATGGCCTGTGTTCCAGTGAGATGCACTGACAGTGCTTCTCTCCAGCAACTGACAGAGGGAATCTGTGGAAACCGACTCTTGTACTGGAAACTGAGGCTTGTACGTTTGATTTGTAGGCCAGATGAATCCCTGTATTTTCACATTTTTGTGAGAATGGAAACTTAGTCTTATTCCCTTTAATACTGGCTTACATTTAGTATATATTCAGCTACACTTGTCTCCCTATGATTCCATTACTCTGGCAAACTTACATTCTCAATAAAAGCAGTGATTCTTTAGATGATCCATTCTCAGCAAGATGATGTGTCCTTAATTTATTTTCTGGAAGTATATACTCCAGTGAATTGACAGTTCTCTCAGAAGGTGGTATTGAGCTCTGCAGGGAACTTGCTTGTGTGCTGTGAGTATGGATTAAGCCTGTAGTAAGCCAGTTACACTTTAGTCTGTCCCATCTCAGTGGCAAGAAGTGATACATATTCTGCTGATAGATAAACATTTCACCTGTTGGTTTAATTGTTAGAAATGCAGTTCAGCATAGTTTCAGAGTAGAATTCAATTTGCATCTTTGGAAAGGGGAAAAAGTATTCTTTAAAGAAGATAGCTGAAACATTTTTAACAGAATGCTTTTTAAAAATGTGTAGCGTTGTCTTCTAGCATTATTCAAAGAGAATATACCCATTCTTCATAGTTATTTTGCTTTCTCTGTATTGTTCCTTCTTTGTCTACACTTATATTATTATTCTGTAATATTTGGAAGTGATTTTTGGGGCTTTGGCTGTTTGGCACATGAGGTTCTCTGCAGTCAATAATTTTATTAGTCTGTCTCCTTTAGAATTGCCCCTCAGTGAGGGTGCTCTGTGCTTTTTTTAATCTGAGCTAAAGTGTCACTAATCTTTTTTCCCCCCCCTTTCCTTGGATACAGACAACAATAATTTGGGATGCTCACACGGGAGAAGCTAAACAGCAATTTCCTTTCCATTCAGGTACTTTTTTGCGTTACTCTTTTTAGGAAAATTAAATGCAGTTTTAAATTTTATCAATGTACTTTATCCTTTTCTAAAAATGTATCTGCCAGAGAAAAGTTTCAATCAAGTTTTTTGTTAAAAAAAAGTATCATGGTTTGTGGGTTTATTCTCATTTCAGAAAGATGCAGTTCTGTGAGAATCAGCTTTGAAAGTCAAACTGATTGAGAGGATTTATATACCAGCCATGTCTACCTAACTGAACAATTCTGTTGTTATCTATGTGCTTGAATAGTACCAAGTGGTGATTTATGGAGAGAATTCTCAGTGGAAGTGTCTGGGATCAGTTTCATTCTTTCTGCTCCTGTTTCAGTGAAGCTGACCTGAAACAGAAGCAGGCACATCTCTCATGCAGCTTACAGTCACCACTGCACTCATGAAGATCCTCAGGAATTTCTTAGCTTTTAACTGTGACTTAAAATTCTTCAATATTTACTTTCTCTGATTATCAGAAGTCAGTTGCCAACCTTGAGCTTCAAAACCTTGCGGCACCTAAACCTTCCTTGGATGGCTATTTGATCTGATCTGCTTCAAGAAGACAGGAGATGTCACAGATACTAAGTAATCTTGACTAACAAGCGGTCACTGACGTAGTCTGAAATTCACCTGAGACCAGACTTGTAAGATGATGGCTGAATTCATGATCCAAACTGGCAAAATTGTCATAGTGAAGCATTTTTAAGGGGTATAGTCAAACCAAGTTTAAAACCACCAAAACATTCCAGGTTCTGATACTAGAAATGTTCATCTTCCTGTGTGTTCACTGCAACTAATCCATTTTTAAATTCAGCAGGCTTTCACAAGGTGCTTAATGGTGTTTAAAAACACATATTTTGCCACTGATTTTAAAACATTAATTTGCCCATGTTTTTCAACTCAATTTCTAGTTGTTCTTATTCTCACAGATGTTAATAATACGCACAGGTGATCAAAATGGTTATTCAGCAGAAAACAAAAAGTATGTCCATGCACACAGCAAATCCATACTCTGCATTTTTGTCACTCATCTCCTCATTAATGCAACTGTCAGTTTACAGGAGTCTGTGTCTGCTGACAGGTTCTCTCAAAGTGGCATTTATTTATCTGTTATAACAGTTATCTGTTCCATAACAGCAAACTTTGCACTCTACAGTGATTTAATTAATGAGACTCTTAATCCTCTGATCCCCAACTATTAATCTAAATAGTTGTGAATTCAGAACGTAGTTGCTCCTTCAGACTCACGTTCACTGACATGTAAGATGTCTTAGCAGTGATGTGCATCAAGGACATATCCCTCCATTCCCCTTTTAGCAAGATGAAAACTTAGCTACATCTTCCAATGCAATACGCCCGTGTCCGTCTGCATTAATAGATTTTTTAAAAAATTTTTACCTTCTGTTTGTCTTTGGCCCATAAGACAAAACTGAAGTGTAGATGTAGAGAAGCTAATGTTTTTAGATTTTTTTTTTCATTATTTCAAATAGGTTTTTATAGGCAAGTAAAGCAGTTAGTTATTAAGGAAATTGTTGATAAACCAAAAGTGTATGTCCTACAAAACCCACTTAAAATCAGCCAGAGTCTGTCCACACATGATAAAGTCTTTGTCCTCACAAGTCTAAAGCCACAAAGACCTCACCTTGTCATCTTTGAATCACTTACTCACCAGAACAAACTAACAGCAAATTCCTTTCCATATCTGGAATCTGAAAACCTTGTATACATAAGGATTAAAGGTGGCATTTTAACAATCAAAAGTCTAGTCTAAGCAGAGTACACTTTATTTAATACATATTTCTTTGAAGTTTGGAGATAGTTGGCCTGGAAATAACATAAGATTTTTTATTCTCTGCTACTTTATAACAATTGGTTTCATTTCCACCCACATGAACAAAACTGTCATCTTAAAACACATAAGGAAAACTCTTTTGCCCAGGTCTTGAAGGCCTTCATATCATTGGTGCGTTGGTGTTCCCATGTAACTTTTAAGGTTTTATGGTCAAAATGTGTAAGTATGCAGATAAGTAGCTTCTGGGGTTTCAGTATTCTCACAAAACTGTGAGTCATCATGGGGCACTTGACCAAAATATATATTCACAAAACTTATTTTTTTTAAATGGAGTAAAATAATCCAATTTTGACATCTAGTTAAGAGATGTGGACTGATGTATATGGATGCAGGAACAAATTGGTTAATTGATACCAAAAGAGCTAATTGTATGACCCAGTTTTAGGCATCTCAGTGTGTAGAGACAGGACAAGGTGTGAATGAAAGAGATTAGGTTAGATTAGATATTAGGAAGAAATTCTTTACTGTGAAGATGGTGAGGCACTGGAACAGGTTGCCCAGAGAAGCTGTGGATGCCCCATCCTATCAAGGCCAGGTTGGATGGAGCTCTGAGTAATCTGTTCTAGTGAAAGGTGTCCCTGTCAACAGCAGGGAGCTTGGAACTTGATGGTCTCTAAGGTCCCTTCCAGCTCATACCATTCTGTGATTCCATGATCTAAGTGCTCTGAATCACACTTAAATTTGTCCAGAAAAAGCTTAAATCAACAGATAATTATTGTAGCACTTTCATTGTTGGGTTTTATTTTAGCTGCATTTCTTACAGATCTGTAGCTGCTTTTATTAGCTGATACTCTAATTGTTTTTATGCGATTGGCAGGTATCCTGTGGTTTTGGAAACACTTTGGCAATTTGGTTGGTTGGGTTTTTTTCAGACCGTTTTATGTAGTTACTTATTCAGTAAACATATGATTGAGTATACAAATAAATGAATCAGTGTTAATTATCAGCACTTTATGTTTCAAATTATGCTGCAGTGTAAATCTGTAGCTTTAGGTGCCAGTAGCTCTCTGAAAATTACTTTTTGATTCATATATATCATACTAGATATTAGCTCTGAAGGCATATTGTTACTAATGATGATAGATTTTTGTTTGCTCTGAAATAATAATAGAAAGCTTGCAGCATAAAAAGACAAATAGGCAGTTAAAGAAACAAAATCCTTTATTGTTTCCTGATCCTCACTCATACATAATTATTGAGTTTTTGCGTTAATACTGTAAAAAATATTTGTACATGGAACAATTTCAGCCCTCCATTCTCATTTAGAGAGCTACCTGATGATTCAGAAGGTGATGTGGATCCTATTTCTTTTTGCATTTCATAAAAATTATAACAGGAAAAACGTACTTAAATGTAACAGGCTTGGCAGAACAGATAACTTTTCACTTCTGTATTACCAAAGCATCTTTCTGAATGTATTTGAATAAGGAATTTAATGATAAAGTTTCATTGTATCTTTGCCAGAAGGTGGTTCAACTTTATTTCCTATATGCTGGTCTCTGTCTGACACTCTTACTTCTCACAAGAGTGTGCTGAGAATGAAGATTTCTATATTTTAGTGAGTCTTATGTCATCCTCTGGAGGGCAGCTAAACTCCTCCCCGGGGAGAAAAACCAAGCAGCAGTCAGAAACACAAGCAAGCTGTTTGTCAGGAGCTCCTCCTGCTCCTGTGCATGCTTCTAGTCTGCAGTGACATGCTGTAGAAGTTGTTTGGGGGTTTTTTTCCACACTTTTTGAGGAGTATGTGTGTTGCACACAGGCACTATTTAACATGTTCATGTGCTATCTGTATACAAAATTTCATATAGTTCAGTACTAGCTAATGCCAGACCTTCTACAGAAACTCTTCTTGTCATTTTAGATCAGCTTATACCTGTCCAAAATCAGTCCTCAGACAAATTAAAGTGAATGTCAGTGTTATTAATCCAGGTGCCCGCACAGAACGATGTTTGTGTCGGTGGTTGCGTAAAGCTGGTGCAAAGGTGCCACCTGTGTCTTCACCTTCCCATGTGTTGTGTCTGGCATTCACAGGAACATCATTTCTAACCCACATGAAATTATCTGCCTTTTTTCTGGATTAGTTTTCTTTCAGTTTCTTCACTGAACTGGCTTACAGAGAGATTAATGCTATAGATGGCCCAAGAGATGTGTAGCTGGAGTAAAGAGGGTGGAGATAGTGTTTTGCCCCCTCTTATGTAACTCAACTCAAAAGATTTTCATAAGTAGATGCCATGCAAAGCATCCAGATTACCTACTGCAGTAGAAATTAATTTGTGCCCTTCAGACAGTCCCTATCAGTCCTATAACTGACAGCAGGTGACAGGCAAAGAACTTAGCCTGTAGTCAGTTTGATCTAGATAGGTGATGGGAGAAAAACTATTTGGGATAGCTGGGGTTTTTTGCTGTTTTCCCTGATGTTCCTTCTGTTGTTTATACTTCACAGCTCCTGCTCTGGATGTAGACTGGCAGAACAACACTGCTTTTGCCTCTTGCAGCACTGACATGTGCATCCATGTATGCAGACTTGGCTGTGATCGTCCTGTTAAAACCTTTCAAGGACACACAGTAAGTTTAAGAAGTCCAAAATGTTAGTGATAAAGTCACAGCAGCATATTACAATGATGGTGGATGATGTGTTTGCAGGGTGTGTTCTAACACAAAAGGTGTTACACCCCATTGCTTCCCTAAAAACATATTCCTTGGGAGTGATTCACAGTCTGTGAGAATGAATAAAATGTTCTAAATCACTGTAGGAGGCAAAACCTGCAGCTTGAAGAGGGAGAGTGTTTATATGTAGCATGAGCTGCAGACTAAAGGCATGTTAATAAATAAGGTTTTGTTTTCCACTGGCTTAATTTCCCTTAGTAAATGAGAGCTATAAATAAGGAAAGAACAATTTCCCCCAGCCATGTTTAATTTTAGAATCAATCTAATAAGATGTATTTAAATGTATTTCCCTCCTCTTTTCCTGGCAGTATTTAATGACCATCAAAGATTACTTTTTCTAGCTTTCATCTGTGAGAAAAAATACTATCATCTGCCAACCTGTAATTTGGATGTTATGTTCTAGAACTTACTGTCTTCCCATTGAGGAAAAACTGCATTTGGAGACCTTTGTCATAGTCTGTGGTTAAACTGGTATTTCAGGACAGGTTGTATATTCCTGGCAACAAACTGGTGCTATCTACAATTATATGAAATGCACTATTTTGCATTCATTTATACAGATAATATCTCTCTTTAGAGAGACCAGCATTGTTGCAGAGCTGCAATACTAAGAATTATAAACTCCTCAAAACTTTACACCTCACCAGGATCAGTATTTTCTGTTGAGAACTTGTATCTCCAAGTCTACAGAACACTGATGAAAGAAATGCCTCAGTTTTAAAAAGAAGCTAATGCTGCATCAGTCTGTCTTGTTTGGGGGTTTATTTAAACCCTAGCACATGAAGAAAGGATCTGAGAGACTTTGTGCCAGAACACGCATCAGAAGACTGATTGATTGTATTGTTCACAAGCACAAAATGATTCCACTCCAAAATGCCATTTAATGTGTTGGGAAGGCAGCACTGGTTTTTGTTCACCCCTGAAAGCACCCGGGACTGTAATTTGTGGGTGAACTTCTTCCATGCATAAACCTTGAGTGCCCTCTGCTGAGTGCCCAGTACAATGCAGTGACTGGAATATTTACTTTAAAAAATGACTTTTTATTTCAGAACGAGGTTAATGCAATCAAATGGGACCCATCTGGCATGCTACTAGCATCTTGCTCCGATGATATGACATTAAAGGTAATATAATTTCCATTCCTATTCACAAAGTAAGGACAAAAATTATATCTGTTTTTAATCTTCTCCAAAACGATGGTATTGTATCACTTAAAACTCTGCATGAACAACTGTTTCCATTTTGTCCTGGATTTTTTAAAGCCAGTCTGAAAGATTGAACACAGAGAAGCAGGCACTGGAAAAATTGAGAAACAGTATCCAAGTAAGTGTTATGTGACTGATATGTCACTGTCATGGAAAAGTCATAGTTTAAATATACATATATATACACCTGCATGCCTGTCAACAGAAGCACAAGCCCTGTGATAAAAAGCAGTGTATTGGTTACACTTTGAAAAAGAACATAAAAATAGTTTTCTTTCCTTTTGGTGTCTTTTTTTCTGAAAATAGCTTTATTAGACTCATGAGTATTCTTTTTTTTCTTTTTAATAGTATTGGACTAAGCAATGGGGCACGACATATGTATTCAGAGCCCACCAAAAATCTGAATTCCTCTCTGAAAATGCCTCTCTTTATCCATTCCCTCTATGGGAAGCATGTGGCAGCTGTGCTGCTGATGTACATGTCTCTGTTAGGTGTCTGAAGTTGGGTGGAATGAATCTGTGTTCTGGCTGGTGGGTAGTGTAGGCTGCTTTACCAGCACACCTGGGACTGTACCAGCACAGTATTGCTAATATCTAGCTTGCAGAAATGCTTTTCACAATAGAGCTTTTGCAGCCCAAAGCCCTCTCTCTCGTTCTCTTTTCCCGGCCACATCAAATGAAGGCTGTGTCTGTGTAGGAATAGCTGTATGTTGTAATAGCAAAGCCCTCCTGCTGGACTGTTGATTTATGCTGGTTCCTTGAACAAAACAAATGTCCCAGGAAAGATTTGGTTTTGTGGGTGGAATTGTACCAGTAATAGTTTCCTCATAGTGTGGTTGTGTTAATTAAGACTCATACCTCGTTGCCCTGCTGATTAACAAAGCTGAAGCATGGGACATTCCTAGCATGAAGCTGAGAAAGCAGCAGAACTTGCAGATGAGAGCTAAGTGAACGTCAGTGTTACAAATGTTTCTCTTCATAAATAGCCTGACTTCTGCTGTTCTGCTCTGTCTTTGCCACATATACCCACTGAGGTTTTCAGCATTCTGAATTCTAGATGTATTATTGCAAACTACTCATAGAACTGGAAATTTACAGAAGGTGGGACTTGAAAGGAGGCACCTTGTCTGTTATGCTACCACAAAGCAGTATTGCAGTAGCCATTCTTGCTCTGCTTAAATATCCTGGCCCAGTGATAGCACAACTTTTTGGTGCCCAGTTGTGTGCTGTGTTTTAAAAACCACCATGGCTTGGTGTTGTTGGTACCAGTTCAAATTCCTGACCACTGAATTTGGCACAAGAACTAGTGGTTTGCTATCCCTGACCTCACCTCTTTTTAAAAGCCTTCAGTGATGGAGACTGCAAATGCTCCAAATTCAGACAATTACTCTTCTTCCTTTTCCTTTGTAAATCAGTCCTCTCAGACTTCTTTTTCTTCTCTATTTTTGGAGTTCATTATATTTTCCTGTAAGTTCTTGGAACATGCTGCCTGTTAGCCACAGAACATGACTGAGCTTTGTGCAGCATTTCCAAAAGCAGTCTCAGTACAGTGATGGGAATTAAACATAAGAGCTCATCATTCATCTCATAGCGCAGACTTACAACTACTGAGTTAAACCATTAGCTACTTTTTTGGTATCTCTGAAACTGACTGACTAAATTTGAGTTATTTTCTCTGCTGTGAATTTAGCTTCATCTTATTTTCTCAATTAGCTGAAGAAAAGATGGACCAAATTACCTGTCATCTCTGTTGAGCATATTCTTCATCTCATGCTGTAGTATTTGGCCACATAACACTGCATAAATAGCCGATCATCTCCAACAAATGGAGTTCAAGAGGAAAAGGAAAATGTTGCTGGCATAAGAGAAAATTTCAGGGTTCTAAGCAGTTACTGCAATTTTCTTCACATTCTTTAAAATTACTGCTGTTACAATGTGTGACTTCAAGTTAAACTTCTCTAAATAGATTAACTTAAAATTCTACATGACACTACAGTTATAGGCTATGGGCAGTACACAGCAACTATTTAATTCTTCTCATCTATTGAATAAATACTATTAAATATGTAACTCTTTCCTCTATTGGAGTTATTCTAATGTGTGTGCCAAATTGCTATATTAATAAATTATGTGTATGCAATGTGGGTCAAGATCTTAAATAAACAAAAGATGAGAATAACATAGAACTGAAATAACTCAGAGAAGAGATTAGTAACATTGTTATTTTTCCCCTTCATTATTACTCTGACTTAGATTTGGAGTATGAAGCAAGATACCTGTGTACACGATCTTCAGGCTCACAGCAAAGAGATTTATACTATCAAATGGAGCCCTACAGGACCAGGCACCAGCAACCCAAACTCCAACATCATGTTAGCAAGGTAAAAAATAAACCTCTTTCTCTTGCCTGCCAAGAAGAATCATCTTTTGGACATGTAACCCTACTGTCATTTTGCCATCAGTCTTCTGCAGGCAATTCCACTAAAAAGTATCTGTGTTTGTAACTCGGGGGGATGGATGCAAAGGGAAAGGATTCATATATTGGAAAAGGAGGGGGAAAAAAGAAGGAAAATTGAGTCATGTGATACTTAACTTTTCAACTGCCTTGATTAAAGGGTTGTAAATTTGACATTGCACCTTCCCATCCAGCATTGGGTTGTTGTGAAAGTACTGAGGCAGATGGCACCCCTTCGGCCAGCTGGAATGGTTTCTAACCAGGGTCATGCAACTCACCCAGGCAGATATAGACAATTTTTGTAGCCACCTTAGTTGACAGAAAAAGGCTTGGATAATCTTTAAAGTTCCACTTGAAAATCTGTGCAAAATATATTTGCTTGTAGAATGTCAGTTGATGGTAGTACTGTGGGATTGTCAAGTTAGTTCATGGGGTATGCCGTTTGGGGAAGAGTTGTGTCAAAACTGGTTTATTTATTTTACTCCTTAGTCTGGGAGTGGACAGGGAAGAATTTCACTTTCTTGGAGTTATTCTTTTATTATTATTTTTAATACCAATTATTTCCTTTACCTTTTGCTAAGCCCGTAGTTTGGGATTTAGAAGGAGTGTGGCAAAAAGCAGCACTGAAACAAAGTGAAAAGAATCACAGTTCTAGAGAATTACAGAATGCTAATTCATTAGACAGTGTGAATCCATTAGGAATAAGATTTCTCTGGAACCATTTATCCTATTAATGACAATGTGTATTTGACCTTCCTGAATAACAGCATGTAGAATCTGAAAAGGAGGGAGCTTGGCCCCCTTGGGGCTATACACAGCACACCTAGATGAGGCCAAAGGGTCATCATAAAAGAATTCAGTTCTATAGCTATAGTTCTTCACATAAAAAACATAAAGACTGTGGTACATACTAGCTTTTCTGTTTGAAACATGATGTCTTGCTTAGGCAAGCATAAAAAACCCCTGTGGTATTCTTTTATAACATTTGCAGTATCACGCTACAAATGGATTAACACCCAAACGATGACATTCGTGTGTTTTAATCCTTCTTGCAGTGCTTCGTTTGATTCCACTGTTCGGCTGTGGGACGTTGACCGAGGAGTCTGCATCCATACGTTAACAAAACATCAAGAGCCCGTCTACAGTGTAGCTTTTAGTCCTGATGGAAAATATCTAGCCAGTGGGTCCTTTGACAAATGTGTCCATATATGGAATACTCAGGTACTGTTTTGCTCATGTGAAGCACATTCTGGTTTAGGTGACACATTAATAGCAAAAGCTTAAATGGAAAATGTGTGTACCTCTGTCACGTATGACCTGCCAGCCCAGGTGGACCTGAGTGTGTTGGCTGATCCAAATCCATAGCAGCTGAGTCACTTGAGTGCAGTGAGGTGATTGTCCAGTACATTTCTTCTCGGACTTCTTTGTGTGCTAAAACACCTAGCATGCATGAAAATAGGTACGTTGTGTTGGGTCATCAGCTTTGTGAAGCTGAGGTGTGGATTGATTCTTAGAAATAAGGGGTATTTTTTTGTAGTTACAAGTTGAGTTTAGCTGTGAGTCTGATGCTCCTGGCTTAGACTTTGTGAAGAGGAGATGATAGATACAAAGGGTATACAGGCTTGGGACTAGTGATATTCTGGAGAAAAGTGGGACATCATTGTTCCACAGATTTAATTCTGGATACTGATGCCTCACAACCTGAATTAGGAACAAACTTCAGGGAAGACCACATCAGCCTAACTCCCCAGGCCTTTACTGTCAGACTTGGCAAAAACAGATGTCTGAGAGTCATACTGTTTCTGGAGGAGCGTGTTGCTCTTGGTTGTCAAAGACCAGTTTCCCAAGTTTGGCACATTATGGAGGTAGCCATATCTGGGTGATGGGAACAGCTCCCCCTCGATATCGCTCTCTTCTTTTTAGCATAGTGCCACACGACAGAGAAAAGAAAGGGGAACTTCTGTACCAAATGTCTGCATGCTGTTTTGCTTTGCAGAGTGGAACTCTAGTACATAGCTACAGAGGCACCGGGGGCATCTTTGAAGTCTGCTGGAATGCTAGAGGAGACAAAGTGGGAGCAAGTGCATCAGATGGATCGGTAAGGATCTTTAAACATTTTAAAGGTTGGATGAAGATTTCTTTTCTGAGGAGCATCAACAGAAAACATGCATTCAGTATGACCTCTTGTGGACAGAGCTGAAGGTGAAGGCAGCTCAAGACATAAATAAGAAGCACTGTTTAGTATATTGAAAACCTCCTGCTTTGGAAAGTTTTGAATACTAGGAGGTGGTGTTCCTATTGGAAATGAAGAATGGCTATGAAATAGGTGCATACTGCTGAAAATGAGAATTAATTTTAAATACCTATTTGACAAGAACAGCAGTAGTGTTGTTTCTGTTGCTTTCTGTTAATTTTTAATAAAGATCATATCACAGCAGTCAGATCTCTAGCAGTTATCCTGGGGCTTTCTGAGTTTGATCCCACAGAAGTTTGCCCTTGAATAGGAGTAGCTAAAGGAGCAATTTTTCAGCACGATGCCCAAAGATTTTGTCATGTGGTAAAGGAGAAATATTGCCATGGAGATACTGATTATTCATTACTGTTTTTGCTGTGAATGTTACTTTTAAAAAATTGCAGTTGTAGCACGATCAGCTTGTGAGGGGGACACATGGCTGGCTGGCATAAGTACTCTGGAGCAGTATTTTTCAACTGGTTTTAACAAAGGGCACACCCACAACAGGATTCAGTTGCTTGAGCTTCGTTGTGCCATCTGAGATGGTGCAGTGCCTGGCTTCCAACAGCTGCTCCAAATGGGCACGTGTTGGCTGTCATACGCCTGCCAAGCCTGCGTTTACTTTGGACATAACTCAGAAGTGGAAGTGGACATGCTGTTTAGGCAGCTGAATAGATTCCATAGTCTTATCTGGGGTGAGCCACCAGAATGTTTGTTTGTAATCCAGTGAAAGCCCAGCTAAATGTTAAATGTGTAGGTTTCATTCAGTTTTCTCCCATGTCAGTTTGTTCCTTCATTTATGTGCCTGTAAACCAGTACTTGAGACAGGCTGTTTTGAAGCTGGGGAGTGTGAAGTTCAGCTGGATGGTCAGCCTGTGTAAAGGGGCCTTATATGAACAGGAATTCCACATCACCTTCAGAAATGGTTCTTAACGCTGGGTTTTTCCTCTGCAGGTTTGTGTTCTAGATCTGCGGAAGTAAAAGTGAAATGTTTTAGAAGAAATTTCAAATGGACCAGCAGTGAATGTGTGGGGAGAAGCACTCTTCAAAACTATTCTTAACAGCTCCAGAACTGTACGAACTTGAACAAAGTTAGAGTGTACCGTGAAACCAGCTCTCCCTGGCCACAGGTGACTAGTATTTTGTCCGTAACCTTCATCAAGGAGTAAAAACACAGTCACTTCAGAGGGGGAGGGAATGGTTTCCACCTGGAACATTCAGCCTTCGAAGCATGAAGCCACCAGCTAGGCATTGCACTGTTTGGTTTGCATCTGAGAACTTGCTCTGATGGCTGGGAAAAAAAAGCTGTGCCAAAAAAAATTAATAATAAAAAAAAGAAAAAAAAAAAGAAAAATGCTGTGATAAACCAAAAGGGAAAAAAAATCCTCCTCCATGCGGTGTTGTATTTTTTCCTTCCAATTTGGACACTACAGTTGCTCTCCCAAAGGACGTTCAAAGACCAGTTTGTACTGATGATATGCTCAACTTTGTAATCACAACACTTTCTATTTTCTAGACTACTTTTTTTGTTCAGTGGTTTTTCTATCAGCTGGAATATTACAGCCTGGAGGATCCCAGGCTTAGGATGAAACTTTTGTTTTCCTTTTATTTCTCCCTTCCACTCCCAACTTCTCCTTCTTTTTTTTTTTTTTCCTCCTCTTTCTTCTTGCCCTTTTTTTTTCTTTTTTCCCTGTATGCCCATAGTAGATGCAGCCAGGTGGACATGACAATGAAAATTTTTGGCAGACTGCTTCTCCTCTCTTCTATCTCTTCCTTTTCCTTTCTTTTTCTCTGTTTAAAAGAAAAAAAAATCCTCCATGCTTCAGATCTTAGCGTCTCAAGGGCACTTTCAGCAAATTGTGTAATAAGTGCTTTATATAAGAATGCAGTGCTGGGGAAGATTTTTACAGGAGAAAGATGACTTTTAACAGAAAGAACCCAGTGTATTTTTGGAAAAAAAATATTTTTTATGTTAAACAGTTTTAAAAGCCTAAAATGACCACAAAATGTAGACCAGTTGTGTAATTCAAGCAAAAAGAATGACACAGAGTCCAGGTGACATGAAAGGTGCAGTATCCTTTTTCTCCTCTCTCAGAAAGTGCTGTAAAGAAAATGTCATTTGATACAATAAATACCAGTCCTTGACTAAGGGTCCTCTTCCAGCATCCAGCCATTTATATAGTCTCATTTCATTTTTTAGGGCTGTTTGATGATGTACACTTATTCAAAGAGATTCCTAAGTTTGAGGCTATAAATATAGTATTCCTTGTTTTCAGTAGCCAGGAAAAAATGCTTGTGTATCCTCTTTCCTCTAGAGACAGTTCAAATTTCGACAGAACATGGGTTTGGCTGCCCGTGGCCTTACTGAGCAGTGCTGTCTTCCACTATTCATCCCACTCAGCTATTTCTATTCCAGTAAGTCAGTGGGGTTTTACCAATGACTTAATGAGACCAGTTGAACTGAAATATATTGACTGCTTCTGTCACTGTTGGAGAACGGACTCTTGCCAAGTTCCTGGCCATCCACAGACCACAAACACCAGGAAGCAGGTTCTTCCGTAGCATCTGGTGGTGCATGGTGCTGCTGTCACTCTCAGCCATGCTTGTGCTGTGTCCTGCTAGGAAAGCTCTGGGCCTGCACTTGACAGCTCACTGTCTGCCCAGGCAGGTTTAGCCTTGAGGTGGTCCTCAATGTGGTGCTCAGAAGACAACGTCAAATTCTTCATTAGGTGACAACATCATAAAAGATACATAAATTACATCTCAGCATCCATACCACTGTAAAGTTAAGGTGGGTGAAGTGATGAGAATGACAGTGGAGAGTTCCAAAGCACTTTGGACAAGATTTGTTTACGGTAACCCTGACACCTGCACAGATGCCAACTGAAGACATTACTTCAAGAGGAAATGATGGATGCAAAGAAGGACACATAGTCAGAGTTCACTGAAAGTGCTGTAAACTATAAGGCAGCCTTGAGGTAGTGGCAGGTATTAGACAGATCCTCAGAACTGGCTGAGTCGAACAGGTGTCCTCTCTAGCCCACAGACTGGGCTAGGATCTGTAGGAGAGAGATTAACATATGTAGTACCTTCCTGCACAAAGTGGTTGTAACACAGCATCTTCCCTTGGATTTGATCACAGCTGCTGAAGTGCGGATTTGAACTGAGCAAATGCAGAGCCCTAGGACTGAAATGGTGGCATAAGACCTGCAAAGCACCATGGTATCATTGTGGAATCTGTACACCACTTTTTCTCCTGAGTTTTCTTCTCTTTATGCTTGCATCTGTACAGGGTCTCAGTCCTTGCAGTGGAACTAGTCACTGCCACCTTCAGCTTCAGCTGTGTTTCTGAAAAATACACCTTTGGAAAGGAGAAAACAACAGAAATAACTGCTAAAACTGTTACTCAGTCCTGAGGTGAAAGCAGTTATGTGAAATTTTGGTTATTAATGTCAGTTAGGCTTGTTTGTAATTTATCTCAACTAGTTGGATGCTAGAAGGTATCAAGCATTATTTTTGGTGTTAAATGCATTTATGTGTTAATTTTAGTTTTCAGCTCCAAGAATATGGGCTGTAGATCATCACGTGGCAGTTTTGCTGTTTTATAATAGCCACATGTACCTACTAATTTAAAGTCACTACATGTGTTTTTTTAAAAGATGACTTGCTCAAAGACAGACTTGAATTTGGATACAAAGGCATAATGTGGTTTTATAAAGCACGGTTGGGTCAATTATTTGATTACAGTCATTCCATGTACACGGTTAACTTCCTAAGCTGCTTTTCAGTGGCATTTCTGAGAACAGGCAGAAGTTGCCGGTCCGTGGGCAGTGGAGCAGTGGAGGGCAGCACTGATGGGGCTCTGACCTTGCCGCTCTCTCTTGAGTGACCTGAATAGGCCAGACCTCAGGATTTGAAGAGATGAGTTAGCTCAATCCAAGTTCACCAGTGCCACATGACTGACTGGCTACATAGCCTGTGTTTCCCAGGCTGTATTTGCTCCCAGAATAGCTACTGTAGATAACTGGGCAGTGTCTGTGCCACCTCTTTCTTTGTCATTTTTCTGGTTTTTTAGTTTGTCAGAACACCACTTTTCCTCTGCCTGCCTACATGGAGGTAAGAAGCCAAGAGAAAAGTTGAGTATCAGTTGTTTTGCAAAGCCCCACACATGAGAGAGGCTGCTGCTATAAGTTTTCTATACAGACCATCAGATTCAAAAGCAGCGTATTTGAGGAGCTAAAAAAATTCACCTTCCTTCCCCTATCCCAGACCCTAAAGACTGGAAAATCCTCAAAGATGCTGTAGTGGATAGTTTTCAGCTATTAAGGGAGGCAGAAGGTGTAGTTGTGAAGGTTAATCTAGCCTAAGGAGATGGTTTCTTTAGGACATGGGCAGTGGGGACAGAGGCTTTTCCAGGCAGTAGTTCAAGGTGGATGTCTCAGCCTAGAGCTGCAGAACTGCTCGTGGGAGCTCTCACTTTCCTCGACCACAGCAGAGCGGCGTTCCCGGCCCAGGGATCTGGGTTTTTTCATAGAATTTCTGTTTATAATCTTGTTTATAGTTCTTTGTAACAGAAGAGAAATGGAAAAACCTAAGTGGGCAAACAGGATCCAGAGACTTGCTGGATTTTTATCCTTGCTGGCTGTCTGGAACTGGCCTTGAAGTGAAAAAACCCCAGTTTCTGAAAAACCACTCTACTCAGTGGGTTAGAAGGATACTGAATCTTTTATGTAGAAAACACTGGGTCCCTTATGGGGCAATAAAGGGCCTGACTTACAGGGTTATACACACATTAACCCCATGCTACATCTTAGAAATTTCCTTTTAATTTGTTTAAAAAAAAAAAAAGAAAAAAATAGCTAATTTTAGAGCCAAGTGAAGTGCACTTTGTCAAATGTAAGGGTCTGCTTTGTTTTTGGGTTTCTTTTTCTTTTTCCCTGTTTAATTTTTCCTCCGTTTTTTTCCTCTTACTGCCTTTTTAAAATATGTGGTTCTTTGTCAATTGCAGAAATGTTCTTTCAGCCACTCACTGAAGTTCTGAATTCTGGCTTCTGCAGTTTTTATTGTCTGTGTCAGACTTGCAGCCAGACTTGGTTCTCATTTCAGCGTTTCCCAGGTTCTGTTGAAACAACATCAACCCATATTTTGTTTCTTCCCCCCACACACTTTCTTCAAATTCACCTTGTGTATTGTAGCTCATTTGTTTTAAGGAGAGAATCAACAGATCATATTCAGTGTCTTGAATAAATTGCTATATTTTGATATTAGAGAATTCTGTGCGTGTTGTTCCTTATTCTTTCCTGGCTATTTTGGATCCTGCACTTAAGAGCTGGGGTTGGGTGACTTCCGTTGTGATGTGGTGTCATGATCTAAAGGGTTACCCAGCCTGATCACAGCTGTGTGTACATAGGATTTTGTAATACACAGGGCATGGAGAATTTAGCCTCAAATTTTCTTTACTTTATTACAGATTACCACAAACACCACACAACTCACATTATCAAGTACACCCATAATGAAGAAAGCAATATATATAATATATATGCGTAAATGTATATCAAGCTATTACAAAGCATTATCTGCAAGCATTGGTATAGCAACAATCGATACAGCAGTGATAAATTTATAGCAACAGTCAATTATAGCAGCACCCAATAGTAGCAGCAATGAAGTGTATATGTGTATGTGTGTTTGTGTGTATATATATAATGTACAGGTTACAACTAAGTTACCACTAGTAAAGCAAACTTCCCCATAATATAACAGCAGATACAGTTACGATAGGTTGCTTACATGTATAGATGTGACACCAAGCTTATTAGGTCTCCGAAGGGGCCCAGCCATCCCAGAGGTGGCAAGACAAACCAGACCATCCCCAGATGTGGGCTCAATGGGGGAACAATAGAACAACAGGCAGAGTCTCCCTTCAAAAATGATCCTTGTCATAGAGTTTGGAGTGAGCAAGGCATCCCCAACAGGTGTCCAAGATCTTGCAGAACAAGCTCATGCAGACCTGTTTAGGAAAGGGACAAGTATGTGCAGGGCAGGAAGAGAGAAGCTGACGTGGGTGGAAAGTCATTTCTATGCCATAGAGACATAAGACGGTTTAGGACACTACCGCTTCAAGCAGCCAATAGGTGCAGTTAAGTTCTGGTTTTCACCTGGGACAACCAACAGATTATGATTTCTGTTCCATTTTGGAAGTTATTCTGTTACTGCAGTTAGAACAGCCAATGGCAGTTAGCAATACCAATACTAATGCTTTCTCATTATGTTTTCCCCTTTTTCCAGGCTGTATTTCAGCTTACCAGATGACCATTACAGTTTCTTGGGTTTGCACTATATGAGGCTATCTCAGGATGTCTCTGGTTTCTCAGTACCCAGCTGCACTTCAAAGATGCTGGCTGTGCTTCTCAGGGATGCTTCTGGTTCCCAGGCTCACAGCTGCCAGGCTGGCAGGCAGTTTCACTCTCAGAATTTCAGCAGATTTCTCCTGTTGAGTATTTTTTTCCTTTAACCAGATCACCTTTATGGCTGCTCACGTCGTGTTTATTGGAAATCTGTACAGCTGGTAAGGAACCCATTTGAGTAAGATTGGGTTAAGTTTCCTTAGAAAAAGTTTCCTGAAAAGTTTCTCCCTGTAAAATAAATTGGACTGTAGTTCTGATCAGGGTAAATTGCTCATTTTTCTTTAAATTAGCAAGGCTAAAATTCTACTTTGTTTGAGCAGTTGGAAAGTTTTGAAGAACTTCAGAATATTCCAACTCATGCGAAGGTGTCACAGTCATACCTTCCCATGGGCTCTTCCCTCTGCTTGGGGCTCAAAGAACAGAGGGGGAGAGGGTTGTTCAGCTTTAATAGACAGGATGTTGTGTAGTTTTTAGTTGGGTTTTATTCCACAAAATGGTATCCATGGTACTTAGTGGGGGAATCAACTTGAAATGGGATTTTTTTCTTTTTGACCATGTAACATCCTGAAACATTGACCTAAGCTAAGGCTGAAAGATTGTCAAAGCCTTCAAAAGGAATTAGCACTGAGAACAAACAGTCCTGTGTATTACATCATCTAATTTTTAGGTGTTTAAGGACCTAGAGCATTAAGTTAACATTTGGGAGGGCCCAGGTGCTAGAAAAACTGGTGTGCTGATGATGAGCACCTTACCACATCATCAAACACTCGAAAAAGTGATGCCTTTTCATGACACTTCTGTCAGTTCATGTTCTGAAATCTGCACAGCATTAATGTACCATTAGGACAAATATGTTTGTTCAGCTCTCACAAGACCAGGAACCACCAGCAGTCTTCGTAACAGCTTCTCAAAATAAAGACTGTGAGAGCTAAGGAGGCAGCACAGTAGAGCTTAATAGGTAGTGCTGTGGAAAAGCTTTCACTTTACGTGCTTCTTAAATGCTATGTGATGGTCCTATTTTTAGTCATGTCATTTGCGGGAGTGTTTCAAGAAAATACGTGACTGTCAAACTAAAATGATAGTTTAGTTTTCCTTTATTTATCCTATATATATTTACTTAGCCTGAAAATTATGCGACAACCAACACTGGAAGCATTGAGCAGTCCTAAACACTTGCTTCTCACTTCTATCAGGATGCAATACAATTAAAAGGTACTTTTTAGAGCTATTTTGAGAAGATGGATTATCAGCATTTCACTCAAAAGTACTCATTTCCCTGTCACCTTTCTATGTATCATTTCCAGTCAAGGGTGAGATCATCTTTGTGGATTAAGAGCACACGCAATTTCGTATCTAAGCTCTGTGATATAAAAAGTAATTTTTAAAGCTTTGAAGTCTTAAGTGAAGAAATTACTCACTTGGCAAGGAATTTATCATCCTTGCTGACTCCTTTCCCAATAGGAAGGAAGATCTTTGTTTCCTTGGAGATAGTTTTTTTCCATTTCCTTTTGAATATATTCACGAAACCAAAAGAACACAAAACCTAATAGCTGCAGGAAAGCAGCTATATCCTCTTTATGTCTGCAAGGTCTAATATCTTTTACCTTCACAGAAGAAACCTTGGCTTCACCATGTAATTAATTAGTATCTATCTCAATACAAAATATCAAAATAAGATTCTGCTCATCACTTTCCAAATCCTTTCCATTAATAACTGGGACAAAGTTTAGCACCCTCGTCCTTCGCTAGAGTAATTCATCACACTCAGAAAGGCACAACAAATGAAAATGGATTTAGTTGCAAAGCACTGCAATTCTGCAGTTCCAAAACTGCGAATTATCTCTCTAGGCTTCTGGAAATCCATGCTGTCAAGTGAGCGTTGCATCCCTACACGCTGTGCTGCAGTTCCTGAAAAATTCTGAATATTTTATTTAAGGGAAAGAAGAAAGGTCTTAGAAGTGGTTTTGAGATTTCCTGCAATCCTTACAGCCATGGTGTCCTGCCAAGTGGACTGAAAACACAGAGAGTACTGTCAGTGAGGGCACTGTGGGAAGATGACTGAGGGTAAAAAGATAACGTTATGGAAGTTACAGGGAAAAATAGAGTTGCTACTCCCTGGATGGAATACCTGACCTCCCACACACAATGCAATCTAAGGGGGACTAAATGGAGGGTAGAGCAGAGTGGAGACACTGTGGTCAGGCTCTGTCAAAACCTTTGCAGAGGAGGGAGCTTGGTGCTACTTCCTAGCTGATAAACCACACAGCAGCTGAAAACCAAGGCAGATAAAGGAAGATGTCCTTGAATTAGCAACTGTGGCAAAATCACTCTCCTTGGACTGACACATGATCCTGTCCCAAGTTTTTCTCAAGTTCTATACTGAAATATCCACCCCCAAGGTACAACCACCCCTCAGTGAGTACCATGTGTGACTGAAGTCACTCAGACTCCATCTAAACTTAAAGGAATAGTATAAAAGTTAAGAATGGAGAGAACTCAGGGAAGACTCCAGAGTAACTTCTGGGATCAGTCAACATCTCCCACAGGGATGTCTAGTGGGCAAGAACTGTACTCTGTGCACGCTGAATGATTATCTTGGAGCTAACTTTTGTTAGGGATTAGAGCTTGTTAGTTACTGCTTTGAGTTGCTATATTGCTTTGAGAGGTTTTTGCAGTCAAATACTATCCCAGGCAGTCTCGAATCTTAACCTGTCACAAGTTTATTAATAAAGTGTTATTCCATAACCTGTTCGTGTGAGTCCTTCAAGGGCATTGACAGACTAATCAAACATTAAGGGTCTGAGAAAATCTCCCCTTTTCACACGACAGGCACTTAGGGTGGATGGGAACCTAGACGCCCAAGAATAAGAGATCTGGTGGGAAAAGTCCTCAGTGTGGTGTTGCCATCTTTAAAGCACAATGAAGTGACCAAGTCTAATGATCCACCCACTCACCTTCCTCCACAGACACAGGCAGAGAGCCTGTGGTTCGGTCAGTACACAGACACCCTTTTTTTTTAACATATCCCTATTAGAGGTCCAGGTCTTATGATTTGATCAAGGAATACATATCAAAGCAATTAGAAAAAATACAACTTTTCTAATCTACCAGCGTTTAGAAAGGCATTCTCACTGTATTTTTTCTAAGTTGGATATTGTGACTGGACTTGCTTCTCCCAAGTGAATATTCTACAGAATATTCTACAGAATACCCTCTTGGAGGCCCATGTAATAAATCATTGTTTCAGTCAGTTGAAATAAACCAAAACCAACCAAACACCTGTCATTGGAAAATGGCCCTGAAAAAAAAAAATGAGAAGGCAAAGCAATGACAATTTAATAAGAAAATGTTGCTGGGATTTTTTATAGTGTTTTTGAAGAACATTTTGGAGTAGCAGTGAACTGAATGTTAAAATTCTATTTTTATGAAAATTTGAGTTTTTGTAAACTGAATATTTGTTCATCATTTCAAGTAGTATCTTTTGGGGTGCTTGTTGATGGTGGTTTTTAATAAAAGGCAATAACATTTGGAGGAGAAAAACAAAAAAAAAATTCTAACACAGACCCAATTAATTTATAGTTTGCCCATCATCAGAAACTATGTTTCTATGCTTCTAAAACCTAAAGAGTACTTACATGCGTGCGTGTGCGTGTGTGCTGTGATGCATGTGCACCTGACAAATGAGGTTTTGTGTAAGTGCAACTGAGTATTTTTCAGTTTCTTTCACAAGTGCTGGCAGAAGCAAGGCAAGAGGCCACCCCACAATTTCATAGGTCTGATCAGAATCTGATCTGGAATAAAAATCCATTAAGTGGGTATCTACAGTGTGCTATCTTCGTAAAATAAAACTATACATGCCATTTTTATCTCCCCGTAACGTACCAGTAAAACTCATACTTGAAAATGGTGCTATGAAAAAAAAAATCCCCTAGAAGAGAGGAATAATTCTCCTTGTGGAACCTTGTGGCTGCCTTTGTGCCTTCAGCTTACCCGCTCATGCCTTTCATAGGTTTCCAGTTATTCAACATCAGCCTCATTTCCAGTGAAGTCGTGGAGCTCACTAGCATCAGAGCCCAGCAAACCAGGCGGAAAGGCATCCATTACACTTAAAGATATTTATTTAAAAGTCTGTTGTCTTTAGGGGAAAGTATTTTGCTCATGTAGGTGCCATTATTTTTTCATTTTAAATTCAAACATTGTATGGCAGGAATCTGGGTGTACCAGCTTTCAGACTATAAAATCCCTGGGAACTAAGGGAAAAGCTGCCTTATCTAGCCTCCACTGCATTGTTCTGAGTGTAATTGCATTCCTAGGGGACGGCTGACTGCCTGACATGGGGTTTTAGCAGAACTGGGTTGTTACACAGAGCACTTAGTGTGGCTGGGGGAATGCTTCTGATCCTTGGCAAGTCATGTCTGGTACCTTGAGGAAAGGGCTGGTGAGAAGAATGCTGTGCTCCCTGTCACATGGCAGCGCGTGACCAGGGGCAGGCTGGGAGGACGTTTCATTGCCACATGAAAGGTGGTGCTTGGTCGAGTGCTTTGGCCTAAGGAGGGAGTTGTTGCTTTTTTGCTTTTTTTTTCCTCCGAGAAATTCACTCCAGATCTGCTGTAGCAGGCGAACCAGGGGCAGATGCTATCATGTGGCTACAGCTGCAATGAATGGCTGCCACTGTTCTCGTGCTTCCTGAGCCCTGGTGCCCTCTGAGCAGGCAGAGTGCTGCGAGGACAACCCAGCCATCACAGCTGGCTCCTTACATCGTGGAACACCAACCCCACTGCGTTGTTTTAAACCCAGGTCTTTAAAAAGCACCTTTTCCCATAAGCATGATAAAAGAGGTCATGTTTGGTCCTACACATTTTCAAGGTTTTTCAGGAGGATCATAGATCAATGAGTAGGTGGGTACCTCTGTGGAGGCAGCTGGAGGACAAGGATCCATTTACCCTCTGTGTCCCTCTTGGCTATGCAGTGTGAAAGTGTTCAGAGGAAGGCAGAGGAAAGCTGCTGAAACACTGGGACAGGACAGGGCTTCATCCACAAAGGTTGTCTTTATTAACAGAATTATTCTCCCACTCTCCAGAGGGAGGAACACATCTCAACCCACCATGGCTCTTCTCCACCCCTTAAGAGTTGGTGTTCTACCCCTAGAAGTGAGGGCAGAGGCTGCCTGAACTTCATCCCAGTACAACACCAGGGCACAAAGAGATCCACGGTGCCCTCTGTACTGCCACGCACAACAGGACAGAGCCCAGGGCAATAGTGAGCTGCCACCCTGCAAGCTTCCTCAGCTCTAGGGGCTGGCTTTGCAAACAGGCAAATGTCCTCTGCAGACAAACCTGAAACCTTAAAAACCTTCTTGCCAGCCCAAAATGTGGTGAGGCCCAGCAACCAAGAGATGCAGGAGCAACAGAAAAGTCCTACCATCACTTTTGTCACTGGATGGTTTCCCTGGTACCCACATGCTCACATTTTCTCAGCCTTTTGAAAACTTTACCGACAAAACCCCTGGTGAGTTTAGTGCCCTGAATGTTTAAAATTTTGCTTAGAGAGCTGCAGTGCAGGAACCAACTTTCCATACAGCTCACAGCATACCTTAAGGAACATAAACCAGGAAAACAGATTAATCCCTGCATCCCTGGACTCGACTGTGCTCCCTATTTTTCTTCCTGTAAGACTGCACCTCCTTCAGCTGCCAGCTTCAATGTCCACACATATGCATGTCTGTTCCTCAAAGAATGAATGAACCAGACATCATCTGACCCCTCTTACGTTAATTGCCACGTGGTTTAGTGATTTTCATCTGGGATTGCTCTAAACTTGAGGATTCCATAAAAATTATGAAAACTTTTGGAGATCAGACAACTTTTTAGCATGAATACACAGAGGCAATTACTGAAGCACAAGTCAAGTATGGACATACAGGGCATCGGGGGATCACATCTAACATTTCACTTGCTAGCTGTCTCCATGCTTTTGGTCTACAAGACCAAAAGAAGGGCTTAATGAGAGTTGTAGTTAGGATTTTGGTATTCAGACATATGGTGGACCTCATAAACACGGAGCTTTGGTATGCATGAAATCTGCCTATTCAAGTTGTTTATTATTTTATTAGTGCTCATATTTCAGCTTTGCAATTAACCTGAACATCTGGCCAAATAAAATAGTAATTAAATGCATGAGGCTGGCAGGTCAAATACAGTTCCATATGTCCTCTTCTACCAGCAGAAAACAACTAGGAGTGTTTAAGAAAGTATTACAGGATATGAGAAGGCACTTTTCCCACAAGTTTTCGTTTTATCTTTCAGTGCTTAAAAATAAGTTTTGGTGAATACAGAGAACACTTACTGTGTATGGTTGGATTTGATAAGTAGGCTGGGAGGTGAGAGGGGTATTAAATAGAGGCAATTCTGCCCTGTATGTATAGATAACCTCTTTATGAAATTCCTCTACAGTAATTATATTTCAGTGCATGTATTCAGCTCCTTTTTTTTTTAAATTTACATTTTTTCCCTTCAATAAATTCAAAAAGGCTTTGTTGTGCTCTAATATGCCAAAAATACAAGAATCTAAAACTGACAACTGCTGTGCACTTGAAATAATACTTCAGCTACATGTATGTTATTAGACAGTATCAGATCTCGGTTTACTTCTGTTTACTTCTCTGAGTTGCACCTTGCTATTCCAGAGAAACAGCTGCTTCCTGCTCATGAATGGAAGAGCTGTGTGACTGTGGGAGTGAGCCCCTCCCAGAGATAGAGTAAAACGAAAACCATAGACTCTGACTGCATCTGTGGACTTCAGCATTGACAAAAGCTCTCCCTTGTTAACGCAAGCAATGTTTGAAACACACCTTGGAAAACAAATATTCAGGCCAGAGACAAGCACTTTCCACATCCACTGGAGCAGCCTGCATGATAACTAAGCAGATAAAAATCATCATCGAAATGAAAGCGAGGATGTTTTTCTGTATACTGACAAGCACAAGGCTCCTCTCAGTGGACAGGGGCTGGCACACATAAGAAGGCAGCATTTAGGCTGATGTTACAGCTGTGCTGCCCAGGACATGGTGTCTATACCTTGCCTTTGCTGATCCTTAGATCACACACTTAGTTTCCCTCAAAATGAAGCCATCTATGGTAGCCTGTGGCAGCCCCATCACATGCATGCGGCAAGCACAGGCAGTGGGGGCAATCAGGAATGTACCTCAAAGGCATGTTCGTGGTGGGAAGAGAGTGGCATCTGCTGCAATAGTTGAAGAAGGCAATGCTTTGCCTGCTTTCTTGAATGGTGAGGCAAGAACAAGGTCTGTGTGGGGTGAAATCAAATGTGGTCGTGGTTACATATGAGTAGAACCAGTTATCACCCTGCTTTAAGCTGTGAAGGAATGCCTCCTGTACATCCACTGGAAGCTGGGAACGAACAGCAGGTAAGGAAACTCTTCTCACACCTACTTCTCTTCTAAGTCAAAAACCACTGTCAGTTTGCTCTGCAATGCTCCACATCAATTTCTCAGTCCATCAAAATTAGTTTAGTTGTCTTTCTTAAGCTCTCAGATGAGTCTTAACTTTTCCTGATGACATCCCTCTAGATTTCTGATAGATACACCACACTCATCCCCCACTCCCCAAGGACAACTGTGAAAGAACAAGAAAAGGAGAGGAGCAAAGCATGGCCCTTGCAGAAAGCTGTCCCATCACAGGAATGTTTCAGTGCCAGCAGCCACTTGGCATCTCCAGGAGCTGCTCACAGCCTTGCCGGGACCAGGACTGGGGCATGCCATCTGTCCTCCTGTCCCACAGGTGCCCTGGAGCAGTGCAGGGAGGGAAGGATTAGTCATTCAGTCATCTCACAGGGCCTCTTGCTACAGCTTGTCACCTCCCAAGTACCTTCATGCCCTTAATTATTCCCACGAAGCCAGAGACTGTTAATCTTGGTTTAGGGTTTTGCAGTTTGGCTCACACCATAGCATCTGAAAAGTTTTGCTAACAATTCCACCTCCACACTTTTCCTGCTCTTTTGACCTCAGCTGTGATGAGTATTGCCCTGAAAAATGGTCTCTGTTTCAAAAGGATCAGTGTAATCTGCTCATAATTCTGCATGCTTTCTCTTTACACTTAGCTAGATAACAAATGACTGTGATGAAAAGAAAGGGTCTCATGATCTGCCAGTAGTTCTGACAACTAGAACAGCAATTCAAAGCCATAAAGCCACAAGGATTTCTACAGGGCACAATGTAAAAGATGTGCTACAAACCAACCACAGCTCTGTAATGATCTGCCTAAATAGTTGCCCAATCAGTGTTTAACAGCTTCATATCAAACAATTAGCTCAAGAAGCCGATTTATTTAAATTAGCCAATCAATATTTTCCTGTATTGGTTCTGCTGATCCTGAATGTCTAACCATTCTGGGACTCCCCCAAGTAACACAGGAGCTTAAGCTGCATGTTACTATTGCATTAACCTTTCAGCTGTCTTTAACAGTTTGGGGTTTTTTATTTTTTCTTCTTTGCAATAGCTGGAACTGGACTGGGTTGGAAAAGAAAAGTGGGGACAGCCAGTGAAGTTCAGTCAAAGTGAATGCAAGCAGGGCTTAAAGCCCAGCCCTGGTCACATGCTGAAGAAAGGGAGGGAGGTTCTCTGGGCTCAAGGGGCTTCCACCATGCCATCAGTCAAACTGTTGTAAACACCTTCCAGCACAAACAGACTTCAATCATATCACTTCTACTTTTGCTATGAAGTCAAAAGCCTAGAGTAGACATGGTCATCATTTTTTCTTAACTTTGAACCAATCTGGGGAATTGTTTGGATATAGGTATTTAGGGCACTGTACCAAAAGAGGTATGCATCTGAGAAGATAAGGAGAATGGATTTAATATCTCTTCATTCAGCAGCTGAAGATATAAAGCAGAGCACTCATAGAAATGACCATTGATTTTACTTTTTCTGTTTTATGAAGAGCACTCAGAGCATCAAAATGTTCTATCCACGTTATCTCTTAATGCACCTGCCCCAACAGTCATAATCCTGTCAGGTAAGTGCACATAGCAATCAAACTGAATCCATACTAAAAATGTTTGAAGGGCTATTTTTGCTTGAACCAGGGGTGAAATGAAACCATTATTCCGAAGTGTTTGTGGAGCTTATGCTGGGCTTGATTTTTTTAAAAAAGCCTTTCAGCTCCCTTCATAAAACTACACCAAAAATGTACATAAACAAGCTAAAAGAAGACTATATCAGTGAGAGTCTACACAAATAGGAAATAATTGTGCTCAAGTCAGTTTGCTGTCACTATTGCTTTACCAGACTGTCAAGCTGGAAATGGTGTCTCAAAAATCCTAGAGTTGTAATTCCGGGTAAGGAATTTTGTGCTGAGCAAGACAAGCAAGGCAACACATTTAAAAACCCAACATATTAATAGTCCATTTATTTAAACAAAAGGCTCTTCTACCATATGGAGGTTACAAGAGAGATTAAAACAAAACGGATGAAAATTAATCATAAGAAACATATATCTTTGCAGAGATATGCTCCTGCTGACAAAGGATCAAGCCTTTATACCTGTTTACATGACTCCTAGAAGGCAAATGAAGACATAAACCATATCTCTCTGTCTCACGTGCTCTTTCACACACTCACAAGTTACAGGAAATGACATCAAGTCATTAAGCACAAACCTAATTCCAGAGTACGCAATGATTCACACATTGACGTGGTTTTATGAGTATTGATAATGTGAAAAGTTAGATCCAGCTCTGCATCTAAAACTACCAGCCCTGGTAGATGGGAGAGCTTCTAGTTAATCTCTCGTCACTGCTAGTGTTACCTTCAGACAACATGCTTATAGCCTCATCAGTCTGCTGGCTGTCAGTTGTCGATATCTTCTTGGAATCGTGGAGGTTGCTTTGGTAGTTCACTGGTGAGGGATAGGCATTTTCCCCCACAGTTGATGAGGACATAGATTCCCATGGTATTTCTCTTTTTCGCCATTTCAGGTCCACTCTCCATCCTGTCCAGCCATAGAAAGCTAACGTGAAAAGGAAGCCTTGCATCGGATTAAGAACCCCCTAGGAAAGAGAAGTACAACAAGAATTACACCAGCAAGGCCTCATTTCCAACTCCAGCAAAATGCTTTGCATGTATTAACAACTACCTTTTCATTGAACAGTTGCTGACTTTAAAATACACTATTTGCATGCAAAAAAGATGTATGTTGTGGACATTGCAGACAAACAAATTGGAGCAAAATACCATGAACCTGTTGTTCCAAAATGCTGAGGCGATCCCAGAGAACAGTAAGCACCAAATTATTTTCTAGCATGAATTTTAGCTGGTCAATCCCCTAGTGTGTTTTTAACTTTTCCCACCAGCTCTAGACTTTTTTATTCATGAAAGCAAATAAATTTTTCATTAGAGGCCAAGTCAACTATATGAAAGTAAACACTAGCATACGCAGTCAAGTTTTTTAAATTAGTAGGAATTGATCTGTCTAGAATTCCTTTAGATTCCTGAGCCAGTGAAAATGTACATCAAAGTGGGATGAAAAAATCAGGAGAGGCACTGAAAAAGAAAATCCCAAGTGACCTCCAAAAAAATATATCTGTTCTCAGTGCCATGGGATGCCTAGCAAGTTAATGGCTTTAGCTGCTTCCATTTTTCTCAGAGGAAAAGAGGAAATTATTTTTACAGCCAATTTTAAAAACAGTTCTTTTCCTAGACTTGACCTCTTGTTCCCCAGGTGAGCAACAGCAAGGTCCCTGCCACATGAATGTGTTCACTCCTTATCAGAGGAGGACGTTGTATCAACTCAGTTCCATCACTTAATGCTTCAATAGCAAACTGCTCAAGAGCTTAACTACACAAAGCATGCTCAGGCCTTACACCCATTTAACAGCCCCAGAATAAAGTCTCTTGGGAAAGTAACCTGCAATATCACTTCTGAAAAATCCCTTGCCAAATATTCTACTAAGAGAAAAGAGGGTAAGGTACAGTAAGAGACCAGCATCTTACTGCTATTTTCAGTGCCTTGTTCCCAAGATTTGTCATCTATTTGTCCCCAGATAATGACCAGAACATCAAGATTAAAGATGTAGTTATTCTTTAAAATTAAAAAAGGCCACACTAGTTGCAAACAGAGAATTACCATAAAATGCCCTTTAAGGGGGAAACCTTCAGGAATCATGAGCTCAAACTTTGCAGCTTGCATTATTGCAGAGATTAGCAAGGCTAGGCTAGAAATCATTGTAGCAGTCTGATCTGGATTTTAAAATGGGTAGTGATTACTCACAGAGAAAACGCATACTCCAATAAAGGAGAGAAAAAGTTGGCCTCTAGTACATTTTTGGCAAAGTTTCTATGTGAAAAGCACTCCCAGTAACTGCTCGTTCCTTTCTCTTACTTAATGCTTTTCTTCCTTGATTTTCAGAGCATTTATATCCCCCAAAAACATAAACCACATACTACACAGGTGCTGTTCCACCAATCTTGTAACAGTGATTTCTAGGGGTAAGCAATGTCACGGCTGACCTACCATTATAATCCATGTGATCAGTGCAGCACTTCTGATGTTTTTCAGGGGCATTTCATTGATATCTGGCTGCATTTCGAGATAGAACAAAAGGGTCTCATTGATGATATTGGATGACCAGCTATTGGAGGAGCAAAGAAGAAAAAGCCAGTTGCATATTTGTAAGTACATGTAAAACGTTTTACTTTCAAATTAAAGAAATTAAGATCACTAATTTTTTTAATCATTGAATCATTAAGGTTGGAGTTGTTGTTAAATCTTGATCTGAAGGGACCAGAAGGTTTCTGAGATCATGACCAAAAAGCAGACACCCACCAACTAGCCCAGGCCTAGACAAAGAAGTCAATATAAGAAACAAAACAAAACAGAAAACAAAACCAGAACCTGATAATTTGAACTTGCTGCAGAACAGCAAATTGCAAAATAAAATTGAGATGAAAAGCAACTGGGATCCATAATAGGAACATCAAGCATACTGACTTCTTTTGCTTGTGCCTTGAAAGAGTTGTGCTCACAAATAAGGAAACCAAATACATGCACATGTTGTTGTAAAAGGCCTCAGGAATTCCAGCTGGAATTAGAATTTCAGGGTTAGATTACAGCAGACTTTTAAAATGTCCATAAAAAACTACAAAGCAACACAAAAATTGACTTCAAAATCCTTGACAATGCTATACATTTTTTTGAATAAAGGTAATACTTGTTTACAAACAAGAATGAGCACAATCAAGCCTCATTCTGTGAAAGAAACCATATTCTACACTAAATAAAGGCTATAGCAAATGGCTGTCATTTCCCATGATGTCTAAACAGCTAAACAACCATTTCTTTATAGTTCTACTGCAGTTTTGGGAAGGAAACCATCAGCATCCATGTCCTGCTTTCCAAAGGGTTTTACGTATGTCTTTCCCGCAATTACATTTTTATCACAGTGTAAAACCACTGCTCTCCCCTCCCAAATCTGTAGGCATCTCTTCCACCCCATGTTGCCTCATCCTGCTGTCTTTGACCAAGTCATTCCAGGTTTGACTTCTGGGATGGAAGAAAATCTTCATTAAGCTTCTTAGATGGAACTGCCTCAGTCTTTCCCTTCAGTAACCTTTGAGAGAAGTTTTTTACACTCTTATACAAACTCCTAAACCAGAGCTGTGATTTTCGTTTTTGGTTTTGTTTTTTTCTTTAATAGGAAAACCCAGAATAAGATGGAATGGAAACAAACAAATGTCCCCACAGTGTCCTTGGGAAATTGGCCTTTTTTTTCACGCTTGCTACCAGGTCATCAAGCTGGCCACCATTCCTTAGGTTGCGATGCACTTCCGCGGTGCCTCTGGGCTCTTTCTTTCCACACCCTGGAAGCTTGACTAAATCTCTGCTCCTCATTATTTCAGCAATTTCTAGGAAGCCATGCCACAGGATCCTTTGCTGCTTCTCTCACTCCTTTCTCTGCTGGCTACCCCACCCTTCACGTCGGAAACTTCACTCCCAGGCCAAGCAGACTCAGTTATTCCTTAAGAAAAGACAACCACTTCCCCTCAGAGCGCTCCAGTAGACAGCAGCCAAGAGAATATAAAAAAGGCAGCCTTTCTCCCTGCTCAGCCCTTTAGAGCAATTAACATGCATCAATACACCTGTGTATAAAGAAGTTAAGTAGTGGTAGAGACTGTAAGTTTGGCCAAGTCATTTCACTACTCCAGGACCATTTCCTGTTGCCCCACTTCTCTCCTCCGTATCTCTTTCCTGTCCTACCCCAAAGTGCTAGTTTCATGGAGGAAGATGGAATATTTAAAACAAACAAAAAAAAAAGCAGATTAAATAATCAGAAAATTCACACACAATCATATGGAGATGTCTTTTTTGGTATATAACTTGTATTTCCAGTCAGTATCCATGTTTTTTGTCAGATATTTGGGAAGCACAGTCCACAGAGGTGACTGCATTATATAATCATGAAGCCAGTCTTAGAAGCATATTTATTGTCAGTTTTCAGTGATGTGTTTGGTGACAAGAGGCTCTGAGAAATCTTGATTACAGAGAACCAATCAGCCCGCATTCCTGCGGAGCTGCTGTACCAGACAGCTTCAGTCTATGCGCAGCCTGATGAGAGTTTTTTGCTATTCTTTCTTGGGGGTTTTGCCTTTCTGTTGGTTAAACATTTTATCATTTCCTCACAGCCTTGTGATGTTACAGGAATGATTCAGCCCCTTTGTGAACTAGTTTAGAACTGCTTCTTTCTTAGACAACTTCCTTCCAAGCATAGAGACAAACAAATGGAGAAACCCATCAGGCTTTACTCTTGTCCCTGACCCTCTCTATCTGGGAAAAAGGCAGTTTAAAACAAAATAATGCATGTCTTACCAAATAACAAATACCAGCATAATTTTGAAGAAGCGCATCTGGATCTCTGTCCCCAGACGTCTTTCATTCTCTGTGTAAATCCCTTGTCTTCCTTTCAGTAAGGAGGCAACTGGAAAGTATAAAATTATGTTCATTAATATACATGTATCTTGTTAGTTTAGGCATAAGAATACAAAAGATAGATGCCTGCAAAGAGGGAACAAAGGAACAGATGGATTTGTTTCCAGCAACAGTTCAGAAACTGGAAGGATTATCATCAAGGAATCTCACACCTAGCCTAATATTAAAGGAAAATATTTACACACATTTGGATTCCTAAAATGAATGACATTCTACTAGTTGGTTTTTCTTCTCTCAATTCCACTTGTAGAAAATATTAAATATTAATATTAATTAATATTAAATAGTATGGTCAACATACTTTTATAACAAAAGGTAGCACGTACAACTTCTGTATAATTTGTGGTGCAATTATATACTTAATATGTGATGTTTAGACTAAAATAGAATAGATCCTATCCTATTATGCACGTTATATTTCACTGTGTCATTGATACAGCATTAGCTACACCTCTAAAACTTGAAGATGTACTGTCAGAAAAATCAGTTATGCCACATGCTGTTCACATAACACAAGGAATATGCACAAACAAATATACTTTACTATTTTCCCATGAAAAGGCCAAGGTTTTATGGGAACCACTTCTTAAAAGAACAACTGTTCCTTTGAAAATGAATATTACTGAAGGACACAGGATAGTTGGGATGAACACTAAACTGCTTATACTAGATCTTCTCATGCTGTTTTCATATAATCAATGTGTAGATAAACTCAGATACTGCAAACATCTAGCACTGATCATACTACATGCATTGAATAGGAATACATTGAATCTCTAGCTTTTTTCAGTCTCATTTCTTCCAAGCACTGGATAATAAATTAAATTGGAACTTCAAGATCCCATCTGGGTTGTGTACAATTCCTATTTGTTTCATTTGTTTTCAGAATCCAAAGTGACAAAAGTCTGATCACATTTTATTACATTTTTTGTCTCCAGGGCTGCCAAGAAGTTAAATCAACTCTCAGATCTCACCAGCATTATCTTCAAACCGGAATAAATTACATTCCAATGTCCAGGTTGGTACCAAAGCTACAGTAGAGTTAAGCATCCACTATACATTGTCTCAAATGCTTTAAATCAAGTAACATAGAAATGCCTTTGCCAATCTGCAGTAGAGGTTTAAAACAGAATAGCTTGAGTATGTCATCAGAGTGTGCCTCTAGGGCAAATTCCCCATCAAGATGGTATCTTCATTTCAATAGGCAACTCCTTCCCACCCTTTGCTATATCTTTATGATTTAATGAGGAGCCATCCCACATCACTGAATACAAAGGCATGACTTTCTACAGTATTTGTTGCTACATAACACATGTTGATTGATGCTGGCCATTAGGAACATACCTGCTGATACTGTCCTCCTAAACAGGATTGGGTTGACCACCAGCACTAGCAGGAGTGGGACATAGGTTGTGATGTAATGTGGGATTGCATGTTCCAAGCCATTTTCACAGCTGAGAAGAAATCATTAAAAGCTTATGCATTTTTTTTCCTCATATCTGGCAGTTCTGGCTATTTGACCTATGTCACCTTTAACTTATAATAAATAAATAAATAGGAATTAAGCAAACAGATGCAACACTTTTAATTCATAGACCTTCAGCACCAGTTCACATTTGACATAAAGTTGATTTTTAGCGTACAGTGGGTGTGCATTTTTCTCAAATTTAAAGGAAAGCTAGAAGCAGGAGTGGGGAGCAGTGGCTCACAGCAGAAGCCGTATCACAGCCCTGCAGCACACCCAAGTGCCTGTGTTGCCTGGAGTATTTCTTCAGGGCTCCCTGAAACTCAGGTATTTCTAACGTACGTACTCACTGCCTCAGTGGGACATGCTTGTCAAAGATCAAAATGTCCAACTTTTGAATGTCTGTCTCTAAAGCTGACCAAAAGACTTTCAAATGACTAGAGAGTGCTACGATTTCAGTCTGTTCCCAGAGTCCTGCTTACCTGGAGAGAGAAGGGTAGTAGAGCAGTGCAATCCCCTCCACACAGAGCAGCACTGCAAGGCCCCACGTCATCATGTGGTACAGCACAATCGTACTGCAAGCACCAAACGGGAGAGCCACAGTTAAAGATATCAAACCTTACACTTTCCACATTGCAAGGTAAAAATAGGACCCTCACTGAAATAGAGCTTTACAGATAGGAAACAGTGCAGAACAACACTGGTGGTGCGATAAACTAAGGAAAGCAGGTGGGGCAGGGGAGGCTCCTTCAGAAAATGAATGAGCCAAAGCAAAGTTGTTCAGGCTTGCACATAGAAGTCCTATTCCCTCCAGCCTGTAGGGTGGAGAGGACAGGACTTCTCTACTTCCCTTATTATCCAGAAGGAAGCCCTGCATCCTTAATTTTTCTTGCAGAGAGCAAATCAGCAAATTAAAATTTAAGAATGGAGCTGAACAATCAAATAAAACACTCTTTTGTAATTTGAAGAAAACTATGTTTAACTTTCACAGTTGGATACTGCTCCTGTCTTAGGGAGATTCAGATCTGTGCATGTAGAAAGTTTTTGCTGTTTACTCTGACCTTAGAATCAAACACAAATACTCATTATTATTTTGGCTAACAGTGCGGGGTAAAGGAGGCAGGTCCTAGATGTTTCAGACTAGAACTATGGGACTGTACAAAATCAGGTTTATCCTCAACAGTCTGAAGTTAACTCAAAAAGCCAGCATCTGCCAGAAGAACCTTATCTTCAGTACCTGACTGCTCAGTATCATTTGGGAACAGAGTCACATAATTTCACATTTGCTCTCCTAACAACCAGCTTAGAGACACTTTATATTTTGTGTCTAGCATTAAAGCATGGTATTTTCCAAAGGGTGTAGGTTCTTCTGTCATGGGCATTGCAGGAACATTTATAATGAATACACGTCATTCTTCTGAGGAACTTTACAAGTGTGATGAGAAGGGCAATAATGACCCCACTGAGAAGGGGATAAAATAGAAAATCAGAGAAAGGTTAAAAAAAATGGGGAATGAACTATATGAAATTCAGTGCTTTCCCCTTGGAAAATTTCTCAATTTTTCATTTTCAGGATAACACTTTTTCCGCTGCAAGAAACAATTTCAGGTACAGAGTAGTGACAAAAATACCTTACTGCCATAAAGTTTGTAGACCACACACAATTTGCTCCATAATTTTCCAGAGGTTAAATGAGTTCAGTTACATTTAAATAAAGGTTGGATGTAAATAAATATCTGAGCATTGCCCTGGCAATTTAAGCACTTAGAACACCACTCATCCCTATCATTACCTGGTAACCATATGAACATCAGGTGGTTGTACAAGCTTTGCTTATACCCTTAGATAGCTGCAAACACAGACACAGTGTTGGAAGGATAATAATAAATTCAGAGCTTTAACTCTGGTACCTCAGTCCAGCTGATCTTCTCACCACCAAGTAAGAATCAACAGCATAGCAAAACAACCACCAGAAGCCGGCACTATATAACAGCTGGATCCACATCTGCAGGGAAAAAAATGCCAAATGTCACAGCTGCTTCTTGAGTACCACAGGGCAAGGGAGGGACTGAAACCTTTGGCCTGGTGAGTTGTTCTTTAAATGTGTGTATTTTCCAGATAAGATTATGAAATATGAAATCTTACTCAAAATCACAAGAACAGAATTATTGTAGCCTATGGGTCAAGTCATAGGTAAATTGAACAGTGTTTGTTTTCACAGCTTATTTCCTAGTTTAAAAAAGCTGTTATTTACCTCTCCATTCCTAACCTTAGTGCTGTAAGTGAAGCCCAAAGAAATTGAGGGTGTTTTAATTTTTGGTTAAAATTTTAAGTGTTTCTCAGTAGCTGAGGGATGAAAATATAACTGAGCTCAGTCATAACCACAGTGTGCCTATGCAGCGTGGGTTCTGCATGGGATAGGTATTTTCTCAATGCACAAGAACTTGATCCAGGGAATAGTTATCAAGAAATATAGGTCATTAAGAAGAAAATCACTCACCCTCTGGAAAAATATCCATATTGAACTCCCTGACTGATTTCTTCAATAAAAGTCCAAAGGAAACAGGTTCAAGTCAAGTTAAGTTTGACAGCATTCTTGAGCTGACCCTATGCATTTTTCCCATGAGCTTGTATATGATAAGTGACCTTTCTTTGCTGCTGAATATAAATTCCACATTTCTTCCCCATAGGAGCTGGCTCTTTGTAATACTCTGGAACTGGTTTAATATTCAGATTACCTTCCCGCCAAGACATCTTTCAGTTCTTATCTGAATATCCTTTTTCATGGTTCCATAGTGGCATCATTTTACATCTGGAAACCAACAGACTTGTTACTGAGCCAAATGTCAGTGAATAAAGATCTACCATTCCGTCCTTCGAAAGGCAAATCAAGTTGGGAAATATTTCCTTTCACCATGGGTGTACACCCTACCTCTAGCCATTTGTGGCATAAATTATTCACTATTTAATTCAAACACCATGACATTTTCCTAGTGCACAGGAGCCAGAAAATAAAATTCCAGTTTTCCTTCTAATGTGCTTTACCCATAGCACTCAGCATGTAACTTCATCTGCACGTTTACATATTTGCTGCAGTTGAAAAATGCACAATTTAATATACATGCACACACACACATACAAAAATAAACTGTGGGATCTTTTCAGAAAATCCAACATACACAAGACTGTCTCCAAAAATAATATAAATCAGATGCACTTATAACCAAAATCTTCATATGCTATTTTACTTTTTAGCAAAATGACACATTCTGCTACAGTGCCTGAGAGGGTACCCCTCTGCAAACCATTCAAAGGAGATGTCTAAAAGCCTCACTATTTGGAGTTTGTATTGGCTTGTGGTTAAGTGAAATAAAACAATGGTACTAAAAGAAAAATAAAATAAAATTGGAAACATTTTATTAAATCACATGAGAATATGTTAGAGGAAGTGAGTGGAAGGAGGGTTAGTTTTCATTCCAATATAATTAAATCTAAATTTAAAGTGGCTCAAATTACAGCATTTTACTGCAGCCCAAGAAAGGTAAAATAAAAATTGTGGTAGACCACTATGTTGCTCACTGTCTAACCTGAGATTCAAATGAAAAACAAGCAGTCTGCATACAGTATCTGGCCACTGTTTAAAAATACTATTTTTTGTGCTAAGAGCCAGAAAGCGAAATTTAAAACATGGGGCAACACGGGTTTTGAATAGGACATTCTTGCTACAAGATATTGATGTTGTTGGTTTCCTCTTCCTTTAAGAAAATAAACCACATTTGTATCTAATAAGCAAAACTTAAACATGTACAACAGAATCGAGAATTGACAGATGTGTACAATTTATTTTTGTGTCTATGGCATAAAACTATCATGTTTGAAATTGTCATTATATAGGCATATATGGCACAGTGAATTCAATTTGGCACATACTATTTTGTTAAAAAACTACAGGACTGATTAATTTTCTGTACATGCAGCATATTCCCTTCTACATTGTAAGTTTTGAATTGAAAATCTAATATTGTTATTGCTCTCACATTAATTCACTGGGAACCAGCATTCCTATTGCATTTGGGTAAAGTGATGATCTGTCGTATTTGTCATTCTCCACATTCTGTTAAAAACATGTGACCTTTATTCTTCTATAGTAGACTCAAATTATAGTCTCAGACAGTATTATGATTGTAAAATTTGGAACTGAGTTTTGATCTGTACTTTTGGAATGCATTCACATTTTCTTATTCTTGTGTTTTAATCCAGAAGATCCTTAATGAGACTTGGTCAGTTGCATCCATTGAATGCCCATATAAGCAGCAATCTGAGCTGTAATCCCACATGGCAGGGACAGACCTTCTGCCAGCAGCTTTGCAGCTTGGAGTATATTTATCCTGCAGTCCCTCTGTGTCTAAAACACACATGCTAATGCCACAAAAGCTAATCTGAGCTACCCAAGTTGCTGCTTTCAGGAGGTCCCCGCTGCCACACACAGGCTGTAGTTTCTGACAGAGAAGGTGGGAAGATAACCTCATGATGCCAGTGCAACAGAGCCATCAGGGCACTAGTGATGCTGTGCCAGCACAAACCCAACCAGTGGTTCACAGCCTTTCAGGGATTGCTTATAGCCTTATGGCTCCATGTCCCTGGCTTTGGTGCAGGTGTGTCCTCCGCTACCCTGGCACTCCTGTGATGAGTGAATACTACAAAACTCTTGGGCTCAGTCTGATTTGTGCTGCCCCACATTCTCACACACACCATGCGGCATCATGTAGCACCCTGCCCATCCTGATCCAGGCTCTTGGAGGGAGGCATGAACGCACTTGCAGGGGTGTGGCAGGGGCTGAAACCACCATATCCAGGCTCTGACTCACAGCTGCGTTTCCTTTTGGACACAGCAGTTTGCCTTTCAGATTCCCCATGCAGAGGGACTGTTAATTAGAAGCAGGAGAAAGGGGGGATGATCTCTGTACCTACCGCGCTCCCCACGCAGAAAGTGGAAGGCCACACGTCAGTCCCGTTCACCACAGAAATGTTAGCTATGAAGCCTGGGAAGCCTAGCCATACACTTGACCTAAAGATCATACCTAAAGAAAAAAAGCATATTAATGCTTTGAATCTGCTGGTGTGATTTGAGTCACATGCTTTTCACCGGCCACATAGTTCACATCGCAGCCCAGATTTTGTGCGTCTCCAGGAAGGCGACGGCTGCAGAGGAGCACAGCAGGGACAACTGTGCTATTTAAATGTCAGTGTAATCATTCAGGCAAAGTAGCCCCAAGAGCTGGAAGCTGCTGAGACTTGAAATGTTATGTAGATTAAAAGCTCACTTACTTACAGATGCTGTCACACACTTCCTTAAAATAAATGGCGTAGCACTTAACAGATTGACATAAAACAGTAACTATTACAATTTTACCAGCATATATTCATATGCTGATATTCACTTCTCTGTAATCCCTCATTGCAGAAAGAAGCTATGTGCCACTTTTTGCTGCCTTCATTTTTATAAGCAGCTCTTCTCCTCTCTGACACAGGACTAAATCAAAGCAGGGCTTTGGAATTAGGTGAGAACAATACCCTTTTTAAAAATAGAGTTTGTTAGTGAGGTTTTCTGGGTTTGCTTGAAGAAAAGAACCAACATATAACATAACAAACCCACCAGGTTTGAACTGTTTCCCACCCTCCAAAGTGAGTCTAATACAAAGATACCACTGGATAACTAGTTTGAGTTTGCCAGTGAAAGAGAAAGGAAAAAAAACCAACTTTATTGCTGGCCTCATCTGACTAAAAAGACCTTTCCCAGGTGAATGCACACATATATTTTCCATATTTCTCTTTCTATATTTACTCCTATAATGTTTGTTTCATCAGTGTTACTTACTAGGTACAGTGAGAGAGCCTGGCTAGGTGTGAAAGGGGAAAAGACCTGAAGCACATACACCGACACACTCTCCACTCCCAGCAACAAGAGAGACAAAACAGCACTACTTCTATTATCTAATGTGAAGATAAAAATGCTACTGTAGAAATAAACTTGTCCTGTATTTTCATGTGTCATGGTAATTTATACCTAATTTGGCAGTAAATGACTGATGGGACAAATGACCAACTGATTGATGGGATAGTTTCAGACACATTAGTTTCATTTTGACTCACACGTTTTGTTTTATTCTCTGCTGGTTTTTTCCACCAGCTATCAGCCAGGGGCTGGGCAGCAGGTTGTCCTTGATAAGGGAGCTTCACTCACATTTCAAAAGCCTGTGTCCATCATGATCTGTGTGCAGCTGCAATTCAAACTCGCTTGCTGTCAATGTGACGTGCCCAGAGAAGTGGCTGGCACAAAACAAGAGGAACACTTGGTCCAAGAGGATTTAAAGACATATAGGATAGTGGTTTTGAAATGTAGTCCTAAGAATTGGCTAAGTGTTTGATGTCAGCTTTAGTTTCACTGTGCTGCCTCGCCTCCACTTGTATGCCTTACTCTGAGAACCAGTCACCATTCTGGATTTTAATTTGTTTTAAAGCATGGATTTTGGTAGATTTGACAAGAGCTTTCACTTTTAAAGTATACCTATTAAACAAGAACTTTCTCCCCAAAGGCCCATCATTTTCTGATCTCACTAAGCCCAAATCTTTCTGAGAACACATACAACATGTTTCCCTCAGAAATCTGTGTTGCCCACTCTGCAGCTTCATTTGTCTATGGAATCTCTGAGCAACAAGAGCCTGCTACAGCAATGGTGAGGGACATGAAGGTGGCACTTACCTAAGCCTCCAAGGATGTCACAAATGGAGATAAGGAGAAGGATGGTGGAAGACGAGGAGGCTTTGGGCATCTTCCGTGGGCTCTGTCCCTTCTTTGGCAGGAGCTGCAGGATGGTCAGTAGCAAACTGATGGAGGCACTGCCAATGCAAACTCCACAGAAGACTTCAGGCTGGAAGTTCATCACTAGCTGTGTAGCTGCATCCCTGTTTGGGCAGCAGTAGGTTTCTAACCTGGGAGAAGCCATGAAATGTCCAGCTGGTGGAGGGGGTCTAGGAGCAGAAGAAAATGCTGTTGCTTCTCCAAGGCAGCTTTCACTTTTTCTTCACCCTCCCCATTAGTCCTCGGTGGTGAGAATCACGCGATTGATGGATCATGTGCTGCTGCCGCTAGAAGTAAATCCCCCAGAGCTGCCTTTCTCAGCCTCTTCTAGCAAGGAGATCAGATCCAAACAAGAAAACACAGTGTAATCTGAAACATTCCCTGTGCTTGCTCAGAGCCATTGGCAACAGTTCACTCACATATTTCTGTTTGCACAGTATGTGATACAGGAAGACTTAGACTCGTCAAAGCGTTGAAGATGGTTTAAAATAAATAAGGATGCAGATACTGAAGTCAAAGCATTATATTTTAATTGTGTTTCTCTTTAGCCCCATCCCACACAGCACCCTTTAATTATTGCAAATTAATTGAAAAGATGAGTCCAGATACAAGCAGCTCCAGCCTTTACAGGGAGCAGCAGGGATATAAATCCACACCCTAACGGAAATCTCAGTTTTAGTGATCCAGCATACCCATTTCTGTAAATAAAATTAGAAACATGATACCCTATTACTGTAGAAAGAGATTACATTTGGGAAAAAAATATTAACCTCATCCTATTTAAACCACAAGCACAAAAAATTCTCTCTCTAGTCTGTACTGTCTGCATTGGATCAGCTTGACATGGAAAATGCCAGGACAGGATTTCTCAATAATATTTTTCTTTCTCTTTTCTTTCTTTTTTTTTCTTTTTTTTCTTCTTTTTTGATTTGGTAAGGGTTTAATATGAAAATGGGAATTTGACCTTTAACATTTGCTCGTAGTTTTTAAGCTAGACAGGGGTCCTGTTAGACACAGCAGCAAATATTCAGAATCATAAACACAAAAAGTAATTCTCCCCTCTTAGCTAAGCCTCAAACTCCCTGTATCAGCCCTCACCCTTCTAGAAAACTTGTTTATAGGAACATATTCAGGAAATACAGGAGAAGCATTGCCAACTGACTTCAAGACAACAGCATGTTAAATAACAGTCATGGATTTTGTAATTAGTCCCTATAAGAACAAATTACCTAAGCTTTTATTTCCTCCCCCCCCTCAATGGTCCAGCTTGTTATTTTAGCAGAAATTATGAAGGGCTAGTGAATGACAGTGGGATGTTTTGTGTGTAGGGTTTATATACACAGAGGTCTCAGCCAGTGTGTTTGCCCTCAGCAGAGAAAACAGCCACCAGTCCTGGGTAAAATGATACCTGCTGCCTTCTTCATTAGGCAAGACACCTTGTACATCGATCCCAGCGAAAGAACGAACCCCACCAAGCCCATCACCTTGCTGACTGCTGGTGGGGGCTGTGCAGCCTCCTGGTGCCCGAGGGTCTTGGGTGGGAGCCAAGCCCAAGCTGCCAGGCCTGGTGTGTGACCACCCAGCTGTTCCAGGGGACTCCCCAGGGCTCGGCCCAGGCGGCGTCACTCAAAGAGCAGGATGTCAGCCTGCAAAATCAGACTCCTACACACGGATGTCCATCCATCAGCAAGGTGTCTGAACTCCCATTATAGCAAACTGAGGTCTCAGGCAGCCAACCTTACAGCCTAGACCTTGTCTAGAGAGCCGTTCAGCTCTTCTGAAGATGAATGCACAGGGTGAGCTGAGGAGGCTCCAGTGACCATAATGGGAACTTAGGCGTATGGGTTATCAAAGACTCTGAAACCCAGGCAGCTGAGCTGAATGTTTTTCCTGGATGTTTTTGCTGCTTTACAGCATAAAGAGATTTCCCTGCTCCAGGGATGAGGACAGGTGAGTGACCTGGATATTGCAATGCTATTTTTTATTGCTATTATGTATACAAAAACATACTGGGGACAGCAAGGTTGCAAAATCAGATTGCTCTGCTCCAGAAATACAAACACATGCTGAGGTTGTCAATACAAGGCTCTGTTTTTCAGTACAATTTTGGGACTCCTCAGACTTTATTGCACCTCTGCTAGATCAGTGGTGCACAGAGTTGTCACATTTCTGTCAAGATACTGCATTGAAATCTACCTGGCTGCTAAAGAACAGAAATTACAATCCACAGAGACAGATTATTAGTTAAAATAAAGCCATCATATGCCATATATACAATTCAAATACAGATTAATTAGAATAAATTATGTTTGCTCTCGTTTGAAGGTAAATTTATATTGCTGGGCTTATACTTAGAACAGTAAAACATTAAATGATTAGACAGAAATAGAAACTGCTGCATAGAAGCCTTTCATTTCCACTATCAGGTTCTATAATTGTTCCCCTCACTATTTCTGTTGCCATTTTCCTCCCTTCAAAAATTTGAAAAGCATGTCAAGTTGTTATCCTGATTGTTTTGTTCTGACTCACAGATAGGAATGTTTTGTGTGTTTTGCTTTTTCTGCTTATCGTTTGTTTTCATTGATCTTGACTGTGATCTTCTAGCTTGCCCACAGAGATTTACCATTTTTTATTTTAAATTCCCCCTCCCCCTTTTTTTCAGCCACTTTGAAACTACTTTTGTTCCTCAACTGCACTCTTATACTCTGGAGATTAATATTTTTTTCTTTCTCTTCTTTACTCTCCACAGTTTTGCCAGCTGTGCACCCTGCTTTTATTGCTTTACTTCTCTGAGTGAAGGACTGGTTTTTAACCTCTTCTTCTGGGTCCTTTTCCTCCTGTAATCACTCAGGATTTGATTACACAGTTACTTGCAGAGGGAGTAAGTGTTTTTTATTGGCACCAAAGCATGTGACCTCTAGCATACCTAATGCAAAATAGAAAATAGTGACTCGTAAATGAACAGATACTTGCCATGATACAAGTAGAGGTGCCTAAAACATGCCAACATTTGAGGCTGAATGGGAGAAGGATCTGCCAAACTAAGGACCCACCGATTATCTCAGCCAGTAAGATCTAGCTAGTCTCTGGTTCTTGTTGCTGGGCTCAAAGTATAAACAGTTAGTATAGAAGAGTCAAAGAAATTCAAAGCTGGTTTTGCAGTCTTACACTGGAGTTGAAATTGTCTTCTTGAGATTATGAAAATAAGAGGATAAAAGCTGATAAAAGGTAAAGGAAACAGAAAAGTAGTGAAAGAAACTAAGAGAATAGTAATTTTGCCTTGTTAAGGACCATTATTTAGTATTCAGTAAAATTTTTATTATTTTACAGGTCCTAATTCCCTTCTCTCTGAAATTATTGACACAGTTCCCACTTCTGCCGGTGGCACAAAACAAACCCATGAATATAGTATGTCTCATTTCTACACAAAGGCAGGACCTCAGCTAAAGAAAAAAACCCCAACATGCTGCCATTGCACATACCAATCAACTACACTCACAGAATAAGATTGCACAACACTGAAAATTCCAGTCCTGGTTTTGTACCTTGGCAAGAGTGTGCTCAAGAAAGAGAACAGCATTGTGCTCCTTGCAAGGAGAACACGTGTGTACTCCATACTTTTAGAAATACCTACTCACTCTCTCCTTGGATCGAGGACATAACATTTCATTGCTGTTCATGTTCATCATTAAGATGAACACTGGCTTCTAAGGGAAAGCAATAGATTTACAAAAATACAACAGGCATGCATTTCTGTTGTTAATGTTTCTGTGTGTTTATGGCTTATGCTTCAGTGTGCAGCTACACTTACTTTAATCACTATTTTAATTAAATCTTAGACTACAGCACTGGTTTACAAAGGACAAAGAAATCTGTGGATATCAAGGATAGTTTATTTTTGTTTATGTGTACAGTTCAATGCATCACTGCCTGAGTTTACAGCTTTCAGTGAAGATCTTAGCTACCTTACAAATGTACAAGCTATACTTCGTCAATGGTTCATGATGCCATAGTATTTTATGCATTACCTGATGTAATGTTTCCCAAATTAAAGCTAGATTTGTCTTCAAGCTAAATGGATGCAGTTATGATCTCCCCAACAGATCCTGCAATATATTTGTGAAGGCCTTGACATATAAATCTTCTATATGCCTTAGCACAATTCTTCATTTTATCTACACAGAGCTCCTGCAATTAGATTTGATTTGGTTGAAATTGTATGTCCTTCCTATAATTAGCAGTGCTGATTTTTAGAGGTAATTTTAAACCCGCTTTTCACTGAGTGTATAACTGGAATGAACAGAGAAATTCACACCCCATTATTTCTATTTCAAGTTTTCTGTAAAATTCGGAAAGGATATTGGAACAAATCAAAGCATAACATCTGCCATGATCATAAGAGCTACAGACTCCATTAAAAAGAACTGGAAGAAAAACATGCATCAATTCCCATCTCTCAGTGATTTAAATATAATTGCAGAACTGTAAATTATTAATTTACATTTAAGGATGGTGAATATTAATTTTAAAGGATGAGAATGAATATCTAATTTGAATAAAAATAATAATGTTTATTTTTGTTTTCTCTAAGAATAAAAACATAAATACATGAAATGAGTGTGCATTTGAAGAGCTCAATAATTTTGTGTATTTGCCTGATGCAATCATGTTACACATACTTTATTGACTTACTACATACTTTCTCTGGGGAAATGCTACCTTACCTGGCTTTTGTGAAGAAACATACACAAGTTATTTATCAAAACTGTGCCTGCAATGCATTAAAGTAATAAACAGAAGAAGTACAAAATAACTGAGTAGAAAAATGCATCCACAGAAGTGGAGAAAATTATTTTTGCTTAGGGATTGAAAGGAGAAAATCTCAGCCAATGCTGAAAATATTATAGTCTTTTGAACCTGTATTAAACCAGATTTTTGTGGCCACATTTCTGGACAAATTCCACTCTTAATCATTCGCACTGCTGTATTATTTTACAGAAAAAAAAGATACATGTCTTTCAGCACATGTGTAATAAAGAGACCTTGTCCCACCCCTACGCAGACTACATGAGACACAGTTTGAATAGGAACTGAATAATGAAAAAGACTGTGAAAAGAAAGAATATTATCTCTCACACACTGTGATACTGAACATTGACGTTAATGCCTATAAGCATGTAGATGGTATCCTGATCTACAAAATGTTGAATGTCTATCCTGTCCTCAGTATCTTCCAAAGGAATCCTGGGCCCCACTACTTCTGCATTGTCTTTTAGAGGTTACATTAGTTGGTTGCCTTGGGAGAAAGTAGGTAGGATATTCTTTTATCCTTGTTTTGATTGCTATACCGTGTGATCTTGTTAGATTATATCTCCCACCACTCAGCAGTTATATTTTCAAAGCCGATTAGCACTAGAACATTATCTCATAAAACTTCTGTTCTCAAACCAGCCTATGCAACTAGATCAAAATATATTACAGTACTAACTTCACAGCTCCTACAATGCAAGATCTCTCCAAGGCTCTATTAGTGAAATTGCTAAAAATGTCAGTGTACCATGGCCAATTAGATGGTCTTATCAATCACTGTAACCAAGTATCAAAGGGAATTCTGACAAAGTGCACAGTCCGGGTCCAGGCACAGACATTAGCCTATGTTCCCCTTTAAAATCCCACAAGCAGCACTTGGTATTTTTCCTCTGCAGTGGCTGCATGGCCAGCAGTCAGCCCTGCAGCATCCTGGGACTCAGTGAAGGAACGTTGCAACCTTCTGTTCCACGAATTGTTGTCTTGCAGCTTGTGAAATGAGCAGATAGCTCAAAAGCATGGCTTAGCTGCCTCAGGGAATCAAGAGGAAATGCAGCAATAACGGCAGAAACATTATAGTGCAGGAAGGAGCTAAGATCCACTCTTTTGACTTTTCTTTGAAATCATGATTAAAGATCATGATTTCATTGCCAGAGGTGGACTTTGCAGTCTGAGGTGGACAAAGTAATGAGCATCCCATGTAGTTTACTGGATATACCCTTTAGGTGAGCACTATGGATACACTATATATTTATATTACAGCTTGGCCACATCAGATACTCCTATTAGTCAACTTTCTGGGAGCACAAACTCCAAGAAATTGTTTGGTCCTAAAACTGCTTCAAAAAATGCAGTGTTCTGAAAGTAATCCTCTGCGTAACCTTAATGTTGCACTTTTTCCCATTTGTATACCTTGCTGGATTCCCTCAAATATCCTATCAAGTGCTAATTGTTCTGTTAGCAGACCCAAGAGGAGACCACACCTGTACATTTAGTATAAAGAGGTGTAGCAGTCTGTGGGGATGTGGCATGCACAAAAAGAACTTCTATCGCCCAGACTCCTGGGCATGTTCAAAACAGCCTTACATGTGCCCTAATATCACCACATTCATGTTGGTATCAGCACAAGTCTGGCACTGCTGGACCATAGCCCCTTGAACACACCTAATGCTTTACGGCAAACTGCTATGACACTTAAAAAAAAAAGGAAAATATACTTCATGCCTTGTACATGCTTAGACTCTAACAGGTGCTACATCCTATGACCTTCACCTGGACATGGTTCATTTTCTATGTAACCAACCTGTGAGTAGAAAAGTCATTTGTAATGAAGAAATGATGTCTGTTTATAGAAAGCACAGAGACATTTCTTTATACATGGCTGATATGCACAAAAAGGAAGGTCTGCTTGGGGCTACTAGCAAATGAAGACAGTCCAAGTGATAAATACCAGATTACAAGGCTTTTGTCTGCTCTCATGCATACTCTGGCCTCTTGCTATTTATCTACCCTTTTAAAAGCCTTCACAGCATTCTTTGCAAAAGGGCATTTGAAGCCCTTCCTTTGGCATTTTCCCTGACCATCCCTGTTCCAGTGACCATCTTCATCAAGTACAGAATTTAGATGTAACATGCTCTGATAGAAAAGTTTAAATGCATTAAAGACTCTTGTTAGCCTCTGAAGCTATGTCCCTCATATAATTAAAATGGTCCAGTGACTATTTTATGGCACATGAGGGCAAGTGGCACAGCACAGTTTGTACAGACAATGTTATCATGTAACATGTGTTATCAAAGAAGACGGACAATGAAAAACATTCCCTAATGTCCCATGATCAGAAATGTAGCAGCAAGAATAAATATTACAAATGATGCTTCACAGAAATGATGGAACCTCATGAAGCAAAAAAAATAAATAATAATAAAAAAAAAATCCCAGGTTAATAAAGTTGCAATGCACATACATATAATCAAATACAGCTATATAGTGAATATATACATACATACATTCATATACTGCTGGACTTTCTTCCACAACTAAAAAAAGGTGGCTTCATCCATGCTGCTGCGTAGTGACAGTCACTGACCCACATTATCCCCCAAGCTGTGTCCAAGCATTGCCTACTTAGCATGCTGACAATGAAACAGTATGGACTGTCACATACCGGTGCTTCAGCCTGTGTGCTTTCACTGTTTTTTTGTTTCTTTGTAAAGTAGTCATCTGAGATGTTGTAGTACAATTTGATCAAGGGCCCTAATGTAGGAACTAAAAGGGAACAGGTATACAGATACTGGAGGGACTATGGCCTGAGGCAGGACTTCACATGTGCTGAACTTGACTACAAGCTGAAAACCACATCCCCAGGGAAAACTGGTTACCTATTCACTGCCTCTTTCTAGGCTGTATGTTGTCTTCTGACTCTACAACCACATGAGGAGTTGCTATTGCTCTTTTCTTTGATTTTCAATCTTGTTATCATGCAACATTGTGAAAATCATAAATCCTGAAGTGGGCTACAGGTTACAGGAGTCTGTGCCAGACTCATCGCTTTCTTCATGTCAATGAGTCTAATAGGTCTCACAATCTGATCCGAGAATATTATTGTTGGCAAACCATCATATCTTTTCTCTTGGTCACTCATAGCTGCACTTTGTTCTGCAGTGCATGCTCTCACCCTCAGAAAATTGCTCTGAGATATAAAGCATATGTGCTGCAAAAATAAGCAAGAACTGAACAAAGTTTGAATAAAAATCATCATGGGAGACAGAAGTATCAGAGCATCATATGAAATGCTATTCTTTCACAAACTTCTGCTTTAGGTGAAGAACGCAGAAGATTTTTTTTTATCATAAAGAACTGAAGAACTCACTATATATTTGTTATATATATATGAAAGGTTGAAAACTTCTAAAGCTTTCTCCAGCACTAATTATGTGCTGATGAAGCCTTATTTGCAATACAGGAGAAACAAGACACATTTAGGAAAGGTTTTTAAAGTGCCTAAATCACAGAGGAGACATCCTGCTGGACTTTTCAACATGACATTTTTCATTCTGAGAAAGTGAGTAATTTGTTGAAATTAAAGTGTTTTGCCGAAGAGCGTGATTAGGCTGAATTCATCAGAAGCAGCATGGCAGGTTTCCAAAGGAAAGCCTCCTGGTTTCCAGGTATGCCAGGGTGTCTGTCTGTTGGGCTGCTACCCAACCTGTTTCTCCAGGTTCTCAGGACTTCCAGCCTCCACAATAGACGGTCAGCAGTTTACCAAACCTTGAGCTCCTTGATTAAAAAATCCATCCACTTTTGTTACAGGAACATTTCAGTTGTTTTGGTCTTTGTGATGATAATTTTCAAAGACATTAGCGTTTGAAACAGGAAGGAGCTGGAAGCCACTGTGCAACTAGAAAGCTGCAGTCTAATCGCTATTGCTGAAATGCGGTGATATGAATTGCATGACTGGAGGGCTGCCATCAATGGGTATAAATGGATCAGAAGAGACAGGCAAAGAAGAGGTATTGGATATTACAAAGAAATTCTTTACTGTGATGGTGGTGAGGCACTGGAACAAATTGCCCAGAGAAGCTATGGATGCCACATCATTGGAAATGTTCAAGGCCAGGTTAGATGGGGCTTCAAACAACTTGATCTAGTGAAAAATGTCCCTGCCAACAGGACATTGGACTAAGTGATCTTTTAAGGTCTCTTCCAACCCAAGCCATTCTATGACTCTATATTTCACTGTATGTTTTGCTAAATGTACCATAAACACTTTATAGGACTAACTTTTGTTCCACATACATATGCATGCATGCCCTATAACTTTTAACAGTAATATTACAGATTGCTGTGCCAGTGAGCTATCTGGAATAAGATTTACAAGTCCATAACTCCCATCTTGCAACTAATTTCTCTCCTGAGTTCTGGCAGTAATCTCACTGGATTTACAGTATTGTCACAAAATTGTAGCCTTCAGAAAATGTTTTTAATTTTTTCTTCTTCACTGTAGAGATCACACACTGTAGAGAGCAGTGGTGACTAAAATGATATTCCTTCAGCAACTATGACAGCTGGTTACACAGAAGATATTGCCTTGGTACAATTATCAAGTAGCTAGGTTCTTTTTGTAGATATCACTGAGGATGTGTGCAAGTCTGCTCTGCCTCTGTGCTGGAGGCTGTAACACCTCTAGCTGAGCTGACAGAGCAGAACATGGGCCATGGATCAACTTTTCTGTTTCAGCATCTTAACTTAAACTGTCAATGAACTATGCATGCTCCAGGGCATCAATTTTTAATTTCATATGGCTGAAGCAGAGGCACCTTTGTGTTTTTACCAACCTGTTGGTGTTTGGTGGTTAGCTCCAGGAAAGGAGTGGTAACAAACAGTGGGAGGTTGTAAAGGCTTACCTCACCTCTTCAGTCTGTAACTATGATTCAAAAGCTTCCACTTCTCTCAAATTTTTCAGCTGATGGGGAAAAAAAACACCCCTGCTGACATTGCAAGGTCCAGTACAAGGAATGGTCTCAAGACTGACAGTAAAAAAGCCTATTCCAGAGCCATCCTGCAGGAATCTTGGCCAATTCAATGCAAGGTGCCTTAAGGAAAAGATATGTGGCATATAGCCACAAAGGTGAAGCAATCCAGTCTGTACCTTAACAGCACACTGTGCCTGACACTGTTTAAATAAAATCCTGCTATGAAGCAATTTATTCACAGTTTTGGTAATCCCAATGACTAAGTAGGGAGCAGGTATGCAATATGAGCATCAGAAAGAACGGAGGTTGAGTAAATTCTGTAGAGCAAAATTTCACTTGAAATTGTTAATCAAGCGTCAAGTAGCAAGGTAGGAAGATAGATGAAGTACTGTGGAAAGACCTTGGTTTTTACAAGGCAGGGATTCATAAACTGGATATGTGGGAACTATCCCCTAACAAAGTCTGATAGCTCCTTTTGCCCTGCAGGAGGTGTTTGGGTAACTTGTGTACATCACTGAGAAGTATCTTTGATACATGTATCTTTGGCAAATGTTTTTACAGAAGGGGATCCCTTTTATATCACATTGGTCAGAACTACATCATTCTCTGTCCTTAGTGTGAAAAAGCCTGTTACTTCCTTTGATATATTTATGACACCCTGATGTATCTTGCATTTCTAAATTCTATAGCTAATTTCTGTGTACTCAGAAAACATTTGACAAGGGAGAAAGCTGAGGATTTGGTCACTGAGGCTTTTGTTAAACAAATACAATTATAATTGGTTCTTTTTTATCACACAAACGAAAAGTAATATTTTAGAATACATTCACTAAATCCTTTGTTCTTTATTTGAAACACTGTGAAGGCTGGCAAAGCTGCAGAAATTCAAGTAATAAAATTATCACAATGTTTTAAGAAGAGCACAAGTACAAGGCTCTAGCTTCAAGTCCCACAGAGAGGGAGGATATAAAAGATATGGAGAGAAATTTGACTGATATGATAGAGAATTCCTGTCTTGCTTTGACTTGTCAAACTTATGTGAATGGGAACTTTACATAGTGGTCTCTCCATTTTCCATTGGTAACATCAAAGGAGAAAAGACAAAAAAAGGTGTCATGCAAGATAAGGAAGTCTGATTTCTGAACTTTCAGCCAAGCTGAGGACCTGTGTGATGACTGTGTCAGACTATTAGGCTCTTAGTAAGCCTGGAACTTAGCTAGAAACTTGTTCTCTACAGAGGTCTCTCTTAACTGTGAGTGTGACAGCTTTCAGATATTCTTTCTTTAGGCAACTACTTTCCCAAGAGCTACATGTCCACATCTTCCACTGATGTAATGACAGTAGCAGTTTGACAGTTTTCAATGGATGATGGTTCCTGGCTGTAGATTTTCCATTTTTAAAATCTGTGCTCAGATTTCTTCATCATTCTCCAATACTGAACTTACAAGACCAAAACTAAAAGCCAAACAGTAATGTAAATCTTGAATTTCTATTGCGCAAAAAAATGTTCAAGATGAAGAATGAATGTTTGGCAGTTGGAAAAGAGGGGATACAAACAGAGAAGGCCTTTTTGGAAGCAGAATTTGCTCTTCCCATTAGGGTTTCCCATTTCATTTCAATGGGCATGCTTAAGAATACACTAAAGTTCAAATTGTTATTCTAGATCTTTCTTTTATTATCATGCTTACAAAAACCAAATTGTAAATTGCAGCTCTTTAAAACTTCCAGCTGTAGGTTTCTGAGTATACATTACTGAGTAGACAAGCTGGTATGTGTTACACAAACAGAGCTGTAGACTTTGTCTCAGATTCTAAGAACAACTGGAGACAGGAGATTGAGTAAACCACTTGTATTTCTACTTGTCTATATGACAGAAAATAATTAGAGAAGAAGTCTGATTGAGGATCTGCAAGTCATTAGAGGCCTTAAATAAGTTGATGCAATACCTATGTTTTGTAAAAGGTTTGTATTTAGCAGGATGTCCACAGAAGGAACATGTAAGTTTGGGTGCCCTCTCCACTGATTCTTCTACCCCTAATCATCCTAATAATGTATTTTTCTTGTTTCTGTATGTCCTCCAATCTGCTGGAGTGATTGATGATTCAGACGCTCTCAATCCTGAAACCAAAGTTCTCTTTAAGTATTAGATAAACATCCTGTAGCTAATGTTGGAAGTATTACAGAAACAAATTACTTCAGTGCAAGACAGGGGAGTTTTATGAGGAATAAAACAGCTCAAACAGGAGTTAAAGGATCAGACTACATAATCAGAGTGACATAATGGTCACTTTCAGAAAGAAAAATATGTGAACTGTCACATCAATATACAAAATCTTGAAATCCCACTGCATATACGAGGCAGCTCCATGAGACACAGTGTCACAGGAGAAAGTTCCTTGAGGTTCACTAATCTTTCAGAAACTAAAATAGAGATTTCTCTGTGTCTTGGATCAAGCAGCACTTCACCTTCTTGGTAGTGAAATACCAGGAGGACTGTGTGGTGACACACAGGTACCCCAGGCCACATCTGGTCCTTATTTAAGGCACTGAAACCACCTGTAGAGTGACGTAAATAAATTGAGAGAACTGCAAGAAACAAACATTTTACTCCCAGCCCCACCCCTAACTCAATGTCGGTATCAGGCAACCCTAAACCTTATCTCCCACCCATAAAATAAGATTTCCGCGACGATTAGCACTTCCAGTCCTGCCTCGCACTCTGCCGTCAAACTTTTTCGAGTCTGGGATTCCGCATCTCTCCCCTGCTGGGTTCCTTCGCTGCAGCCTTCACCTGTCTTTCCCACCGCTCCATCCCGGCCCCGGTTCAGTCCCGGAGGCCTCAGCCGGGCGGTGCTGCGGGAGGGCTGTGCGGGAGGGCTGTGCGGGAGGGCTGTGC
>VWZF01006082.1:235332-372298 GCA_013396755.1 Sclerurus mexicanus
GCCGCGCCCCCGGCGCTGCTCGCCCCGCCGCCGAGTTGCCACAAGTTGGAGCCGCCCCCCCGGCGGCGGGCTCGGCGTGAGACAATACCGCGGGCTGCGGCGGCGGNAGGTACCGGGGGCAGCCGCAGGTGCCCCCGGCCCGGCCCGGCCCCGCTCGGCTCCGGGGCGCCCGTGGAGCGGGGCTGGGACCCGCAGTGTGCGGCAACAGGTTGCCGGCTGCGGGCGGCCCTGGCCGCCGGTCCCGCCGGTCCCGCTGCCCGTCGAGAGCCGGCGGGGGCACCCGAAACCTGTGCCGGGCTCTGCCCGCCCGCTTCCCCTGCGGGCTCCTGGCGCAGGAGCCTGGGGAGGCTGAAACTCCCGGCTCCGAGGCTGAGTTTTCTCCGCTGCTGTTGCACTTCTAAATTCTAAGTAATTAGGGTGGCCTTTTGTATCTCCCTCCTTCTCTAAACAAAAAGCTCTTGTGGGTAGTGACCAAATCCATGCTCCGAAGACGGGGGGCGGGGGTCGTTCTTGGATATATATGCGCTTTCTGGTTGCCCTTTTTTTCCTTCTCTTTTCTAAAGTTCTGGTGTACTCACAGCTTTAATCTCAGTGTGTTGGACATGAATTAGAAAAATACGTCGCGTTTTCTAGAAAATGTTTTTCATCTGGGTGTATTTTGACTTAAGAATGCCCCATCCTCATTAATTGTTGGATTTTGCTGTTAAAACAGCTTATATGTTGCACAGTGAAAGCACATTAAAATAGAGCCATATGTAATTGTGGAAAAAAAAAATCCACATTAGCAAAGCACATTTTACTCTAGATCTGTCGGAAAGATATATATGTACACATACACACCCGCACTTTTGTCTACAGGTCCTCTGGAGACTGCCTGTTCCCGTTTTAAAAGTGCCAGAAAGTGTCAGAGGTCAACAAGTCCTGTTTTATCCACAGCAGAAATTCTTCTAATCTTATTTTTTGATTGGTTTCATTGTGAGTTGCCTAGTTGGTTTCCTTCTCCTAGCCTTGAAACAACTGCATTATGGACTTTCCCAGTTAGGACTTTTGAAACCATCTGTTTCTAGATCCCTTCCCTACTGCTGTTTTCCAAGAAACAACAGTCAGTGTCAGAATATGTATATGCTGAAAAATGACTGCCAGCCTGTTAGCCTCCTACCACTACCCTGAATTACAGAATAGCAGAGCTGGGAGCATTTGAGGAAAGGAGAAAAGAGCTACTTTACTATGTATGTACTAGCTATTAAGTGCCAATTCAAATAATTCCATCTTCCTGGTAATGGCTAATAAGTGCTACATCTAAAGACTGATCAGCGATACTTATTCATAATGTTACCTAGGCATTAAGTAACAGGCTTAAGTATTTGTGGCATGAGGATGTGGCTGTGGTATGTGGAGAGAAGTGTCTAGCGCTGGGAACCTTGTAATCTGGGCCTGTTGCAAGGGAATTATTAGGGGGAACTACACGACATGGAAGAGAAAACTGAGTCCATTGGTACAGACCTAGGAACAAGAGGATCCTTGGGTTTAAATTTCACAGTGTGTTTTCATTTGTCATCGTTGGATATAAATGTATCCAACTGTTTTTGAAACCAAGGGCTGGGACTTGTGTCCCTGGGACTGCAGTTATTTAGCTGCAAAATCTTCCATCCTGATTTGGCCCAGCCATCATGGTGTTCAGTTTTTTTTCTGTGCTGCTTGCAGTGGTAGAAAACTGCTGGGAAGAATAATACCAGGTGATTAAAACAGCCCCTCCTTGCAAGAGATGTGAAGTTTTTCTCTTCTCGACTGAAGAGAGTCTTGGACTTGAGTTATCCCCTTTCTGAATGGGGATCATTGGTCTGCCATGGATGAGGAAATGCCACTTCACCTGCGCTTCTCTCTCTGTGGTATGTGTGCCCTCCTTTCTCAGGTAGGCTGGTGACTGGTCAGTGGAGGATCCAGGAAAACCCCCTGAACTGAATCCTTCGAAATACCTGTGGAAAACCTTCTGGTTTTGTGGATTCAAGCTGTGCTTAAGCATTAGCTGGCTCTGAAGCTCTCTCTCAGTCTAGTCCAGGGCGTCTCTGGGGAAGTGAGGGTGGATGATGCCAACTGCCACTTTTTAAGGAGAGGAATGTGACAAGGTGTGAATGGAGTCTCAGATAGCATCTCCTTAGGGGGATTTCTAAAATTCTGCCTGTCTCCTTTCTTACAGTCTCAAAAGCAAGATCAACCTTTGAAGAAAGTTGCCCCTTTACGTAAATGCTGGGAAGTCTGTGGTGTAAATATTTCCTGCTTTCCTTAGCATATATGGCACAACTGCCAGAAAAGTAGCATCATAAAATACTGTAGTAGAAAAATTCGTGAGCAAGCACTTCGCAGCACTTTCTGTGCAACACGCATTTTGGGTATTAGTTTCTCTGGTTGTCTGGCTATTTCACTTGCTGATAGGAAAAGAATTTTTTTATAACAGGTATCATAGGGAGAGTCTAGGGCAAGCAAGAAGAGCTGCAAATACTATTTGGGAATTTTTTAGCTGGAAATCTAGTCAATTAAAACAAGAGTGTTGTTTGATCCACCAATAATCAGAGAGGAGAAGGCATGCTGAAGAGGAGAAAACAGTCCAGCCTTAGCAGGGTGAGATAAGCGTGTGCTCAGTTGCTGGAATTTTGTCCCTGCTCATTGCAGGGGGGCTGCACTGAGTGACCTTTAAAAGTCCTTTCCAATCCAGACGATTCCATGATTGATGTCGTGAGGGAAGCGCTTTGCCCCCGGAGAGGTCAGTGCACAGTCACGCTGCTGGTGCCCAGCAGTGGGCCCAGCCCTGGCAGCTTCCCCGTTTCATGGTAGCGTTTCTTTCTGTAACTGAAACAAGACTTGGAGAAATATTCCTGAACCAGGTAAGCAAAATATCAAGTTCACCTGCCAGGCGCAAGCCTTTCTGTTTTATTTTTTTTTCCCCTTGCCTTTTCTGTTATTGCTGCAATAGGGACGGAGAAAAATAGTGCATGATACAGCTTGTTCGATCTTCAAACATAGCTGGTCTTCTAAAACTTGCCCCACCCACGTGCAAGTGGGGTAGTTAATATTTAAGAAAAAAGCATTGTCACTTTGTTGCATGCTATTATGTTTTAGTGTTCCTTTAAAAAAATGCTTTACATTTTTTCTGATCTCTGCATGTGTATGTGATAACATTCCAAAAAAAAAAATTGCCCAAAGGCAGCTTGTTCTTGCCTAATTTGACATCTTGAAAGAAAGGACTTGCTTTTTATAGCAACACGTGTATTTCAGCAGAAGTTGAAATGAGAACTTTGAGGACTTTAATTAGAAGTCTCATAAGCCTCAGTTTGTGTCTTCCACTTTTTAAAGAAAAAACCTCTGAAGAGGGAGATCTTACTGGAAATAATGAAAATGAAAAGTCGAAGTGCTAAAGTGTGAAATCTTGTGAAAATCTTCCATAGCTGCATTATCTTGATCACTTTTACTTTGAAAAGGCTCTTATCTGAGATGACCAACTTACACTGTCAATCATAATATTGATTGTGAGTGGTGGACAGAAAGTAATTTCACTTCCTGTACTAACAATATCCTTAGGAACTCTGAAGTTGTTCTGCAGTCAGCTTTATCTATATTGCATTAATAAATATGAAAACATTATAGTTTATGCATTTCAAGAATGACTGATGTATCATTTAAATAAATTTCTCTTTAGTATCAGGTTTACAAGAGCCTACAGCTATACCTCGTCAAGCAGTGATCTCATTGCAGTCTAATCAAGGCTGGGCTTGGCTGGTATTTCTGCAAGATTTCCAAGTGAAACCTGGACTGTTGCAAGAAGTTTTGTTGTTGATTTAGTAGATAGAGCTCTTGTCTCCTGAATCAGTGCTGAATTCATGCCTCAGCTGGAGGTGCCATCTTTTAAAAAGGACAGACTCTGAACTTCTATTTTCTTTATTCCATTGCGCTTTCCTAATGTGCTCCTGTCTGTGGTTAAGTGTGAACTGCAATTTGTTTAACCCAACAATTATTTAAACTGTATAAAGAAATGCTTCTCTATTAATTGACTGCAAGATGTCTCCATGTGACTTTTATTAATTTATTATTTCAGTAGTAAGTGAAGTGTTTTCATTAAGAAATTTTTTATTCTTTGGCCTTAAACATATAACTAAAAGCAATTACTTGCATCACTATACTGCAACAGTATTGGGAGAGGGTGGGGAGGTATTAATGGTGCTGTATACAAATGAGACAAAAAAGACATCTTCAAACATAAATAACCAATTACCTCCCTCAGGTTAGGTATTTGAGGTGAGCTGCCTTGCTTGTAGACATTAGCAGTTCTTAAACTTGGCTGTAAAGCTCAATGTCCAGAAAATCAGCATTTAGAAGTAATCCTGTGAGATTACTGACTGCTTCAATGTAAATGAAGTGATTTGCATAAACAGCTGATTTATAAGTTATTAGGACCCATTGTACTGTGTCCAGGAGAGAAATCTAATCTAGGTCTCCTGGCAAATTTCATTCACTTCCTTCAGTTTTGGAAAGATAACATACGGAGTATTCATTCTATTTTGTCTTCTATCCATCTGGTCTTGGTCATCAAATCCAAGCAAAATTACTGACCTGAATGAGTCAGAATTTGAACAGGTATCTTAATGAGCAATTTTAAAAGAATGTACCAAGTCATGTTCTCTGTTTCTTTTGAAACCTTTATTCAACTTCTTATCTTACAAGAGGAGTTTATGGTCTCAGTTGGATTTCTTTGTGTTGCTGAATTTGATAGTTGAGAAATATTGGGAAATGTGTATAGATTAGAATTAATGTTTTAGTATTGAAATAGTATCATGTAGCTATTTATCTTTTTTCCTTGCCAAACGTTAAAAATTGGTTGGTTTTTTTTTTTTTTCAATGCTACAGAAACTATTCTGAGTGGTCTGGTAGTTAGATCCCAAGTCTCTATTATTGGAAGAGAGGAGTTGGTTTATTTTGATGCAGGAAGGTCTTACTGCTTTTTACTTTGGTAAGCTGATTGATGAAGGGAATGCTCTCAATTTTAGTGCTTTAATGGCTGTTGAATGAGCTCTCTAGGATGGCTGTTAATGTACTGGCAGAATGGAGCCCACCACCCTCATACACAGTGTAAATGGTTTGGCTGTGGAAGTCTGAAGCTTAGGAAGTTGGATTTGGGGTTTTTTGGTTTGGTTTTGAGGGTTTTTTGGGGAGGGGGCTGTTTGTTTTTTTTTTGGCAAGAGCTTTAACAGTTGAAATGCCACCAATATTGGAAACTATTTAAAAGCTATCTTGGATATTGCTACATGTGATCTAAAAACCGTGTAAGGAGTTGAAATGAAAGGATGGGTTAAAGGCTTGTGTCTGGAGAAGTTTCAAGTCAGTTGAGTTCTGTGCCTCGCAGTGAACAGTGTGAATGTAGTTTAAGAAATAGTGTGTGTGTCTGTGTGTGCATGCAGTACTGAAATTGCAGTCTTCCTTTGTGCATTTCACACTACATTTCAGCACGAAAATCTTCCAGAGGAGTCAGAATGCTTGTGTTTAAAACCACAACTAAGAAACTTCCGTACAACAAGTGAACTCCTAACTTTTGGAAATACTGATTGCTTTCAAATTGTTTGTTCTTATCTCCTCTGCATTTCTTCCTTTCAGCTACCTGGGCAAAAATTGTCAAATTTATCATGATTTTTTAGTTTAAAAAAAAAACACAAACAAAAGCATTTGTGCCTGGAGTCTGCCAGAGGAATTGTTGTATTTTGTGGGAATGGTTACTGTAAAAGAAGTGAGACAGTGGGATTGACTGTTTGGAATATTCATGAATTTGGTCTATTTAAAGGACAGTTTAAACTTCTCTGGTTGTTAGTTAATGCTTGTTTAGTTCATACTTTTCACAGTGAATTTTGGATGCTACCATAGGCATTAGCCTCAAAAATAAAAGATCTGCAAGAGACCTCTAGTTATTGCTTGCTATTATCAGAGGTTTGCCAGTAATGCCATTTATTACCTAGCTATCCATCATGCTTTTGGTTTTCTTTGTCTCCTTTATAAGAGGAGAAAACTGTGTGGGTATGTGTGGTGTTTATGCATGTGCTATCTGTGCTTTACTCAATAGACTGTACATAATTTTTGCGGGTCTTAATTCATTGTGTGTTCTCCTGTTTAATGAATATGTAAAATAGGGTAATGTGAAAAGAATAAGGTAAATGGGAAGTGAAATGTGGTCATGAATAGATTGGAGAAAACAACTGTGTAGTAGTAACCAAGCCAATGTTATACCACTTATGTGAGCTTCTTTTTTCTTGAGAGACGCCATTTGTGTTTAGTCTTTCTACACATTTGTAATATATACATAGAACATCTACTATGTATATGGATCTAGTTCTGTGGGTCAGTTTATTACAGAAGTTTGAGACAGGTCCTAGCCATTAAGCAGATTTTTTTATTTGTTATGCATTTAAGAGCATGAAGACATGAAGAGTTTCACAGAGAGTTAAACTAAAAACTAATACAGTTATACTGAGACTTCACCCATCTAATCTGCACAGACTTTCCTTCTACTATCTGTTTTGGACCTGCTTGATATAAGGTCAACTGAAGGCTTTGTTAATATGTACGTAAAAAAACTATTGATACTTCTCTGTAAACATAATTCTGGACTTCTGGTTTTCAGCTTTTTGGAGGTTTTTTTGGGAGGTATGTGTTTGCTTGCTTATCTCTAAGACATGAAACAAACTTGGAAGCTTTCTAATTCCACATAGCATAATATTTTCAGTTTCTTAAAGGTTGTGCAGGAGGTATGTTGTACTCTCTTCATCCCCCAACCCTTGAAAATATTATCACCTCTCTCTGGTGAATTATCAGGAGTTGTAATTTTTGTACTAGTTGTAACTTCATTGATATGGCCATACACAAGCAAGACAGAATGTAAGGTTTATGGGATGGGTAACTGAATGCTCTGTGTTCAAATGCATTCATTCAGGGATAGGAAAAGTCTACAAAGTTTTGAAGCAGAACCAGTTTTGAAAATTCAACTTGATGGACTTGTGAATGTGTCCTCTGTATATCCCTTGCCAAGCAGCAGACTTTTGGTGTTGTTCACCCAGGCTTAAGCTGAATGTTTAATAGAAGTTACTACTTTTTGAAAGTGCTTTGTGGTGTTTAAATTAGCCAGGACTAAGTGCTCTGAATTGCTTTCTGAAGGTGCATATCATTTGCTGTGAACTGTGTGAGAAGCTGAGGAAACCTGTGCTTCCTCAACACATACCTAGATGCCTACACCTACTGTAAGATGAAATATTATTGAGCAAGATTATCGTCTCTGTATTTGCAGTGTGTGTGACTATACCTAAAATGTTAAATTCTTATTTCTCTGATTGTTTCTGAACATAACTTTTCAGTTTGATTTATTGAGCTAATCGGGGTAGAGTCGTAACCTACCAAAGACCAACAACATTTGTTAGAAGAGAACTTCCTTCCCCTCCTTATAAGTTAATACAGTATCAGTATTCAGTTTCTAATTCAGGGCATTCTTGGTAAGCACAGATCTCTTATTGCAAGATAAGAGAATGGCATCTGCAACATGACAAGTTGTGGAATCTTTAGCGGTTTTTGCATGTACCTAATGGTCGTTGTGGTGTGCTGAACACCCTCAAGGCAGAAAGAGCTGACTGTTTGGGAAATGCAGCAAATGGCAGATTTGACAAACTGACTAGGTTTTGTCAGGTACACAATTCTTGGGTTGACTCTGAAATTAGAAACAGATGGAGTTGACTGATGATAGAAAAGAGGTGGTTATTTCAAAGTTCCTCCAAACCCTCATGAAAAGCCAAAATCAACTGAAAGCTTTGAACTGTTTAGTCAAAAGCTTGGTAGTGTTGGCACTGAGGGTAGCACCTTGTATCCTGTGTCCCTGTACTTCTCCTGCCTCTCCTCACATAGAAAGGAATGCTTCCCCTCTGCCACCAACCCTGCTCTCTCACCGTTTAAATCTCTCCATTTCAAAATTGTTAGGTTTTTTGAAATGTTTAAATGACTCTTACTAAGCCACATCTATCAACTGATACAAGAGTTAGGAAATATGTTGTCATGTTTCTTAGATACAGATTTTTATGAATTTATGATTTTACTGTACTTAGTAATGAGGTTTTTGAAGGATATAGAGTGGCCTGTTTTTCAAGGGTGGAACAAAGGGCAAGGAATAGTCTCAGGGTCTGAAAGCTGGAAATAGGTGACAGAATGGGGAACTCCACTGCAGTGCTGTATCCCTTTGGATAGCTAGTAACGGTGCAGTTTCATCCATTCCTGTACTTGTTTTTCTGGCTGAATGACTTTTTTAGAAGAGACATGGATCAGGATCAAGGGTGTTCTTATTGTGATTGTAGGTGGCCTTACTGGATCCTTTCTTTGCTCCAGGCTCTTTGCTGTTTTGTCCATCATGTTTCTGAGATCACTCCTGTACTCACAGTACTCTAGGCCTTTGCTGTGCATTTGTGTCATCTACAATGACAGGGTGTTTATTGTTCTGGTAATGGCAGAGGTAGTTATATCTGAGCAGTTTGGCAGAGTCTAAGAATGCTTTTGCTGATGTGTGAAGGTGAATTCGATTTGGTTTTGCTGAAATGGTAGCATAACCTAATGAAATTGACAGCTTTGACAGCTTTTTTTTTTTTTAATGGAAACACATGAACTTCATTCTAAGCTGTGCTTTGGTTTTTTGGTTGGTTGGTTTGTTGTTTTTTTAATGGAAGAAGATCCTCAGTCCTTCTGTTATATTTTCTCAGTAATGGACTTGCAGTCAAGCCTGGGTAGCTGAAGGAGGGAGGGATCTCTCAATGGGGAGCATGAAAGTACAGGAAATTTGTTCAGAAGTGATGCACAGGTACCTCCTGCTGTACTCGAAGTGGCAGTTTCAGTACTTTTCCTCTTCAGTAAAGTATATGATTGTTCTCAAAATCCCTTCATGAAGCTACGCAAACAGATTATTTTAGGGGTTTTTTTTCCTTTCTTGATATAAAATACACTTTGTTATACACTTGCTTTGAAAGCTTTCAAGATGAACTATTAAACAAAGCCGTGTGTCCCAGTTTTCAAAATACATGTGAACTAGTCATCATTCTTGAGGAAACAAACCTCTGATTTGGTTCAGTGAATACTGTAAAAAGTTACTGTTCGGGGGGTCACAATGCTTTATTTGGAAGCTTTGTATTTTTCAGTAGAGTACTGGAATATTTTAGAATAGTATCATAGAAACATGATCTAATCATAAAGGAAGTGAAATACTTCCTACACAGTGTCAGTTAGTCATCACTGTGTTAATTTTCTTAAACAAATTACATGCAAAAATGGATTTGTGGGTGTTTAGCTAGCCAGTATCTGATCTAGTGAATTATCCAACTCCTGGTGAGTATTTGGATTCTGGATAACAGAATAATTACAGTGTTGTAAATTGCTGTATTTCCTCTACAAATGCATGTTTTGCTTATCCAGAAGAAGGGAGAGCATTACATTTTCATCAGATGCATTTGCAGTTGTCTTTTTTTGTTTTACTGAAATAGCAAAACATCTGTTTCACAGCCATCCATTTAAATAAAAGAAAGGTGCAAACATACTGTTTTGACATAAAGTAGTGTTTTGTTGGGTGTTTATAGGTAGAAGGAATTTCAAGATAACAGGGAAAACTTGAAGCTTTATGTATCTGTTAAATATAATTAATGTTTAGAATAGCTAAGTCAAGAATTAGGAGAACAGTATACTTTAAAAATCATCTTTTATAAACAGTTTGTAGTCTGTTTCTTACATGGCTATTTTGGTCAAGTGCCTTTATTTCTAAATATTTCTCCTGTAAAATTAAAACCAGTGTCTTGTTCCAAGGCAGTAAGATGTGATATAAATACTGGATTCTGTTAAAGGCAACTCTAATGTCACCATGCTATCTCTACTTTCCAAAAAATTGTTAGAATGCAACTTTAAAGCTCTGAGGTAGTTTAAAAGGGGGAAAAAACCTATGTCTTCTTAATATGTGCAAGAAGTAGTTTTGTAGTTCTTGTTCTTTTTCCTTTCTCCTGTTTTGTTAAAGGTAAAACCCAATAATTTGCTGCCTTTCTTACAAAACAGAAACTACAGTGATATATTAGTAAAATAACTTTTTTCCTACAGCCTTTACCTTCTGGGAACTTGACGTTTTTCCTGACTGCTAGGGAAGATTGTTATCGAGAGCAGGGCTTTGCCTTTCCTGACACCTTGGAGACCTGAGGAGTTTCTGTGATTACTCAATCTCATATTAGGGAGGGGTGTAAGACAAGTCTTTTGTTGCTCAACTGAATTTCTTCTGTCTGATTAAAGAAATCATCATCTTCACAAATATTGTGGCTGACCTGTTATGTCAAAGGTGTCGGTGATTAAAATATGCGAGTGAAGAGGCGTGTGGCTCTTTGGTGGTGGTTTGGTTCCTTGAAGCCAGTAATGGGTCTGAGTTTGCAAAGCTTCAATACAAAAGCCTGTCAGAAGCAAGGAACTGGAAATTTGGTGCATTGAAAATTGGGACCTGTTTTGCCACAGGTTGCTTGTGTACCTGTGTGGAGTTGTGTGGCACCTTTAAGTCAGTTGAGGAGAATTAATGATATTTCACACAAGTCTGTTTCTCGTGAAACAGACCTGATGCAAAGTGCTGAAATACTGTGTAGACAAAGACTTTATGGTCTTTTTAGTAAAACCCAGAACACAAATATATGAAAACCCTGAATACATAGACTTATCTCAAAAGGCTGTAGTTTTGTGATTCTGTTGGGACTAAATTCTTCTTCACAACAGAAAGCACTGCTTTGTGCTTGCGTATTTACAGTGTTCATCATCCATAATGTACTGAAGTATGCAGTTAGATCTCTGGTTACGAAATTAAACTGACTACCTACTCAAAATGCACAGATGCCTTCAGTGCCTCTGAAAAATAGAAGGTATGAATGGAGTGATATGGGCTGTCAGCGCTTGAGCGGGAGGCAAAGAAGCCCCATAATGTGGATTCCCTATATAGAAGGTCAACCAGACATTTGAATCTGTGATTTGAAACACTTATTGGTAATAAAGCTTCATAAGGAAATATATTTTTGTAGCCAAAACACGTGTCTTTGCTGACCACTTGAATTTCCTTTGATTTCTGATGGCTGACCCACATAGTTCTGTAATAGGAAGATACTGTGACTTGAGGACTGGTGGATTTACTTTTCATCATTGTCTAAGATGATAACATGGCATACCAGGCTCATCAGAATCAGGGGAACATGTGCATGTTTTCTTCTAACTGCAGACAAAATTAAAATTTAGTTTGTCTGCACATCACTAGCACTCTTTGGAGGTTACTGTCTGCTCCAGTATGTTGTATCAATAGTTGTTACAATGACCCTACATTTCAACCTAAAGGTGTTGGGTTGGCATAGACTCCACCTTAAATCCAGTGTTGCAAACATCACGTCTTTAGCAACCTGGTTTATTTTGCTGAAAGCTGACTGGGGAAATGTTGCATGAGCAATTTAATTATCCGATTAGAGGGAGTGGAGATGAGCAGCAGGGAGTGGCAACATTGTGGTATACAGTCACATGCTCCACAGTGACCTACAGGCTGTAGTCCAGCTGATTTCGAGTGAAAATTAAATTGAAATATGAAAATAACTTTGAAAATGGCTGTCTCCTGTTTTCTGACTTCTGAATTTTCATTAATGAGCAGTCTGAATCCAGATATGTATTCTTTCTTCATCTTGTAAGTAAAGAAAAATATAATATGCTCACCCCTTTTTTGAGTGCAAAATGGACATAACTGTTATATATCAGAGTAAAAAAGAAAATTATTTTGCTTGTTTTAATTTTTTGCTGCTGAAAAATACTTGACCATCTAGGAGAATGTGTTCACTAAGTCAACACTAACTCATGAGAGATTATAACTAGGTCTGCATCTGTTGTAGGTGACTTTGTCTAAAGCATTGGAATTTTCTGGTATATTTGATTGATCCTGACTGTAGTTTTTTATTGGCCAAACTTTCTTCTCTTTGAATTCTGTAGAAATTTCTGTGAGGACTTTTTGGTGCTTTTTATTTATTTTTTTTTTTTTTGATGCAAAGTAAAATTGGTTGTATGCCTTTTGATAACATACTGCTAGTGATTACTGCTTTTTAAAATGTTTTTTGACTTTGCACTGAAAAGTTTTCTTTTAGTTTTCTGAATTGTTTAACTCAACTCTGTGGATGCCCCATATCTTGGAATGTTCAAGCCCAGACTGGGTGGGTCCTTGAGCAACCTGGTCTAGTGCAAGGTGTCCCTGCCCATGGCAGAGGGGTTTGGAATTAGATTATCTTTAAGGTACCTTCCAACCCAAACCTTTCTATGGTTCTGTTTGGGCATGAAATTTGGCATGTTATCATGTATGGTTGTAAGGAGTGTGGCCTAGGGTTGTATATAAAACACTTAATTTGCAAAAGTCTCTCATTCTACAGAGTGATTTGGTCTCTACATTTTGTATTCTTTATTCTTATAGTAGTTTTTATAACTGCTTTTACTTTTTTAAGAGGAGGCAAAAGAAATGTGGCATCCTAGTGGTGTCCATATAATTTTATCATATGCAATTTTCCAAACTAATTTTCCAACACTAGAAGGAGGCTGAGCTACCTTGTCTGCTGCATTTAGGTTTCTTCTCTGCCAAAAGAATGTTTGAATTCAAGAATTTGGTCTTCAGGTTCTGGAGGAAGCGTGTTGTAGTTGCCTCTTCTTTCTAGTACTTGGGCCCAGACTTTTGTGAATTTCCTTTAACCTGTTCCTTACCCAGAAATCTTTATCCCTTATCGTTCTTCTCATTTGAGCAATTCTGGATCCAATTAAATAAGCGACATAAGGATGCACACATGTAGACAACCATGCACACATCCTTATGCTGTCTTATTTTACTGAAGCGGGCGTCACTAGAGTGTTTCAAATTCAGTTGCCAGTTTTAATATTTAACATAAGCATTTATTTTCTTCATTTTATTTCTTCTTTTTTTTTTCTTTAAGCTGGGTAAACCATTTCCGTTTAAATTTAAGAAGACTGAGTGTTTGAGGCTGACATGCACAATGGAAAGTTTCTGCCCAACTAATTGAAGTATGTCAAATTCATCAACCCCTGAAAGAAAATATGATCTCATGATGAAAGCATCAAACAACTTTGATTAGTGGAGTGGCTAATACCACCTGTGGTTAATTACTGACATGGGTCTTAGAGTAAAGTGAGGACATAAGATGATTTTTGTAAAACCACAGCTTCCATACTGCTTTATTAGAAAAGTGTAATATGTAAATAAGAGCAACAAAAAGATGTCTGTACTTACTGTAGCATAAATTTAAATACAAATGCACAGGAAGTCAAAAGCTTGCAGGAGGAACAGTGATTTTTGTGTTTTTGTAGTTGTATTTGAAGTTAATCGGGCTGCTTTTTTAATTCTAAGCCAGAGTACACATAACAAACTGTGACCTGAAAAAGTATCCTGTGAATTTTGGTGCGCAAGAGAGCATGTTGTTTTTTATCTACCTCTGTGACTCATGTAGCGAAGACATCTCATCCAGCTTTAGTTTTGAAGAGAAGAGCATCTAGCAAGGTTAGTGGATGTTTTGTAGTGTTTGATGATAGTTGTCCAGGTGACGACTAAATTGTACCAAAGCACTAGAAAAATGTGTCTGCTTTTGAGATATGCTGAGATTTGTTTCCCTTTCCGATTAGGCTGTGAGTTGAGGCAGAAGGAGTATGATGTAGTAGTTACGCATTTTAAAAAGCAGAACTGGGTTTAATGTACAGTGACGGAAAAGGAATTTTCCATTCTTGAACACATATTATTCAAAGTTTACAGTTTTGGAAGGAAATCAGGGACACCTTTTGACCTCCAATATATTCCCATGTTTTGATTTTGAGGGAGAGGGTTTTTTTAAAAAAAAAAAGGCAGTTCAAATGCATTTTGTTCTTTGCTGATTTACATTCACAGGCCCATTTCCTGAACTGACCAAAATTCTGATGATGGATGCTGGTTTCTTCAAGGGTTTCAAAGTTACATAATTAAAATTAAATGTTGAAGTTAATAATCTTTTTTTACTGAATGCTGGACCTCAATCTTAAAGCACTGGGAAAAAAAAAACCCAAGCCTGTAAGCTGTATCTCTGTTATTGCACTTTTTGTTGTAGTGCAAATGCAGTGCGAGTTTTGCATGTGGGAATGGGAACTTCCTCACAAGGCAAGAAGAGACTAAGATTTTTAATGTGGAGTTTAAGATGCAGTGGCATGACAAAAAAGGGGTAGTGTGGTGTTTTGGGCGTTGCAGGCAAGGACACAGTCACCATATATCGGTGGGGTTTTTAATCTGGTGCACAGCAGTTGACACAAGCTTCCAGTTTATTAAAAGGATGTTGAAAATTGAGTGTGGTGCTGGAAAACAGCACAACAGTTCCTTAAAAACTGACAAAATATATTTTACTCAGGAAATTGAAACAGACCAAAATTCAATAGATTTTTTGATCTAATAAATTTGAAGACCTCTCGTATTTGAAATAATAGGAACAGTTTCTAAACTTTGAGCAGCATGTCTTTAACTTTGTTTTATGTTTTCTGTTGTTCAGTGGTGTTGGTTTTTGGTTTTTTTGGGGTTTTGTTTAAATACTTGCTTAAAACATGAAACTAGTTTTTTGGCACAGGTCAACGCACCTGGAAGAAAGCGAATCAGAAATAAAGTTGGATTGCGAACTGATAAATCCTTTTAGTATTTTTTCCATTCACAGTTTCTGAAGAACAGAAATGGATTGGGATTCCAAACCAAAAAACTGGCAGAGTAAATGCTAGGAAATATATAGGATCTATAATCTGTCAAGATGTTAATTAGTCAGACGGCAACAGGCAAGTGAAACTTTTGACTGATATACCATTCATGTTGAGTACAGGAAGAAGTGGGTTTTGTTTTGTATTGCATTGTGTTTGCAGGATACTCAAATGAAAATATGTGGCTGTGTTGGTGGTTAAACACAGCTTTGTATCTCTGTTTTTCCAAGATCATGAGATTGTTTATATAAGATATGAGGTCAGGTCTTACTCTGAAATAGTACAATATTTTCATTTATTAGCTAAATGCCAGATGATTTTTGAGATTGAAGGCAATCGTGTTGAAATTTTACCCGTATTTTCTTTTCTTTTTTAAAATACAATAACTTCTTCAGTAGTTCTGGGGAAAAAAATCAGAGATTCCTTAGATATAATTCAAAACTAAATTCTTATACTTAATGTCATCTCTGTTTTTGTATTTTGTATTATTTCCTGCTCTTGACAGTGATTCTTAACCCTATGTTTAGTGTCATAGTAGTGCTTGCAGGTAAACCTTTCTTTGTTTGGTCTTCCCTGTGGTGTAGAAAATTCTTAAATCTGCCCATTCTCTTTTCAGAGGGCCCATCTTAATTTTTAGGGTTGAAAACAAAATTGTATTTGCTTCTTAATTTGATTTACGTAGTTTTGTCATTACTGTACAGTGGTTTTAATTCCTTCTCACAAAGTTGGGTGCACTATCTGCCATTTTGTAAATATATCTGAATCATAACCTGTGTTTAATGAAAATAAAGATTTAACAACTTGCTCTGGTGGATTGAAAAACCTTTTCTAGTGGAAGGTGTTGAGGCCCATGGCAGGGAGTTGGAACTAGGTGATCTTTAGGGTCCCTTCCAACCCAAACCACTCTGTGTCTCTATGATATATTCTGTGATGCTGTGCACCTACTGAAAGTTCTCTGGTGTGATGGTATAACAAGCCTCTGTGACTGTTTTCTCCAAGATACTCCTGTCGCTTGGGGCTGCTTTTGGGTGGAGACCTGGGGGTGTGCAGCAGCTCTGGAGGTTATTACACAGGATGACAATAGCAGCAATTTGTGGTTATCTCTGTGGCTGTATCAGTTTTGTGCTCTTAATTCTCACAGGGAAAACTTCCTAAGGAAGCGTGCGTCACACTGATGTACGGTTGCTGTGTTGTAATCTGGCTGGAGTCAGTTTGTGACTCTCTGAGCGTGGGAGATGTATCAAGGCATAGTTTCTGGTTGTTTGGTAGTTTCAGATGAAATGATCTGCAGGACATAACTGTGGCTAATACATTTCTGAACGTGATGAGCTTGTAATGTGCAGGTCATGAACCATAATGATGTATTGGGCATCCCAACTGATGAGGAAAACATCTTGGTCTTGCCAATCAAAGATTTCCATCAAGGTCTAGACATATTTTTTTCTTGATTTGCTGCAGTGTCTGTATAATGACTGTTGCGGGAACACTGCATTTTGTTTCACGTTTAAAATTTCATACATTTAGCGAGAACTAGTACTTTCAGGTCTAAAAGAACATACCCTGCTGGTTCACAGAGGGGGGGAAAAAAGTAGTTCTAGGGTAGCTCTGGGAAACTTAAAAGACCAGTACTTTCAGCTGAAGTTTTGTTGCCTAGGAAGATTCCTGTTCAGTTGATTTGTGTGCATTTAAGGAGTTACTGCAAGTAATGAGAAAACATATGTGAAGTGTGTTTATTTAGTCGTAAGTTCATGTGACTGGACTAATTTTGTTTGCCCACAGCTTGGCCTTGGTATTCTGAGATTCTGTAAAAAATGAGTATTTGCCAGCTTTATTTAGGGATTGGAGTTGCAATTTCCCCATTAAGCTTTAAAATTCTCAGATGAAATTCTTCTATTTAATAAATTATTAGCACTGGTAGAGTTGTCTGGTGATGAGCCTCTGTCAGTATGTGCTGACAAAGTGGTGATTCATCTACTGTCCAGTCCAAACCAGAGAGCTTGGTAAGTTAGCTGTGCTTTCCAGTCAATAACATTTCCTTTTTTTTTTTTTGGCAAGTATAATAAATAACAATACAGATTTCTATAAATTCATTGCATTTTGCAAAAGCTTCTGGTTGACTTTGGCATATAAGTACACTCAAAAGAATCTTACTGCTCCACGTACAGTGTTGCCGTGAATATTGCAGGGTCATGGGTACCACATAGTTTAAGGATTTGTATAAAATAGGTATACTGCCTTTATTTATTTTCTTTTATTATTCAATGTGCTTGTTCTTGTCCCCAGAGTTAGACTTCTGGGTTTTTTTTGTAGCTGTTTTGTTTGAGATCGCCGTCCTGTGAATATCTGTTCTATGGATGCTGTTTTCCCAAACCTGTTTACTCTTGAAAACAGTGTCTGCTGCTCCTGATTATCACAGTGTTGCTTGGAGACATTATGACCTTGCACCTCTTTCTGAAAAGGCTTTACCTGTGGTTATTGACAGTATCCTTTACTTTCAAATCAGAAATTATTTTTTGTTCTTCTTGACTTGCTACCATTATGCATTTTGTAGTAGCTGCTGTATAGCCAGCTTAATGTGCTCTTTGTTCCTCCCCCTCACCTCTCTCCTTAGCATCATGAGACAGAAATATTGTCTAGGTGGGCATGTCTGCTGTATCTAGGAACGTGAGCACAGCTGTAGTGAGCAGGGACGAAGTCTACCAGAGCTAGTTTCCTGTTTGTGGAAGTAGCTGGGAGCTGGGAACTGAAGTATGTTTCTAAGAAGCAGAAGTAGTATAGTGTAATTTAAAATTACTATTATTTCCCTTCTTTCCTTTACCCTTGAATGATGTTTTTTTTAATAGCAAGGTAGAGATGTCTGAATTATTCGTGTTTGAGTCAATTAGCAAATTCTTTACAGGACTGATTTATTCTTTTTAAGCTCACTATATTTTTAAACTCTTGCCTTTCCCAGTATCTACTAGCAATGTTTCATACCTCCTTTTAAGAAAATGGTACTGTTTTACCCAGCTGTATAACTGACTTTCTTGTATTTCTGAAAAGTAACTCGCCATCTCCATTTTGTGGATTCATGATATTATAGACTTTTATATATTAGTTCTTCTTGCCATGTCTTTTCTAAGTTCAAGTCTGTCCTGATTAAATTCTCCTCATGCAGATGATGGGTCAGTATCTCTGACCAGCCTGTTCTGCTCTCTTATGTTTTAAATTCTGCTGAATTCTTGTTTAGGTGGGATTACATGAAACTTTCAGTTTATGATAACATAGGAAATTGAATGACACAGTACCATCATGTGTGAGTGAAAAGGGCAAGCCATTCCCTTTTTAATAATTACAGATGTTTTATTTACTTGCCTGCTGTTTTCAGAGCAGGGCCTAACATGATGCAAGTGATGATTTCTGGCACGCCCAGAGCTTGCCTATGGGCTGTGTTTGTTGCATGTGGATGTGCAAGAGAGCTTTGTGTGTGTTCCCTTATCTACAGTAACTTTAAGCATTGCAGTCTCCATTGTGTCGCTCTTTGCAGCCAGTGCAGCTTTGACTAATCTAAGTAAACATTGATTGTTCATCCTGTTTTTAAAAAAAAAAAAAAAAAAGGAAAAAAACCTACTAAAACCGACATGAACCAAACCCCCAACCAAGCCCCACAAAACCAAAAAAACTAAACAGCTCAGTCCATACTTTAGATACGAGTGAGATGCTTTTTGTTATCCTTTCAATATTTTGAAACGGGCATTTGTATTTCTGTATTTAGTTCTATACTTTTTTTCTCCTGGGCTTCTAGAGAGGAATTATTTTTTATCCCATGAGAGCATAATTTCATTAAAAAGTGTTGGTAAGAAACACTTTCAAAAAAAGGAGGAAAACCTTTCTGGGGGGAAAAAAAAAGTATATTGTTTGAGCAGTTCTTTGTGTTGAGTTGCAAAGAGTTTAACTAAAGTACAAGACAAGCCTGCAGAAATCATGCTCTCCTGTTGCCTGCTGTATTTTACTAATGCCATCTCTTCTGTAGTGTCTAAGTTTGTAGAAATTATAGTACTCATGTACTTACCTTAATTTTCTCAGGACTTCTGTGGGACTACCGTAGAGATTGTTTTATATATTGCCTTTAGCAAGGTTGTTTTAAATGCGGGGTTATAATATGCAGTATGAGTTGCTTTAAAGCATAGTCTAGCCTTGATTTGTTGAAGGTTGTGGTAGTAGTTTTCCATTTTGTGAAAGATTACTCTTGTATGTGGGAATTTCTTTTTCTTGAAAATTTTACAGAATGCTCCATTTAACTGTTAGTGGCAATGCAACATCTTGCTGAGTATGTTTATTGCACACAGATTGTTACTCAGGATCTGCAGTTTGTGAATGCAGATCTAAATTATTTATTTTGGCTTCCCAGATCAAATACTGAAGCTCCTTTCTTGATCTCCAAAAGTTTCTAGTTCTGTTCTTGACCGTGGGTTAGAATAGCCGCATTGTGATTTTAAGTGAGCAGGAAAGGCTGTATACAAAATGAAGCTGTATGGGTCTATTGTTCTTTAGAGAATGACTTGAAATAAAACCTGATTTGCAATGTGAGGGATGTCCTTGTACTCACAGACACCTGGCCACAAGCAGATTTTACAAGCAGCTGTATTTTTCATGCCATAAGTGCTCCTATACCTTGTTTATAGGACGTAAACCTGTTTCCTTTTTATGATCAGGGATATTTTACCAGCAAAATCTGAGTGTTCTTTACCTTAGAGTTTAGAGCTTTTTTGTGTGTGTGGTCTTGTGTAACATCAGTCTGTTATTTTTTTATAAATTAAATGCTCTTTAAATTATTGCTTGATTAGGTAATTGACCCTGTCCTCTTTCTAGGAGGAAGGTGCTTCTCACTAAGACAGGGCTATTGGTTGGACTTCTGTCTAGCCACTCCAGTCCTGCATTTGTTGGACAGTCCGGTCCTAAAAGCTTTTTTCAGGTCATATTCTGACTCTTGAGGCTTGACATTTGAGGTTCACTGGGTCCAAATCCGTTTGCACGTATTGATTATGCCTTCTGTGTTTTGCAGTACATTCTTTTTCTGTTCATGGTGTAGACTTGCCTGACTGTATTTGTTTTCTTTCATTTCTCTAAGTGCTTGGACAACATAATTCACTTATCTGGCATTGTCTGGGTACCAACATAATTTACTTTTCTCAGGCGCAAGAAAGTAGCACAGCTTTTGTTGTGCGTTAAAGCTGTAGTTAGTGTTGCTTCCCTTATTTCAAGAAATGTTCTGAGCTGTGAGTGAGATTTTTGAAATGAAAGGTCTCTGGATAACGGAGGGTTGTTTTGAGGTAACTTATGCCAAAATTGAGATTATCGGAAAATAAGGGCATGTAAGGTTATGTTGTGAACCCGTGGGCCTGGATCTTGTTTCAGGATTTGTTCAAAAAACCCACTTCTCTCTTTGAATCTCATTTTGGCAAAAGAAACTTCTGGGTAAGATCTTTTGTAATTTCTTTTTTCTGTTATTTTGTCACACCCTTGTTCACTTACATGAACTCAACTATTCTTTACTGAAGAGAAAATGTCATTGCTCCCAACATACTGCGTGGGCTGGCTGGGTGGAAGATCCAGCAGGCTGGTTTCTTAAATGAGCTGTGGCCTTGATTAAAATGGGCTAATTAAACATGAGGTGCCGTACTGCTCATGTTTGTGTGCAAGGAAGCTACATAGGGTTTAACCGGAGTTGCTTACAGTTTTCTCTTTCTGTCCATTGATTTGTTGTAGTTGTATACAAGAAGGGAATACTAGTGTTACAAAAGTAGAAATAAAATGTAGATAAATAGGCAAGATGACTGTTTTGTGAACTGCTTGGTTTGTGCTCAGCATTTCTAGATTTTTTTTAAAGTACAGTTGCTCAGATTTCTGTATTTTTTTTTATTAAGTAACTGAGAAGAGGTTTGTGATTTGTGCTTACAGTTGTTCTGGACAGTCTTTAATTGATGAAGGATCTGTACTTTTTAACCCTTTCCTGCAGAGAGACCTGGCAATCTCAGTGTTCCAGTACTTTTGAAGAAAAGATAGAGTGGCAGTCTGTTGTTACTATGGTTGAATTAAATTGGGCCATCTTAAGGGTGTCATTACAAATCCACCATCTTTTGGTATTTGATTAATTTTTTTCCCCCTCTATTTGAATGACACAAGAAATTTTTCAAGAATTCCATAGTTTTTGGGGCTCACTCTTTTGTAACTGAAACAATCACTAAAAATCTCATACTAGCAAAATTTGCTTATCAGTCTGTTCAGTAAAAGACAGAAGTTTGTCCTCCAGCCTTATCATTCTACCATTTTGTACCATCTGTAGCAAATTAAGAAAACAAGGTAAGAAAATACTGGTTTTTGCTCTATCTAAATAAATGGAAGTGAGCATAATAGCAGCCAAAGGAAACATTCCTCTGTGATTGCAGAAAGGTTTGTCCAAAATAATAGGCCCTGTATTTTGTAAATGTTTAGTTTCCCTCTGATGTTTAACATTTTAGGCCCTTTAATGTATTTGGGTGCATACCAGGCTAAGTGTAAAATTTCAAAATCCATTGGTGAAAGTCTTGTAAGATGGGACCACCTGCTGTGTTTGCTCTGCTGTTTCAATTATTCTGTTATGCAATTTCTTCTGTTGCAAGTTGAGGAAGATGGAGGAGGCCGCTTGGTTAAAATATTACTTGGCTAGTCACCACTTTCCTGGTTTGGGAACAAAAAGTTTTATACAGATGACTTCTAAGTCTTTGGGATCCACAGAATCTAAAATCCAGTTCTTTATGTGGACCCAATCAACTGGGATTGAATTCACAGAAAGCCAAAGGGTGAAGTCCTGCTTCCCATGAAGTGATGAGACCGTGAGACTGACGTTTTGTGTGTACTTTATTCTCAGGTTTTAACAGTGAAGTAGCTGTTGAGGCATTGTATGAAGCTACCTCTGTCACTGTAGTCTTAGCTGCTTAATGAAAATTATTAAGAATGATAAATTCTTCAGGCTTTATAAGCGTCTTCATGTAAGTGTGCTTACAGAAATAATGAGTGCTTTGTTATGGGACTTTAAGTAAACCATGCAGAACTTTATGGTAAACAGTAATAATTCTGGCCAAAAAGCACCTGAGTCAGCACAGAAGATGATCTAAAACATTCCTTGGTGTTGAGCAAGAAACAAGGGCTTTTTTTGTACTAAGAAGACAGTAGTGGTCAGCATACCTCTAGTTTTACAAACAGCCTTCTGCACCTGTGGAAGAAAATCAGATTTGTGAACATAATCCAAGTGATGGCCTTGTCTCTGTACTTCACAATGTGTCTGTGACTGTCGACTAAACCAAAAGCATAGTCAAACAAAAATCTACAGAGTTCATAAGCAAAATTAGGTTTTGTCCTCTGTCCAGTCCTTTTCTGTATGAGAAGGCCTCTCAAGCCTTTGTGAGCACGGATACAGAATGATTCTTCAATGTTTGAGCCATTTCAAAAGCTTAGTTCTAGCAGCATTTCAAAGAAAAGCTGCCTGGAGGAACTGTTCTTCAGAGTAAGGTGGTGCTGATGTGGGAGACCTAGAAATCATCCTACAGAAACTTCTGTGTGCCCTCTTACCCCCTGCTAATGCTGAGCAAATACTGCCAAGTGATTAAATTTGCCTCTTACAAGATGTAATGAGGAAATCATGCTTTAGTACAACTTAAAGTATTAAGATAAATCACAAGCAATTTAATGCCATTTTAGAGGCAACTCAAATGCATTCTGCCACCTGGGTCTCTCACACAGATTTTACTCTTTGGACTCTGCTGCACTGAGCACTTACTCAGTAATGTCAACAGGTACAGTAATGGAAAAGCAGTAAGGGGAGTGTAAAACCTCTATGTAAGAAGCCCTGTGAATGTTGACTGTTAAGAGTATTTTTAGATTTAAAGATCTTATTTTGTCCAGCTCTGAGCTGGGTTCATATAAGGATTGTTTTGAGTAAATCCATCTCGAATCAAGAAAATTAAAAGATCTAAATAAATGACATTTCAGTTTCTACAAAGAAAGTGTCTATAGCTCTTATTTTCTCATACTGAAAATAATGCTGCCTAGTTAGACTGGATTTCATTTGCAAGATTATTGTGAAAATACTCTGGTGGCTAACGATGTGGGTCAGTGCTAGGGTGGGTGATTTAGATGCCATTAGCATGTACATTCTTTGTTGTCTTTCCATAATTTTCATCACTGCTTATATTGACAAATTTATCTGAAAATAGGTAACAAAAAGTTTGAAGTGGTGTTGTCCAGGTTTCCTTGGCAGGAGTGGAGGTGGTAGTCTTTCACAGATATAATTTTAGTTCTGCTTTGTGGGGTTTTTTTTCTTCCTTTTTTTTCCTGTCTGTTCTGTCTGAGCTGTTTTACTCTTCAGTTCTTAATTGAAGTCAGTCCATGTCCTTTCTACCCCAGCCCCCAACTCCAACACTGAAACAGCTCAAGGTCAAGAATTTGGCTGTTAAAGGAAACTGTTTTGTTTTGCATTAAGATTAATGGAGCTTTAAACTAACTAGGAGAGAAGAATTGTTCTGCTGAAATTGTTTAACATATCTAACCTTTTCAACAAGTTTTTGTTCTCAGTAGTGCTGTAAATGAGTTTTTAACAGATTGCACAAGCAGTAAGATATTCAGTGCAAGTGCATAATTCCATTTTTAAGTGCAAGGTGGGATTGGATATGTATAAAAGTGGCAATCACAGTTAAAATTTAAGCAAACTGTCGTCCATGGTATTGTTCTGTAGGAGATCTTTCAGTTAGAAATAACCTAAAATTATACTCCTATGCCTTTGTCCATGTGTATGGTCTATGTTTGATTGCTCTATCAATGAGATACACTGACTATGGTTCACTTTTTCAAACCATTTGATAGAAACGTGGAGAGAGAATGCAATGAAAGGCCTCTGAGCCTTTCTTATTGTCTATTCAAAAGACATAATGGTTCCCACCTTTTGCTCTAAGCATCTTGAGGAATCCTTTTGGGAGCAATATGGCAGCTGCTTAAGTAATTTTGGAACAGAAACATCTCTAAAGTAAAAATCAAGCAGAGGTGTTTTGTCAGCAGCGTATTTTTCATATGTGCTTTTTCTCCCCCATAGCCCTGGGGACACACCTTGCTGTGCATTCTGTTGGGCTTGTACAAGCATTGAGAAGCATGACCAGCAGCATGGCTCATGCCCTCTCGTTTAATTCCATGTGTAGTGTACAGTACTGAAAGTAAAATACAGTATCGCCAGTCCTTTCTGGCTCAGCCCAGTATAACTTTGGCTGACTACAAGAGGCAATAGATAACTTGCTAGTCTGTCTCATGAGTAGGAGTTCACTGCACGTGTGCTGACCACAGAAGCCTACACTGTCATTTTTCACTGAGAGGATATGCAGTCCAGAGATGAAATGTTAATGTTCCAGCCATATAGTTCCAAATTCTTGAGGCCTTTTTTAGCCAGCTCACTTGCATTTATTACCGACTAAAGTACTAACATCTTCTACTGTGCAGTACTTTAGAAGTGTAGTTACCTGTTTTCATTTTCTCTCTGTAAGACAGGTATATATCTTAGGGATATAAGACAAATACCAACATTTGTGGGTTTCTCCTGCAGCTGAAGTTTCCTAAAGGAAATAAATCAGATCTGAATTTATACAGGAATGTTTGCCTTGCATTCCACACACTGAGTCAATTTATCTCAGGGGCTCTCTTTTTCCTCCTTCCCACCCTGTTTAAAGGCTTGGTGACTGGAAGAAAAAAGCAAGGGTGTATGGTAGATTGTAGAAAGAGATTTTGTAGCCACTGGTGCCAGGAATCATTAAGGAATGCTTAAGTAGTGTCTCTTGTGACAGCATCCAGTCTATTGGAAAAGCAGCATGTGCCATCTGGCTTTGATTTTGACTTAATTAAATGCATGCAGCCATTTTTAACAACTTAGTCTAAGATTCAGCTGCCTTGACATTTCGTAAAGAGCTAGAGTTTGGATTTTGTTGAGGAAACTGCAATAGTCACCTGATTTATGTTGTTCAGTTCCCTCTAAGTGTGGTCTGTGCAGTTTGCTGATATTTGAGTGACAATTCTGTTTAAATAAACTTTGAAGACTTGCTGACTTTTGGAAGCCTAATTCAGTAGGGGTTTTCCACTGTAGGTTCTGGGATTTTTCTTAGAACTGCAGTTACTGTGGAATTTTTTAATAGCGAAAGGAGATTCTTAAGTTCAGCCAAGTCATTTGTCTGGGAAAAAGGCAAGCTTCTTTGTAAAAATTCAGTTACTCCACCCAAAGACTCCGTATCAATGGGAGTTTAGCTTTGAGTGGGAAGGCAGGAAGGGGAAAGGTGAGGGGAAGGAGAAGAATGCTTTCCTTACTGTTAGCCAGAGTCATTCGTAATGCAGAGAATAGCCAGGAACTACTTTTCACGGGCTAGCAAACCATCTTGCACTCGTGAGAGACTATGCTTTTAGTTATCTGTTGTTTCATCCAGCATCTTTAACAGTGGCTTACCTGTGTGGATGTAGGATGCTGAAAAAAATCTCTGCAAACTTCTACCTATGCAGTTGTAAATAAACACACACACTTTTGTTGTTCTGAGTACTAGGTATCTTGATTTTTGAGGGTTTTATCACTTTGATCTTTAAAATTTTCTAAAAAACCCCAAATGTATGGAAATAGTATTTTTATTTAGCATCAGGTGAGGTAAAGACTCATTCAAATTGCCCTTTTCGCTCTTGCATCGAGGTTTGTCAATCTAACTAATGATAATGGTGTTAATTTAAAATAAGTCATCTACCGTATTTCTGATACTTCCAATGGTCAATTTTCATCTTTTTAATCCATCTCTCAAGGATTTCTCCATTTGTTTCTTTTTTTTTTTTTTCTGGACGCTGGAAATGTTATATTCTTGAAAGGCCCTTGCAGAAGAGGGAGTAGTTTTATAGTTACATGTGCAGGATTATCTGGCGCTTTTCTGGTTCTATATTGCAAGAAGTGTTTTTGCTTTTTAATCTTTCTAGGTCTCTTATTTTTAACAAGTTATCCTTGGCCTGTTGCCACAGATTGTATGAATGGAATTCTACAGCTCTCATTACGAACATCAGTTTGCTTAGACCTCTTTAGCTGATTCAGTCAGTACAATATCCAGATCCCTCCTGCTGTGTCTTAACAGCTGTGCTGCAGGCTTGGGTTAGACACTCCCTTTGCCCTCCCCCTGCCACCTTCCCCCCTAAAAAAACCCCTAACCTATAATATAATAGGCACTCTGGCCTGCTTGTTGAAGAAAGAAGCTTTAGGAGCTGCTTAGCATGTCTTCACATTTCCATTTCCCTTTATCCATTCATGTTTGAAATTGGCATTTATAAAAAAATTACTATTTTGCTATTACCTTGGTGATAGGTCTGCTATCTGTAGAAGAAAAATACCATGAAGAGATAGCTGTCAAACCTTCTTGTGCAATGCTGCTAAACATGTGTTAAACCTGGCCTTAAGAGCCCTGTTCCCAAGGGTGAGGGACTGTTGTACTTCTGCTTTTATACATGTTGAATTCTTGGCCTCTGCTTTCAGGCTGCTGAACAAGGTTACAAATAACATTTCTTGCAAAGGAGGCACTTATTAGTGATAACCAAGAACATCTTCCTTCTAATGTTAATCTGATTACTGTAGGACTAATTGACTCAAAGCAGTTGAGAATCAAGGAGCTTTAATTTCCTATTGTCCACCTGTACATGTAAGCATCCAGATAAGAAGAGACTGCATATTTTGAAAAGCTTGAATTGTTTGGAATTAATTTCTTAAAATCACGTACTAGAACACATTGCACGTGCATTAGTATTATTTACTGCAAAGTTAAGTACTTGAATTGAGAAGCCCCCCAAACTTTCTTGGTGTTGATTTTAATTGAGTATCAAAATGTATGTGTCTCTTTTTGTTCTGGGAATGCATTTAGATTGTTTTGCTTGTGTGTATCCCAAGTTATTTTAGTGGGAAGGGTGCATAGTCTCTCTGGATTTGAGAGTAGCACTATTGTAGTGGTACACATGCTTTTATATAATTTTACGAAAGTGTTCATCTGCATTGCTCTGGTTTTGGAGACATTTTGGAGATGTTGTAGTGTATCCAAAAAACATTGACAGATTTACTTACCATAAAACAGGTGAGCAAGGCAGTGGAAGCTGGGATGTTGGAAATAAATCTCCTTCAGGAAAGCTATATGATTGTTCTGCCTGTTTCCTTTCTGCCCACTTATTTATTTGTTTGAAGGATGCTGTAGGACAGAAAGTAAAGCCAGAATTAGGCTGGGATAAGAGGAAAGGAAATGATTCAAGGTAGCAACTCTTACTCAGTTGTACTGAAGTTGACTACAAGTTCCTTTGGCACCTCCTGTGAAGTGGGGTTGTGGGGCATCACTTGAAGAGCCCTAAGAGACTGCAAACTAGAGAAATGCCTGAAAATGTAGCCAGGTTATGCCATGAGTCCCTAGTCTGAGACCAGGATTATGTACATCCATGCTTGGGAACTCTTTCACAGCTGATGGGGTAGCAGAGGAAGTTTTCAAGTTGACTGACTGTACAGAAGGTCTGAGAATTCAACTTGTTGATTAGTGGCTCAGCTGTAGAAGGGTGTAAAACAGCTGAAACTGCCACTGCTTTGAGTGAGAGTCCCTCTCTACGTTTCTATTTGTACATTGCTCTTGTATGAAAAGTAGGGAGCATATTTTCTCTAACCTGTTTCTGAGCTGATTTGTGCTTCTCTGCGTGCAGGTTTAATTTCAGTTTCATTCTTATTCTGAGGTTTAGCAAAAATGTTTGTTTGCTTTGTACTTAGCTTGTAGAAGATACATCCTATAGAGGACTAAATGAATTATTGGTGTTCTGATGAATCACAGTGCACTTTCTCGTGTACTTCAGTTCTAAGTTCTGTGGATGGCAAAGGTCTACTCGAACTGTATTTTTGTACTGAAGGTCTTGATGCTTGACTGAGACTCTTAAGAGACCATGGTACAAGCTTTTCATTATTTGTACAGTTCACTGTGGGTCTGCATTTCTTACTCTTTGGGGAACAGGCTTTTTAACCTGAAGATACTTCTACTTTTCAGTTTGCTGCACTTAAGGTGTTTACAAGTTCATTTCTATACATGCATGTAGTTTGAAATGGGGGCCCCTGAGGTGAAGATTACCTTTATACGAATATCTTCATCATTCCTCTGTATTTCTAACTGTGAAATAAACAAGTCCTTAGAGAAGGGAGTTCTGGCCAAATAAAGAAAGAATAGAAAAACATGAGGTGTCAAAGTCCAAGAGCCCAACCCGTGCAAAAACTAAGGAGGAAAAGAGCTATGCAGCTGACTTTTCTAGGATTATTGATTTGCTTTTATCCAATGTAATTTGCCATATGAAAAGGCTTTATACTGACAGCAGTTTAAATTTTATTCAGAACATCAGTATTTTGTATCTTGTATTACAATAACTGTAGATCACACTAAGGAAAAAGTTAACATCTTTTGTATAGAGCAATCTGGTTGTGATTTTTGAAAGTGCTGAATGGAGGACACAGGGCACTTACTGAAAACTGGAAGTTAAACTTAGTGAAGATTGAAAACAGGAAAGAAAAAAAACTTCCTCTCTTTTCACTACCTTTTCTCTTGACTTCTAGAAAAGAGAGGGGTCAACACTTTAATGGACAGCAAGGAAAGGTTTTTTGAGTAAGTTCTCAAATACTTTTTATTTTCAAAGAATGCTTGCTTTGCTGTATATTTTTCAAGTTGAATATTTTGTACAGCTTCAGTTTTATGCTTTCACAGTCGAGAATTTTAAGGACAGTAAGAATATAGATTTGAAATCATGAGGGTTTTAATAAACTTCTAATAAGAAGAATATCTCTGTGAGAAGAGTGAGGTTAAAGCAAGCAAGTCTCATTTCTTAGTAAAAGTTTGCAGATTTAGACTTAAGAGAAGAATGAGGCTTCTGTCCAATGTGGCCAGGCCTTGAATTTTCTGGATTTTTTTGGTTGAAACCTGCTGTATGGCATATAGTCAGGATGTGAACTCAGATTTAATCCATGAGCAAAATGGAAGGTGGAGTGAGCCATGTACCTCCAAAATATAGGTTGTCCTGAGCAGACAAGTCCCGAAGGGTTAAGGGGTTCCTTACAGCACGGGTACCACTCCAGCCTTTGTCTTTTACAGGCTATAATACAGGGAACTGCAATGTACAGAATACTTTGTATTTGCAAGACAATGAGCACTGTAGAAAATACAGTCGCCTCTGAAGCCATGGAGTCATGTGCATGTTTTGTGGGTAGGGATCTGGGCTGCCATAAATTCCTTTGGTTATGTTGCTCAGATGAGAAAGCAAAATATTGTACAGTGACATTAGTTGAGTGTGCATATAGTATATAGATCCCTTTTAAAATATGGGAGGGCTGTGACCTTGCATTCCAGAGGAGATTAAGTAGAAGGCATCAGTAAAAGCCATCTGTAATCAAATTCTCTGCACAGTTTTTCTTTTAGTGCTTTTGATCTGAGATGAAGCCAGTGAGTGATGTGAAAGTTGCCTTAGCAGAGCATGAAACTTCCGAACTTCCTGCGTTTGGCACATGTTCAAATGGCTCTGTGTGGGGTCAGTTGTACTTTAACCTTGAGCTTTAGGCATGCTGCTAGAGAGTCCAAGCACACTTATTTGTCCTCTTTTTAACTTAGTTAATATATTCAGTCTTAAAAGTGAAAATATTTAACAGAATGACTTTTTTTTCATTTTTTTACATCAGATGTTAAATGTCATGATACAGGTAACTTTTTTTTTAACCACTTCCAAATTCAGCTACTATGTTAAACCATTTAACTTTGGAGCTGGCCAAAATTAGCAAGGAGTTTCTTATCTGGGCTAGTCATTCTCCAAGCATTCCCTTGAAACTCTCTTTGAGTCCAGAGAAGTGAACTAGTAAAGTCTTGCTGTGTCTCAACTCTGCCTGCCCAGCATCTTGGCAAGCTATGAATTTAATAGAAATGTGCTCTAGCATTAAATATTTTGGCAGGGATCCTATTTTGGTGTTGCTCAATGCAACAAAGAGTGAGCAAATATACCACAGTATTACTTTTATGCCTGTTAAAGCAAGAAGTGTGTATTATTTGTCATTATTCCATACTACAGGACATAGCTGAATATGATTATCTGTGGCAGTGTTGTTTCTTTATCTATATTGTGCAATCTGTGCAACTTCCAAAAACTAAAAAAAGGCTTTTATGGTTGGTGTCATGTGGCAGTTTCCCTGAGTCTAAAAGAAAACTTGTTAAATGTCAACATGTTTAGACATTGCCCTAAAATAATTCCTCAGTGTTCTCAAATGTTGCCAGTGTGTCCATTTAACAGAGAGGTGTTCTGTCTCTTTCGTCACAGAACAGCTGCTGAAGAGAACACCTCACTTGGTTATTTTGCTTTCTTTCATTTTCCCCAGTTGATTGATTTTTTTTTCTTTTTCTTTTTTCTTTGTTTGGCGCACTACTTAAGTCAAATTGGTGTACAGTCAGATTCATACTTTGCTACATGTTTTCTCATGCCACAAAAAAGTTAGCTTTTTAAATTTTTCTGTGAAGCTCCTCAAAATGCTCTTTTGCCCTTCCGTGCCACTGACTGAGCGGGCAGGCAGATTGTGAGGGCTGGATTCTGTATTTCATCTCTTGCCTATCAGTTTGTGTAACCTCTGGGATGCGATCATTGGCAAACAATGCACAGCCTAGTACACACTATTATTTTTTATTTTACCACATGCCAACAGAAAGAATTCCATACTCAAATTTTATACATTGTAACTTTTGCCCCCAAGACAAGCTGCATATTTGATAGGCTTAAGCAAATCTGTAAATATTTCAATGCTGTTGGCTTTGCAGTACTGTAAGTATTTCAATGCAGCTTTTACTTGGCATACTTAAATAAAGGTAATAGTACACTGCAGAGTAACACTCCAGTATAAAAACCTTATGCAAAGGGAAGGGGCTTTATTTTAGGGTGAAAGGGCAAGACTGTTACCTTACACGTTCTTTAGTTTTTCCGCACTGTAACTCGCTGATATTGGAGGCCGGGTGTTTCACAGCAGGAATGGCTGAGGTGGGACAGTTGCGAGGGCGACTTCAGGGAGGCACAAGGCACATTTGGAACCTTCTGTCCAGGCCCATGTTTGCACAAGCAGGAGCACAGCTTAGGGAGGCACCCGCGGGCGCCCCGGGAGCTGTCCCTCCTGCTGCCTCCCCGGGGCTGAGGCAGGAGCGCAGCGAGGGCAGGTGGCTTGTGGCGAGGCCAACAAACCTCCCCGTGGCCTCTCACCAGGGCCAGGTTGGCTTTGCTTTCCGGGCTGTTGCCAGGAGGTTGCTTTGAGTGGTTGTACACCCACTGGTGGAATTACCCTTTGGTTTTCTGCCTTCCGTAATAGGGCAGCATAAAAGCAGCTGTGTCACAAATTAATTTCTATGAGGGAATATTTTTATTCAGCGTTGTGTTCTTTTTCTCATATTTTTCTCTTTTTTTGCCTTGTGAAATTAAAAAAATAACTTAATTTTGGAAAAGCTGGTACAGTATTGTAGGTTAAGGATGCTGCTGCTGCTCTGTGAGAGGAAATTTATTGCAGTTTTGGAGTTAAAGTAACTTGTTCCACTGTGTTCTTAAAAATAGAGTTGTCTTAAAGGTACTTTTTAAGTGTATCATTTACTGTATTGAAAATATCTGTAATGTTGAAATTGATTAAAAAGGGACTTTTCATAATAGTTTTCTTTTGCATAGGATTTGAGTATGTGCTGATAAATCTTATCAGTAAAGGAGCTGCACTTTTTTACTTGTCTACTTTTTTACTTGTCTCTACTATGGTAGAAGACTCAGTTTTCTAAATTAATGGGGTTTTTTTTCTGGCTCTGTGCTGCTTACATTTTAAATCCTCTTGACAAGCAGAGCAACTGTTGTGCTCCTTGTGCATATGTATAATTAAGAGGCTGATTATATTGCCTTCTAATCTAGATTATCATCCTGAAGAAAAAAAATGTTCCTTTTGCAAAGGGAATAGTGAAAGGCAGAAGTGCAACATAATACCAGCATAGAGGAATAGCATTACCAATTAATAACACTGTCAGGAGAAGGAGTCTTGTGTTACTTATCACAAGACCATTTTTTATGTTGCACAGTTTGTAAAACTCAGCCAATTTTTCCTTTCTTGCACTTGACAGGCTCTGTGAGAATCCTGAAAATGCACATTTGGTTTAGTGTGAAGTAGGCGCTGTTTTTGTTGAGTTTTGAACTCTTAGTTTCCTCTTTGTAGGAAACTTTTTTAAAGTACATTTTTACAGCTTTAAACCGTTTTAGTGAGTAAATCATAGCATAATTAAATACACTAATTTACCAGCCTGTTCCCTGTTTTGTGCTAAGCTCTTGGAAAATTGATACCGAGATAGCCAGCTATAGTTGTGATGTCAGATGATATTACTGGCTCTGTGGCAGCAGGCTGTCTGGTCCTGTATCGTTTAAAAGATCACTGTAGAGAACTTCACGTGTGATAGTTTATGCTCCCTGTATTCCTCTGGAGATTTCCTTACGGTTAAGTAATGAATGAGGAAAACTAGTAGCCTTTAACACAATCCATACTGTAGTGGCTATGCCAGGCAGGACTGAGAGCATGAACTCCTGAAGCAGAAGAAATAGTAGACTTCCTAATTCTAGTAAATTGCTAAACAGCATGGCTATGTGTTGGACCCCAAAAGTGCTTCGTTCGCTTTTGTCAGTAACAAAACGCTCCATCTACAAGATCTGTTCATTGCATTTTGGGCCTCACTGATAAACTGGAAATATGACAGTTCCAATATGAAAGGCAGTACAACAGTATTCCAGAAATAGGATGTGGATATTTCTCTGGATCATGGCCTTTAAACATCCTGTACCAAATTATTCCTATTTTAGAACTTGTGAAACTGAAGAATTCAAAAGGCTGCAAAATAGATAATGCTTTCAGAAAGTTAATTCAAATTCTGAAATAGTCTTGAAACACAAATAGTAACTATAGCAGACAACTGATAAAGGAGGGAGAAGAAAGGGGTTTCCATTTGTAATGAGAAAGCTATGAACAGAAGACAAAAACTTGTGGTTTGGATAGCCACAAGGAAAATGCAGTGAAGTTTTATCTGTAAACTTAAACTGGATGATGCCCAGACAAGGAAAAACCTATGACTGATAACAGTTATGGGTCTGTTGTAGCTCTAAAATCCTGTATGCAGACAACCAGTCTCTTCAAGTAACTAACTAGTATTTCAAAGTAAGAAAATTCCTGCATATTCTATACAGAAACATAAGCCAGCAGTTTAGAAAATAAAGGAAGGAAGAGGTACTGTCTCGTAGATAAACCATGCTTGCTTTAACTGGTAATGTCCATGCACTCGAGAGATCTTCATGAAATGTTTTTACTTAGAGTTATTTTACACAGCTCAGAAAATACGTGAACACAGCAGGAGTCTCTGCAGCTTTCCTCAAATAATGAAATGGTAATTTTAGGTCTTTTATTGCAGAGTTATCTAACTTCCTGCACTTCAGTCTTACTCAAGCTCTGGAAACTCTCAAAAAGCAATGGTTCTTCCCTCTCTTGAGCGACTCAAGAGGTATCAACCTCAGCCCACACCAACACAATACCTGTTAATATCTTGCTGTGTGGTTCACACCAGACTGACGCAAATAGACTATTGCTAACCCATCTCTGCCTTCCTCTGTCTCAGGAAGGACAGATCTGTTGTTCTCCACAGTTTGCTAGAAATTGAGTATTGTTCAGCTTAGTGGGAGGAAGCTGAGGGTTTTGGGATGTATTCCCAAAAGGCACATCTGCACCTCTGTTGGACAAGAAAAATCCAAGACCACTAGCGCAACTTTCCTGCAAATTTATGTGGCTGTTTGTCTTTCTGGTATATCTGTGTAGTGCTTTTCTCTCACCAAGGTGCATGTGAAGGTACAGACCCATATTTCTGAAACACTAGATGAACCAGAAACAGGAGGAACTAAGCCATCCAAACTCAGTCTTCTCATAGTCCATAGCTGTTCTTGAGGTAGGAAAACAAACAACACCACAAGAAGTATAGGAATAGCTGTCTCATAAAACCCCCCCAGTGGATTTGTACTGACCTGCTTAACAAAAGGCCTTCAATTCATTCTTAATTTCAACAGTCCTTAACTCTGATGTTTAGTCATAATGCATTCCTTTAATATTAAAAGCAAACAAACAAAATCTCCAGGTCTACTTTTAGTTATACATTTCTTTTAAAGGAAAATTATACTTTAGTAAGTAAAAGTAAATACTACTAATCTTCAGGAGCTAAGACTAGATACATAAAAAATTCATTAACTGGCCTTCAGGTCCATAGCTGGATAAACAAAAGCTCCAGGAGTTTATGAATTGGTCATTGCAGTGTCTGATGTTTAGCTCCTGGAGTCCATATGCAGTTGATAGTAATTAAGTGCTTGAAATAGGTAATCCAGAAACCTCCTTGCTAAGCAAGGAGCTGCTTAACGAAGTAACATGGACATCTGTACAGAGAAACAGTGCAAACCCCAGATTCATTCAAAGAGGAGAGACAGGACTGCAGTAGGAAACAATTTACAAACCGCCAACTTAGGATAAACTCCTGTTTCTTCCTTCCTCACCTCTTTCTTTTTTCCTTTCTTTTTCTGAGTTGGAGGTTGCTTATTACTCTACTTTTAAAGTGAGGCCAAACTAGGCAATACCAGAAGTGGTGCTTGCTCATTTTTTATGTTCTGTCCAAATGTTGGAATGCATGTCCAAAAAAACAGAAGGTGTTTCTTGTTCTACTCAGAAGTGATTTGACCTGATATCCATGGCTGGGAGACTGCCCTAACCACCAGGTGTTAGGTTGGGATGTGCAGTGCCTCTCAACCACTTGTGTGGAAGCAATCCCAGACTGGTAGGGCTGAGGTGAGAGTACAAAGGGAATGTGTTTTTTTTTTTAATTTTATTTTTTATTTTTAAACACAAACATGGGACGCGCGTTCTTTTTTTTTCCTTTCTCTTTTGCAACCGATGATTTGGATACTTTTTGAAGGAGAGGTGAATGGGCAGTCTTAGGTACAGATTTCAACTTTCCAGTGTTCATGTTTATAATGAAAAATGTAAACTGTGTGTTAACACCTGTGGGAGCAGAGAGAGAAACCTGCAATTACTCTGCTCTGTGAATATGCTGCATCTGTCAGATGTTTGGCTCAAAAATATCTTTTCCAAAGCTTCTTCCTGATAAGTTGAGATTAAAATACTGTTCCATGTCATTACCACTTGAAGACTGGGAGACACTCCCATCACCATAAACCTATTCAGGTGCAGCCCAGTCCTCAACCATAACTACTGAGATACAGAACCACTCAGCAGTGTATCACTCTCCCCATTTTTTTATCCTGCATCTTAAAGTACACCCACTTACTTGTTGAGCAACTATGAATGAAGAATCCCAGGAAGGATTTATTGATGGGTTATGCATTAATTCCACCAAACTTTGAGGCTGTTTTGAAAAACAACCTATTATTTCTACAATAAAAGAAGGCAAAAGAACTGCCTTGGAAAGATTGCATAGACTAATGCGCAGCCTGAAGTAAGCTTCAGCAATCAATTTTTAGCTTCAGTAGGGAAATGGTAGAAGACCAGCTGGATGGTGGATTTACCTAGAAATATGAGACATTCCCTAAGTTTCTGCAAGCAGAGTGGTTCTGCCCTGCAGTCAGCTGTAAAGTCTAAGCCTGCATGGTCGGTGATCTCAAATGAAGGCAGGTATGAGGCAAAGATGCAGGCGTCTTCAGAAGCCAAAGTAATAATAGAATTACATGTCTCCAAATGTAGTTTTTATTTAAAAAAAATAAAAATAATAATCCTAATGATTGAGTTTATGATACAACTATTGTAATGCTGATTACAGTCTTAGATGCATAACAGAATCATCACTAGATACTGCAGTTTCTTAAATCACAAAATATCAAATTATACTATAGAAGGCTTCTGTCCCCAAAACAAATGATACAGAAACATGTTGTCCATTTAATTTGGAAAGCAGAAGGCTTTTCAGTTGCTGTTTTAGTCAAACCTTCAACTTTCTTTTACTGTAATAAATAAAATTTTAATAAAAGGTTTCCCTGCAATTTACTGAATTCGGAGATAATTTAGATACAGTGCAAACAAAATTTTTCAGTATGCAACTGTTTTTGCATACTATATAATACAGTACATGATTTAAATATTTGGGTATCATTTGGAAGAGTGGGTTGTTTCTCTGCTGTTTTTAGTGATTGATGTTTTCCTTGAACTCAACATGTAGCTGAGTCCTGTAATACTTTGTGACCTAATGATATTTGCAGGATGTTTAACTTTTGCTTTGAAATTTCAGCCTCTAACTCAGTGTGTACAAAAATGCTCCTCTTTTGTGATTCAGTCTCAGCCTACATGCATAGCTCTTTGTCTAGGGATCCCTTTGCTCTTCACCATTTGAAGAATCAGGTCGCTGCTAAGAATGTGCTTTTGGGGAAAGGCAGAATGTGGCAAGAGGCTTGAGAAAGAAAGGCAAGTTTTGAATGTAAATACTGCCAACAGTGGGCAGGCTCTCCAAAAGATCATGTTATTTCTCTGAAGGTGGTCCTAAGACTATGTCTGTGGGAAGTTATCAGGACTATCAAACAGTGGGTTACAGTACTGCTTTGCTCCCAGCTCTTGCATCCTTCATTGTTAGGCTTTTAAGATGTGTCTTCTCTCAAAGGAAAACAGTTGTTTCATGGCATTTATAAATAACACAGACAGTATCTTGTGGGTTTCGCAAAATACTCAGTTTCCTTAACCCTGTTACAGATGAAATTCAGAACATCAGTACAGGCAGTCTTTAATGGTCTGTCAGTTATCAAGATGTGCAAGTTCAGATCCCCTGTGCAATGTAGTATTTGGAACAGCCAACCTCCTGCCAACACTGACATCCTAAACTGGTGAGCTCAGACATGAATTTTTCATCAGTGTGGTTGCATGCTGCTGCAGTACATTCTGCTGAGGAGTGTCCGTGTTTGCCGGCATAGGCAGCAGTGAGACGCAGTAAGCCGTGTATGTGATGACATGCACATGTGCACATACAGTCGTCCCATCACTACTGTCAGAAAACAGAAGTGTAATTACAAACTTTCTCTTGTGTTGCAAGAATTACCGTACAAGCGTTCTTTCCCAAAATTCCACTCCTACTGGAGCTACACAGTGAAGTTGTGAATTGTGCTGCATGAACAGGTTGTGTCTTTTAATAAGGGCATCTGCACAGATGACAGATACTTTTGCCAAACAGAAATGCAGATGTTTGTCAAACTGGAGTAGTTTTGTCATAATTAAATGCATCTTTTTAATCAGAAAAAGCAGCTAATTGCGTGTGTAATATTTTGATATGTCTTTAAAACTATCTTTTTTTAAGTCTTTGGAGTAATCTGCCTGCTCCTAGAGCTAATTGGGTCAGTAATGTGTAATGTAAAGCTTTTGTAAAAGAGCTGTGAATGAAAGCCAATTTGGGAAATGTCCATTTAGAGTAGTAAGCATACTGTAACTTTAGAACATAAGAATTCTCTTATGACACAACACAACTTACTGCTAAATCCATGCAGCTTTTTGAAGCTCCTATAGGTGTGAATTTACATTATTTTAATATGTGGTGACTTTAGTGCATTATTTGCTAATTCACAATACAATCTTATAATTTCGTAATTAAAAATAGTCTTTGTCAGTGACCCAGTATAAATATCTTATTGGTTAATTGCCTCTCATTAATCCTAAGAGATGTAAACCTCTAAAATAGAGAAAAGGTGGCAAGCTATTTGCAGAGATGCCAAAAATGCTTGCATATCTAATTTCTCTGGTAAATTTTTCATGAGGAAGAACTTTATTTGAATGTTCTGTGATATCAAGTGATGGTGTTGTAAGGAATGGTATATAGAATAAACTACACAAAATGAAGAACCTAAAATTATGAACAGCTAGGTCTGTTTGGAAAAAAGGAAATTGTCTGTTTTTAAGAAAGTTTTGGGGTTGTGGGGTTGTTTTGTGCTGTGGAATTTTTTCCCCTTGTGTTGGTTTTCTGGTTTGTTTTTGTGGGGTTTTATATTAGATCTGAAATATTTGTCAACAAAGTACTGACGGTTAGGGAAAAAAGGGGAGGGATACCATAATGTGATGTAAATCGCTATAGATTAATCCTTCTCCACAGAACTGAATTTTGCTTTTTTCAGGCTTCTGACGACGAACAAACTTAAGATGTTGGTGCTTAACTCTAGCTGCATGAATGTTTTATGCCCTGCTCAGCTGAGTGTGTGCCCTAGGAAGGTAGATAGGTACTTTTTCATCTTGTCAATAAACACACTAGTAGTTTATTAACATGCTTTTTTATTACTGGAGCATCATGAGAGGTTTATGTTGTATTAGCAGTCTGTCTCTGATGTCTGACCGTATCAGGCAGCTCAGATACTGCAAGCTGGCAAAGTGGACCAGACTGTGTAGAAACTGCCATGAGTCCTTTGCAACTTGCTTTGTGAACTTTGGTAATTTTAGAAGCAATTGCATTGCAGTTCCTGCCCTAGAAAAAATATATTCAATGCTGTATTTATTGCTTTCTTCTTCATCTTTTCATGTTTTAGTTCTGGGTGAAAGTGGAGTGGGGGAAACTCTCTTCCTTTACTGAGACGGTAATAAACAAGAACAGAGGAGAAACTAAGGGCAAGGTTACCCAGACCTTTTTTGTTTCTGTAATAATATGCCTTTTTGTTTTCTCGAGGGTCATTCCACTTGCTTCTGAGTTTTTATTGCTTTAAGAATGAAGAATTTAAATTGCATACAGGGTGCACAGCAGAAACATGGGTTTCAGAGACTGGAAACAGATATCTGTACCTCTTCAGTTTGAAGTACTATGTGGTTATTGTAAATGGGGTTGTATAGATTATGTAAAGATAAATTAAAACAGCTTTTAGGTTTTGTTGCTTCTTATAACACTGGGGTGGAGGAGGAAGGAATAAATGTGTCTTTTTCTTTGAACTTGGCTTTAAATATTTGAATTGTTGAGGAAGACAGTGGCAAAGGAAGACTTCAGTCTGTAATTTGGGTGCTTTGTGAACCTGAATATCAATTCTGAACAGAGCGCAAAAGCTAGTGTAAAGAACAAACTCTGTTGTTAAAGTTTAAGACACTCAAATTTTAGGAGAAGCCTGACCCTTCTTTTGAAGTATTTTGTTTTCTTTACAGAGGAGTAGGTGAGGGAATCAACAAATAAGACATGTTTTAAAAGTCAGCACCTTCGTGAGACTTCTTTTTTCTTTAAACTTGACCAATACTGCAAAGGTGGGGGGAGGGGAGGAAATCTTGCTGAAAAATTTGGTATCAGTTATTATGAGACCACTTAATTCTCATTAATGTTTGTCTGCTACGTTTTTTTTAGACATGTAATGTTAAATTCTGTTCAATCCACTGGGTAGCAGTGGAATCCCAGATACTTCTGCAGTAACTATTAAAATTTACTTTTGTTATAAAATCAGATTTTCAGGAGTTGATAAGAATATTCTTATAAGAATTATCAGGGAATATTATACATTCTCACTGTTTGGCAGATGAACATTTGTGGTATGACAAAAATGGAAGGCCCCAAGCAGCAGGCCTGACTATAACCAAATAATGGTATGAGTTAGTCAAGATAAGCATTCTGTGAAAAATGGGCTGTTCGAGAAGAAGTATTTAAAATGGAAACCTAATGCTCTTTGTAAAATTCCTGTGGCTTTTGGCAGACCCATCATAAGCAATGAGGCAGTTTTTTCTGTTGCTGGTCTTAAGCAGTGCTACCTGTGTCTAAGAGGTGCTTTTCTTTTGGAAACCTCAGCAGTCTTTAGACATAGGCATAGATGCAATTTAAATTTTTTGTAGAAGGTCCCATTTAGACTGACTATATGATGGACTGAATGAAATAGGAGAAATCTATTTTCAGTAAATATTCTGTTGCCATCTACTAGGTTTTTCAATGTCTTTGAGGCATGTCAAAGTTCTTTACAAACAAACTGTAAGTTGATGAAACTGGTCTTTTGCTTTGTAATTAAATCACAGCCATATCCACATGAGCATACAGACACATTCTTTTTTTTCTTTCTTTGATTTGTCAGTAACTCTTACCCTTTCCCTAATTATGCAGTGGTTTTACAGACTGTTGGATTGCATTCAGTATGTTATTGTCAAGGGCACATTGGCAAGCTGTGACATTATTTTTCTGGGATGGACAGGAAGGCAGGAAGATAAACCAGTGTTGTTGAAAGCGTATGATAGTTGCAAAGTAAAAAGCCTTGAACCTTACGATCGTAAAGATTACTTTGTCAGGTCGTATTTTTCCTTTTGGAAGTCTCTTCATGTTATCAGTTGGAGTAGATAAAATACAAGTTGTTTCTAGGCATAGCCTCTTTTTTATCCGTCCTTATCATTGTTCATAACAGCTGGAAGTACAAAAATGCGGACCTATAAAAATGCTTAATGGTAACTGCACAGATTGCATATGCAAACAGCCTATATACGTAATTATCCGTAAGTAAACTTGGACAAGTAAATATGGATAATCCAACCCTTTCAAATTTCTCTGATAGGAGGCTTCTTAGAATAAGTAAACTGCATATAGTGAAAAAATTCTCTTTTGGCCTTTTGCGCGTTTCTTTTCATAGCACAATTATGTGCTCCATTCTTACACAGAATATTTTGTCATTTTGGGGGGGGGGAAATAAGATAGGAAGATATTTTCAAGAACAGTGTAAGATACCTGTGACTTCAAATGTGTTCCTCTGGGTTGGATGCCTTTAGCTTCTGTAAAATGTGAAACCAAACTCATGGCTAAAAGGAAACGGGAGTTATTTCTCAGTAATTTTTGAATAATCATTGTACAGCTTGTCTGAATGAATGCTGTACTAAACAGCAGAAGGGAGGTGTCTAGATGTTGATGAAGTAATAGGAAAAAAAAAATCAAAACTTGAGCTATGCTTTGCAAGTGTTATGTTGGTGTGAGGGAGGGATGGGACTGGAATTCTTCAGGTTCAGATCAGCACCACTAGCAGGCTTCTGCCACTGCCCCTGCTTCCAGTATCTCTCTTTTCCACTCTTGTCTTGGCCTTATTCTTACTCTGAGTAAGCGGGGTGTGTTTTGGCTTTGCTCTGGCCTGGGTTCCCTCTTAGGGTTGTCAGGACTGTAAGAGTGAGGAAGGTTCCCTGATGGACTTGTGCTTTCCTGAAGGGGCTCTTGCATAGAAAGATCTCCAAAGACTACAGTGCATGCTTAGTTACTTTGTGGAGATGAAATATATATGTAGGCATGCTGCTGTGGGTTATGCATAAATATTATTTAGAAGCTGTAAAATGTGTCTAGCAAACCATAGGTTCTAAGGGCAAAAAAACCCAGCCAAGTTCTTGAGACTCAGCAGCCCCACCTTTTTTTTTTTTTTCGGTTGGGTTTTTTTGATAGATTAGCTGTATGCTTTCAAAGCATCAAAGTTTTGGGGATTTTGTTTAGGGGTATTTATTTCTAAGAGAAATGTTCAATAGTGATAAAAAGTTTCCAACTTCTGTTGCTGAAACAATGGAATCACTTTGAAAAAACCTGTAAAAATAAACATCTGTTGTTGAGTTTTTTAAACTTACAAATCTACGTGAAGTCTCTCTTCCTGATACTTTTCATCTGGAAATTGTTATCGTTAGTTTCTTGGGGAAAAGTTTCATTAAATTTCAAGTACTTTAATTGGTCTCCAATGTGCAGAGCTCATAACAATGCCATCATTTAAAAAAATAGATTTAATAGTATCCTCTTTAGAAATAGTAACTGATGATTTATAATTGGGAATATTTATAATTGGAAAGATTTTCTCACAGGCCTGTGGTAGGTATTGTTTTGAATGTAGGTTGAAATAAAATATTCATCAGCTTATGTATGAATTTTTAAAAAGGCAAATGGTGGATTTTTTACCATACTTCTTAAACACTTCTGGTCTGAGGACCTCTGAAGTTAGGTTTCAGCCTGGAGTCAATTTTTACAGCTGTAATAAATCCCCCTCAAAAATTGCCTGTTTGAGTAGAAGTGATGGCAAACCCTTAATCAAAATAGTGGTGTGGACACCATTATAAAAGTTGAATAAATACTTAAAGAACTGTACCAGTGGTTAGCTTTTCAAAATATGATGCTTTCTTTAAAACAAAAACAACAAAGAAAGAAAAAGATTGCTGGGCAAATATGTTTAAATGCACCAAATAAAGAGCAATTAGAAAAGGCTGTGATAGATTGTGTCCTATTACTGAACTCTACCCTTTAAAAAAATGTTTCCATTTTGATTTTTAAGATTCACTTGTTGACAGAAGGCAGGGCTCCTGCCAGCTTGAGGTCTGTGCAACACAATGGGGGACACTTCAAAAGAGCAGCTGGACGAGGGGGATTTCTTAGTCTGTTCAGTGGTTCTGTGACAGTGACCATGAGCATTGCCCTTGGGTAGGGAAGAAAGAAACTGCTCTCAGGGAAATACACTGCCCTGTACTAAACATTTCTAAAATGTAATGCTGTTTGCTGTAATGCTTAAAGATAATCTTGGGAAGGACAAGTATGGGCAATGGCTGGTGGAGTGTGAAATTATGATACCAGGCAAAAGGGAAGTTCTGGCTTCTGTGCTAAGTTAGAGTGTCACCAAATGCAGCAGACACCCACCTGCATGATCCAAGTGCAGCAACTGCCAAGTTAATGGTATTGGATAGCATTGCACGGGCCCACATTTTGCAAGTTGGTAGCACATCATTGTGCCCTCTTTGCTTTATATGGTGTTCCTTAAAATTCATGTTGGGTGCTTAGTGCTGATTTTCTAACCTGCAGCCTGTATGGAGAGGTGGTCTGGGTTCATGGGTACCTTCCCGTAATCTGAAGATTTGTGTGGAATTCCTTGCTTTGTTTCAGACATCCTGCAATGGTTTGGGCCTTGTTTCCACATGTGCTTCTGAGCCCATCTGTAAAAGGGGGCTGGAGTTTGTTCCCTGCCAGGTGTTCTTCCAAAAGGCTCTTTCAGTGTCCGAGTACTAAATCAGAGTGGGAGAGAAAAGATGTGTTGGAATGTAAAATCAAATGCGTTAGCCTTGCCCAGCTTCTAGTGTATGCATGCCTCTGTGTGATGCCTTACATATACACACCCATTGTCTTTGGACTGGTTTGGTCCTGTTGGAGTTTGCACCCCTGTTTTCTCCTGCCTCAGTCTGAGCCATGAATCTTGCTGGTGAATGCAGCCCTTGCCACTCAAGACTGCATTTGCAGAATGTATAGCTGGAGTTGTCAGTTGTTACTTTTCTGTTGATTAATCAGAGTTACACAAATGCCAGACTTAAACTGCAGCGGTTTTTCTCCTTTATTTAACTCTGTGCAAATCAAAAAAATTAACACTTCCTACATTTTATTTTTTCTGAACATCTCATACAAAGATTGTTGGATTTTTGAACAAAAATCTGTATTAGACGCTCGTAAGACAAACAACCACAGACTCATTTCTTGGCTGTACAAGAAGTGAATTATGATAAAATAGTTTATCACAGCTGATAGCAGAGTGCTGATAAATGGCGCTGTTTTTTCCTGTGTTTGTCTCTGGGTTTGGGTTTCCATCCCGTCTCCCACCCTGTCCAAAGAGAGCACGGACAAGAAACTGTCGTCTTTGTAAACAAAACTGGCTTTCTCGTGTGACACAGCATTTCCCCAACCTGTCTCCTGCTTGTTTATACAGGTGTCTATAGAGGAATGTGGGTATTTTAAGTAAAACATCAGACCTGATAAACACAGAAGTGAAGGGGTCACATTCTAGAATTGGTCCTCATTAACACCACAGCAATTCAAAGCTGCAGATATAGGCCATTATTTTCTCCTTTGTGTTTTTTGCCAACAGCGGCAATACAGCCTTGCATCCTTTGATTGTGTATCTAGCTGTTAGACTTTTTCTCCAGGGCTCAGTTCTTCCCCCATTTCAAGGCCCTATCCTTTTTACGGGAAGAATTTAACATACCAGATTTACATGTATGTTGATTTTTTAAAATGCTATTATCTACATCTTGAATCAGTGTTTCTTCATGTTTTGTGGATATGATATTCTATAAGCAAAAATAAATTTGGGAAGATGTGCCAATCAATGTAGATACTGTTATGATGGCAAAGTCTGCAGTCACAATCCTCCCTCATGCACAGATCCCAAAGTTTGTTTTTGCTCTTGGCTATAGGGAGGGCATCAGGGACAGCAGGGTGAGAGTTGGAGGCTCTCTAAGCAGATGCTTTTGGTCAACAAACATCCTTTTCATCTCCTTTTGAAAACACTTTTTTTGGTAGCATACCAACATAACTGCTAAGGATAGGAAGTAATCATGTTTACTTTTGTTAATTTAGCATATTAATATTTTTTTAGTATATAACAAAAACATGGTTTGAGGGCATTTCTAGAACTCTTGATCATCCAGGATAGGCAGTGTAACTATATATGTTTTTGAAGGCTTTTCTCTTATTTATAAGAAAACAAGGTGTTGATTGTTTTTCTTCCATATGTCTTTTTTTTTCCTGCTCTTGCTATAACATTGTTGCGATGTGTGTGCTGTGGGTGTTCAGTTCCTGCAAGTACTCCAGATGAGCAGAAGGGTTGTTCAGGGTTACATATCTGTGAGCTGAGAGTGACTGAGGCACATCTCTTCTTTTGACTGACTCTTCTTTTGAAAGACTTAATTTTAAAACCTCTCACTGCATTTTCAAGGCTTTATTTTCAGCTATTGACCTAGTTTTTCTGGACACCTGAAATTCAAAAAGAAATGGATACCGGTTAGATAAGTAATGCAAGGTTCAGTCTTAAAAGGTGGACTTAAATCCTGAATATAGCATAGCACAGCTAACTCTGAAGATGGTGAGTAAGATAGATTCATGGTTGAGGTGTGAAAAATAGTGACATTCTCGAGTGTATTTGCTAGTCTTAAAATTATTATTTTGGTTGGTGTTTACACTTGTAGTTAAGGCCTGATGAGATGGAAAGTTACTAAATGACTTAATAAAGATGATAAATATTAAAACTAGTAACCAGGAGAAAACCTGAAGTGGAAGCTGGAATGACACTGTCCAAGTTAACAAAGAGTTGGTACAGCAGTATTTTTGAAGAGGTCTTTTCGTCATGAATTTTTTCTGGCTGTATTTCTTTATATGTGTGCAAAGTCTAATGCTCTTTGTTGTTACGACTAAAGGAAGGACTTCTAGTGTAACAGAGAAATTGTATTTTTCCTGTCTAACTATCCCATTTCCACTTTAAAGTGCATTGTCAAGTGGAATCATATTCGTACAGGCATTTGGGGATCTAAGTATGAAAGATTTATGTTTATTCAGCTTGGGAAGACTTATTGGGAATGGATGTGTAGTTTTTATTCTCCCTAACTGCAGGTGATCTGAAGACAAGGTGTTAAAGCCACTTCTGGTTTTCATGAGAATGGCTTCAGCTTTGTGTTTAGGTTTTGATTTTTTAAATACTTTTTTGAGGGTTTTTTTTTGCTTAATGTTGTTTTAGACAGCCAGAGTCTCTTTGGAAAGCTTTCACTGTGTGGAATGTGTAGTTTCCCTGCTGAAATTAAAACTCAGAGGGGGTAACTGAATACTCGCTGCCGTCAGTGCATTGCCAGCCTGAAGAAAAAACAAACATGCTTACTGAGAACAATGAACATTCCTTGAAACCCTAGGAGACAGAGTTTTGCCCACCACTCCCCCTCACTTTCTTTTTTTTTTATACAGCAAAAAAGAAGATCCTGTTGAGGTGTTTTGGGCCCAGGTGGCAGGCCCAGGAGCTTCTCACTCTTGTCATTATGTTTGGGTGCCTTGCTTGGGCATAAAGGCTGCAACTGGTTGATATCAACATTTGGAGTTTAAAGTGTGTCCTCCTACAAGAGACTTTTCCTCTCTGTCCCCTGCCTCTCCCTTTGACCTTCTCCCTACAATTCTAGTGATTTAACTCTGACTTGCACTAATGTATTTTCCACTGCTTTTCTAAGCTACGGGGCTTCAGATAGGTGAGTCCCAGGCTCCCCGTTCTCTTGTTCTGCTCTGCCTGACTCCAGGGTCCCTCATATGGCAGACACTATACTTGACATCTCTGAGCTGAAATCTTTCCTTATGTATAAGCAATTTCCACTGCTACTGCCCTGTCCTCTCCTGAAGATTTGCAGAGATAACTTGGTATTCTGGTAAATTCTTGATGTTCAGAGGATACATGAGCAGGTCAGAGGACGGGTCATAACTTGAAAAGCAGATGTATGGGGATGTAGAAACTTGCTCTGTCTTTAATTATTGGTGGTTTTTTTTAAGATAAGTAGTTCTGGAAATAAAGTTGCCTGATTAGTATTAATAATGAGTGTTTTAGAGTGGGATATAAGACGAAGCATTTTTCATGGCATTCATTTTGGCTTAGATTTACAGGCCTGGAGATTTTTAAGAACATCTATCATAAATTTACATAAAGAGAGCTTTTATGTGCCTGGATTGAGATTGAGTGCTGTATGAGATCATCCTAAAGTACTTTCATCAAGAGATACTGCTTTTTTATTAGCTTAGTTAATTTATATTTTTGTTGCTGAACTGTTCCTAAAACCTGTACTGTGAGCTTCAGAATTCATGAAATTAAGTTTCCTGTGAATTTATCTCATTGTTGATTGACTTTGGTGCCTCAGAAGATGGCAGTTCTTTATGAAGCTTTCTGCAGTTGGGGTGATTACAAGGAGTTAACCTTTGTAGGTTTGCTGGCATTTAATAATGTGGAACTTAGAGATACTGTAGTCAATGCAAAATATAAAGACAAATTATAGTCTTTGCTTTGAAGGCAAAATGTCAAATGTACAAGAAGATGTGGGCTATGGATGTGGGCTATGGATTATGAGCAAGTGAGGGAGGCATAAAATTAAATGCAAAGATCATGAGGCCAAGCAGCTCAGAAGCCAGAGGCTGTGTTGACAGCAAAGAAGATGGGAAGAGACTGAGAAAGCCAAGGGACTGGATTGCAAAATGTTCAACGCCTACATAGAATCACAGAATTGTTTAGTTTTGGAAATACCTTTAAGATCATAGCCATTAACCTAGTACTGCCCAGTTCATCACTAAACCATGTTCCTAAGTGCCACATCTTTTAAAGAGATGGTCCACCCACATCCAATGAAGGATGAAGTTTCTTCTTAGCCCTCCTTCAGTTGCTAATGTATTTATAGAAATATTTTTTCTTTTCTTTAATGGCAGTAGCCAGATTAAGTTCTAGTTGGGCTTTGGGCCTTCTAATTTTCTCCCTGCAAAACCAAAACCTTACAACATCTTTGTAATGCTGGTTTGAAATCACTTCAAACAGTTGGTACTTGTTACACTGTCTGGTCAAGCTTTTGAGATTTGTTTTAAATTTTGAAAATGGGTAGCTTGTAATGTGGAGATTTTAAAGTTCATTATGATGGGAATTGCAAAAGCCTGACTTTAATTTATCTGGTGTGTGTTTTGCCACATACTGTGAACAGTTGTAGAAGAATTCAATGCATGCAAGAGATGCCTGTGGCAGCAAAATAATCTTCCAGTGAATTTTCCTTAGTATTGCTGTATTTTTCAGCACTGTGCCATCCTGTTTTCCTTTTCTGGATCTCAGACCATCATCTCTTCTTCTAGTCAGAGCTGTTAATTAGCTGTATGGATTGTAAATTCTCAGATATTTTCCTAAATGTTATGTTTCTGATGAAAATACCTTTTTTTTCTAGACTAGCTTGTTAAGCAATATTTTGGGGTTTCATTGCATTGCCAGATTTTTGGAGTTGGCTGTGTGGTTAATGTTATTGACCATATGGTGAATATTAATGCCTACTTTCTCTAGAGAACTGGATTTTAAGATGCCTGCCCAAAGCTCTATTTGCAAGTATGATTGCATGTTCAGTATTGAACAGAGGTCAAGATCACAGATGCTTTTCACAGACTCACAGGATGGGTAAGGTTGGAAGGGACCATGGTGTGCCATCTGGTCCAACCTCTCTGCCCAGGCAGGGTCATCCTAGAGTAAATTGCACAGGATTGCATCCTGACAGTTCTTGAATATCTCCAGTGAAGGGAAACTCTGCAACCTCTCTGGACAATCTGTTCCAGTGCTTGGTCACACACACAGCAAAGAAGTTCTTCCTCTTAATCCCAAATTTCCATCAAGTTTTCTAGTTTTCTCAGGAGGTTTTCTCTCTTTTATTTCTTTCCTATTGTAATTGTCTGTGGATCATTACTATTTCTTTGTAGTGTTTTTAATGTCCCTTAATTAAGTACTTAATTGTTGTATTAATTTTTGTTGAAACCAGTACTGAGAACTCATTAACTTATTATAGAGCTAGCACTTCAAAAAATAACCTCAATTGCAACCTCAGTAATTCTACCATTTGATACATACTTTTTTTCCAGATAGAAGATGGGAGCAAAGCTGCAGCTGTGGACAAGTTACTGGCTGGGGATGAAATTGTTGGCATCAATGATGTGGGCCTCTCTGGCTTCCGACAAGAAGCAATCTGTCTGGTGAAAGGGTCACACAAGACACTGAAGCTTGTAGTGAAAAGGTAAGCTTGTGTCGTTCAGTTGGAAAACCAAATGTGTTTCAAGCTGTAAGCTACTGGACAACTGTGTTTGCCAAGGTTTGGCAAGTTGATGGCTTTCATTCAGAGTTATTAATGTGCATATTATGTAGTGTTACCTCCTCCTTAAACACCGACTCTTTATGGAAGAAGAGGCAGCCTGTTGATCAGAGCCAAAACTGAGGCAGTATATTCAGTGAATACTGTTGTGATGTGATGAGTCGGGACACTGTCCCTTTCTGTCCTCCTGAAGGGTGGTGCCCAAAGCAGGCTGTCAGCCTTGCTTCCCTGCCTTTGGTGTGCAGACACAGGCAACGCTCTTCAGTGCGTATGCCATGTGGGCCAGTTGTGCTGTGAGGAGTGGGTTACATGGGGAGCTTTTGGAAAAGCATTTTCCCACTCTGAGAATCTTTGAGGTCTCAAGCATTTCTTAAGTGGTTTGTGTAGAGAGTACTTTCAGTCAGTTATTAGTGAAGGGGGAAAAGAGAAACAGTTTATCAAAACAGAACACATTTTTGGTATGGAAAATTTTTGTTTTGTCATTTTGACTCGTGGCTTTTAAGTTCATGCTATTTTTACTAACTTGAGTTAAAAATAATTTTCATAAAATATTTTTGACAGAAGTGAACTGATGTTAAAGTAGGTTAAATCCTGTAATTTCTGAAAAGAATTCAAACCAGACAATCTGAACAAGGTCTTTCACGATGATTTCCTACTCTGAGGAATCAGAATTTTCTGATTAATTTTATCAAATTATACCAATCAGTCTTTCATGTAAAAATTTTGTGTGTCTGTTAGCATTTTCTGTGTTGTGTCAATTTTTTTATTCTAAGAATTTGGGTTTTGACAGATGTGTGCTGATCCAGTCCATACAGATAATGACTGTTCGAGGCTGTCTTAAATGAAGATGGTCTTTTTTGAAATAGCACTGATAGGTAAGAGAGGTATAAAAGCATACTTTTGGCCTTTGGTTTTAGGTTTGATAGAAGGAATTATAGGAACCTGCATCTGTCACAGCTGATAGTTTATATCCTCAACAATAGCTACTTCCAGAAGCTCTCACCAAATTTTCGTAGTACTGAAGTTAATAAATGCAAAATAAAATACATTCACAACTACCATAAATCATGTTGATGCTCAGCAGTTCCAACTTGCACTGGCTGTTCCAGTAAAAGCACTTTTGTTAGCAAAGGTTACATCAGCTGGTTCTGTCACAGAAGGGGAAAACTTAAGGGTTTAGAAGTTTTATAGACATTGAAGAATCTGTCAAGACAGCAAATCTTAATTACTAGGAAAAGCTTCAGACCTGGAAGAAAGATTCCCTCTTCCTTGGTGCTTTTCAGTTTCATGACAGTAGTTTGCTCAGAGTCTGTGAATTCTGATCTATCTTTGGAAATGGCAGAAAGTTTGATGCACAAATACCTTCAGTAAGAGACTGTGTCATTCTTACAATTCACTCGTACTTCAGTTCATGCATGTGATTCTGGAGACCTTTTGTACAGCTAATCAAGCACTGATTTGCTCCTGGGGATTTGTGGCCATTCTCTGCTGGCAGCGGAGCCCCATTGCTATGCGTGCCTGTGTGCAGTTTGGTACAAAACTGATGGATTTTCATCAGTCCTTTATCATCCTTCCTCTTTTTCCTTCCCTAGCACATGTGCAATGGGCAAAAGCAACCTAGCTGTTCTAGCCAAGAAGCTGAAACAGTGGCGGCTGTTTGAGAAAACATTTTTGTCTTAATTTCATGAAGACTTCCATAGCTCCCAAAAGAGGCCAAGAGCCTTTTGGGTTATTGACAAGCCTGCATAATATTAGATAAAATTTCATAAAACTTACTGAATGAAATTAGCTAGGGCTTTTGTCTGTGGTTTTTCAACTTTGCTCTTTCTCTTGGAAAGTTGCCTTAGGACATCAGTCCTTTGACGGTCAGAAACCTTTTACTATCCAGTCTCATTTTATTCTTGGCCAACTTGTTCTCAGGCACTACTGTTGTTTTGCTGAAATAGCGTTTCTTTTCCTGCTGGAAGTTAAAATGATTCAGGTTTTTATAAAAGGCTTGTTGCATGCTTTCTTTCAGAAGTTATGGTTTGAACAACAGTATTAGTTTTGTTTTGTTTGCCCAAAACCTTAGGCTGAATTTTTATGAGTGCTTTAAACAGTCCTGTCTTTAAGCAAACCCATTGTTTAGTCTTTGTGTGAGCACTCCTGCAGGTCTGGATTGAATTGGATCAGGGAACTGATCTGACTACAAAATTACTTAAGTAAGTAGGTTTCCAGCTGAACAGGAGCACCACTTTTCAGAGTCAGTCTGCACTGTAATCCATTACAGCATCTTGAAATAGCTGCATTGGCATTTTTGGACTATTTCGGTCTTCTTCAGATCCACCCTTTTACTGCTCCCTAGGGAGACAGGGGATAGTCCCACAATTCCCTTTCATTCAATTACATATAAGATGAAGTATTGATCTGCAAGTCATCTTTTTGTCTGCTTGCCCTGCGTCCTTTGTCTACTGCTGATGCTTCTTTGTAGCATTGATTTAATGTTCCCTGTGGGTGTCAGTGTGATAATCTGAAGTACAAAATATCTGGAAGGTTTGAGGTTCAACCCAAACCTGCAGGTTAAGGGAATCTTTGTTTTAATCATGTTTGTTCTTGCTATCTCTGAGAATTAGCTTGAGTAGCCAAGATCTAGATTTTATATGGAAAACGTTTTTCCACGGAGTTGCTTGTAGTTTCTATTTCTAGAGTGATCCAGAAGTGAAAAGCAAACTTTAAAAAAACTACTTGTTAACAAAATTCTTCTGGAAAGTAGAGAACTTCCTTGTGATTAATGCCAGCATAATTAATCCAGAAAAATCATGGGTTTTTTGTTACTGCTGAGAAGCATGTCCATGTGAAATTTCTCTGCACGGGTCACTCCCTCAGTGCAGTGGTGCCACAGCCTGATCCTATATTGCTCTATTTCTGTACCTGGGAAACAATAGGACATGCTATTGTCATTTTAGAGGTCTAATGTACCTACAGTCAAGACCAAGGGAAAAAGTTTTAGTGAGAGCAATGTATTTTGTTTCACAGTAATTAACTTGTGTATTTGGCAAAAGTTTCTCAAGGGACTTGTGTTGTTCTGCAGTGGTAGATGGCTTCCACAAAATTACTTTTACCTGCTCTTTTTAAAGAATTTGATGCTTGACTTCCATAGGGAAAATTGTACTGTTTTTTAAATAAAAGTGCCTGCAGTATCAAACACTTAGCATAAATGTGTTGGCTATCAGCATACATACTTTACTGTGCTTTTTGGAAACATTCCATCGTTGTGGTCTAAACCAAATCAGGACTTTGCAGCTGGTTCAATAACAAACATGATGTTTAAGTAACTTATATATATGGATGGTTGAACAAGTGTGGTGTACTTTTGATCTTGGATTAAAAGGGGACTCAGGAGGTTTCATGTTGTTTTCTCAAGAGGATACATGGAAACAGCACATCTTAATTGCGTGCTAGTTCTTCAGTGTAGTACTGAGTAATTTCTTAAGTAGATTCCTTTCTTAGGAAAATGGAAAGGAAACTGTGCTTAGGACATTTCTTACAGGAATTGCATGTAAATTTCTTTTGTTTGGTAAACATATGTGCACCTCTATATATATGTAAAATTTCTGAGTGTTGCTTCTGAATGTTGATATTGAGGTGGTTGCCATCTTCAGTGTAATTTAATTATTTTGCATGTACTTCTAACTTAAATTCTCTTGTTAAATACCATCTTCATTCCTTTGCACATGCTAGACATACGTGTGTACCACAAATCCATGGTAAGAATAATTTTTCACTATACATTCATGAGACACATTAAACTATTAAAAATTGTCACATAGGTGATGCTTTCATGCATGATTTATTAATGTTACAGGGAGGGTGGGATTATATGACCTTTGGGAGCCACACTAAGAAGTTCTACGAGTTGTCCTGTTGGCTGCTTGAGTCTTTTGTTAGCGACAGTGAAAATAGGTGAGCAAGAGAGGAAGTAGCCATGAACTTCTTTTCATCAGGGTCTTCTAGTGATGGGAAGCTGGACTTTCAGTTTAACTTGGCCAACTCTGCAGGTACTGCCAGTGCCTCAGAGCCAGCTTTAGAGTTCTGCAGTTTGATCATATTGTGTACAAATGAGTGGGCTTGTTGGTTGTTTCTTTTCTATAGCATTTAGGTTTTGTGTCTTTATATTACCAAAGTGCAAGCTCTTTCGGCAATGCTGAGGAAGTCCCTTGTTAGAGAGGGAAAGAGAGAGCAGGAGCAAACACACCTGCCATCAGAAGCATTGAAAAATACTTCTGCATCAGAAAACTGACATTACTGTTCCAAATCCTAACAAGGGAAGTGACTATCATGATATGTGAACTATGAACACCTAGAGATGGAAAGCTAGGGTTATCTTTATTTGCATGGCACTTCATGAAGACAGCCAACTGTTTAATTGAAGCACAACAGAAGGAATTTTTAATGAATTTCCCGAGGGCTCCGAGATTGTACAGTACTGTCTCAGACACCTGAGACCTGAGCAGAAATCCAGGAATAAAAATCTTGATAGTCCTTTATAGCATTTAGATGGGAGATCACTGAAATTTTGTCACATTCTGAGCAGAAACGTAGTGAATACCACTAGAAAACTCTGTAGTGGGTTTTGTGTAACTTAGCAAGGAGATCTAATCTTACCTATTTCTGAGCTGTGGAGCAGCTAGCTATGTGGCTGCTTTTGGCTGCAGGAAGACTCTGAAATTTGGCAATATCAATTCGTGAGATTACTTGATAAGTTGAGAAATTATTTTCTGTACAATTATGAGGTACAGGTGGAGGACTCTGAATTCTGTCTCACCTTATGAAACTTCTAGTTTCATATATATCAAAATGATACAGAAAACAAGTAGAAAAATACATATAGTTTTGCAGATTTTAAGCAAGTATTATTTTTGTCCCTGGTTATGCTTAAGTATTGCTTAATAGACCAAATGCACTTGTGGAGAACCACTGCTGAGTAGGAGTAAAATCTATTTTGTCACTTAATTTGATATCGTTGCTTCTGGAACCAGGGTTTGTTATGACAAAACAAATAGCAGTAATTTCTGTCTTGTTGCCCAGTAGCCATAATTCCTTTCTTGAAGGTTGACCTTGGCTGTAACTGACCAAGAGCAGAGCAGATTTTTTTTTTTTTTTTTTGTGTGTGTGTGTGCCTGAATTTTCAGCCAGACTTTGGAAGTGTGTAGGAAACTGCAATAGGGCTTTCCAGGGCTGTATCTGCATACATGTGCCATTACTCTAAGAAGTGGGCAGCTGTGATAGCCCCCCACTATGCATGTTTCTTGGAACACATGTGGGTGTGGAACAGCGTGTGCCTCTGCAGATCTTTGGGAGTGGGTAATTGTAACAGATGCACGCAGCCTTCAGGTTCAAGGCAGGAACATGTCTGTGTGGCTGCAGTTGGTGGAAGGGCCGGCTGTTTTCCCATTTCGTAAATTCATTTGAGAAGTGGGTTAGTACACTGCTGTGGACCCAACCTTTTGCTCTAAGCAGGATGGCCAGTTTGAAATATGTGCCAGGAAGGATGTTCTACCAGCCCGCACTCCCAGCCGGCTCTGATGATGGAGACAGGAGCAAGTCATGTGTGTCAGGAAGTGTGACAGGGCGTGACCAGGGTAGGACATCTCTTTTTCTCCTTTGCTGCTGCCAGTGAGCTGTCATGGCTCACAGCGGGGTGGCAGGAACCACATAAGCACAACCATGACGTGTCATGTGAACTGCATGGCACCTACAGGCCCAGTTCAGGAGAGCCTTGTTGTGGTTGTCCTGTGCTTTAAGGAGTGTCTAAGCAATCCCAACAGGATCTTTCTGTGAAGGAGTGTTTAATGGAGCATCTGCCAAATAAGCCACTATGTACATACATGCTTAGTCAGGATGTACAGAGTAGGCCAGCCAGCATGGAGGTCCCCTCCTGCTCAGGATGCTCCCAGCTTCTCCACAGGCAAACCCAGGGCTGGCCAGGCCTCCATTGTGCTCCTCATCCTTCAGCTGTGTGATCCTGTGCTACTGATGGAAGGGATGGACATGGCAAAAGGAGGACAACACACTTTCATCTTTTATTTTCAGCAAATTATACCTTAGTAAAGCCCTGATGAGGCCCATTTCCCCTGGTTGCCTTATTGTTGGCACAGTCACTTACCCCGACACGTTTACAGTGTGAATCTACATTTCCTTTGCTGTAACCCTAGCAATACCTCCCAGGTGTTTGGATGTTTCTCATGCCAGCTGTCCTGTTGGTAGGATGTCCATCTAAAAAGCACTTCTATTTCGTCATTTTCTGCCCACATCACCTGTTTCTTAGTTGCATTAATAGGATTTGGTTCATGTTTACTGTAAGTGACTCACTAATGCACGCTTGAGGTGAACATAAGCTTTATTTCCTCCAGTTGGTGGTATATTGTCCTTGGTTTCAAAGAGCAAATTGCCCTGTGGTTTTGGATGTTTGTCTTCTACAGCTGTCAGGACTCTCTCAAATACATATGTTGTGACTGACATGTTTTCTTGTGGCAACTTCTTGTGGCATCTTGTGGCAACTTCTGTAATTTATTTTTTTACAAATCTAAAAAATCTGCCTTGTAAAGCTTGAATAACAGAAAGCCAAAATCACAGCAGATGTCACAATATTTTACCAAGTCATTTCTGTTTGGGTTACTAGGAAGGGCACAGATGTTTCCTTGTAGGCAAAGGAATCCTCTCTAATTTGAATGTGCTTATTCAGAAGGTTACTTGTGGCGGTGCTATTTAATTTTGTAAAGTAATTACCAAAACTGGGCAATGTTGCTTTTTAAGGAACGGAATATCCATCAGATGGTAACAACCTGTGAGTCATACTGGGGTTTTAGATTTTTTTCCTTCAATCCTGCATGTACTTGTCAAAATGGTTAATTTTGAGCATGAATAGTCTCGTCCAATTTAGTAAGAGCACTCACATGACTGAAGATAAAAAAGAAGATACAAGTGCTTACAGGATTTAACCATAGTTTTTTACCAGGTGGTACATTGGATCTGTTCTTAAAACTGCTTTCCAGTTGTGAATTTGATTTGTGAATTCCAGTTGTGAATTTCAGTGTTGGAAAATACAACATGTAGTCCCTTGGGTGAGAGGGAGAAACAAGTAAGCCTTCTAAAATTTTGGATCTGAAGACTTACCCATTTCACGTAGTACTTTCACATGCATGCACAGACCATTTTTTAATGTGTTTGGTAATACTGTAGATATCTGTGGATTTCTGACTGAAACAGAATTGTAAACCCATCCATAAAGACTAAATGAATAATCTTTTTATATCAGAAATCTTCTTTGCATTTGAAGGAATGGTTCTGTATGTTATATACATTTTGAATAATTGTTAGGGACTGCTTTTAAGCACTTAAGACTGTTGGGTTTTTCAAGCAGTAGTCAAGGAGTTTGATATGCACATGTGTCATTTCAGGAGACAAGTAATAATGCTCCGGTTTCGGTGTGTTGCAGCTTTCTCCTTGTGTTACTTTTATTTTAGGTTACATGTTTCACCTTTTGAAGATTAAATGACTGATGAGATTGAGAATTTGGCACTTCTTAGATGTTTCGGCATCAAGTATCTACCATACTGAGTGTAGTGATTTTATGCTCTACTTGTTCAAGTAACTACATGTAACCCCTTCCAATTTGAAAAGATATAAAAAAGTTTTAAAATAATTTTTGAATCCAGCCAAATTTAACTCCAGAAATATGACCACTTCAAAGAAGGGCAGGAGCATGTGTGTTGCAGCATTAGTTACTGAATAACTGAAGAAATTTGCATCTTATCTGTTGCACAAGAAACCCATGGTATTTTATGGTCATTGCTACCGAATCTGCATAATACTGGATCACCTGGCAAAACAAAGTCCGGCAGAGACACAGCTACCAAACTGCTGAGTTATACAGCCCTTATGCTTTTAGTCCAGCTTCATGCTGAGTGCAGAGGAAGGGCAGAATGACAAAAGCCAAAGTTTGGGGAAATTTCTGCTGGGTTGCAATTGAAATTAGAGTCAGTTCTTTGATCTGGCTCACACAGCAGCCTTGCCAGCAGGTGGGCAGCTGAAGCAGGGGTGGCATCTGATGGGGAAGAAAGGACTCTGGGGGATGGTAATGTCTTAAAATCCGGCCTGGCATAGGACATGTCAGAGCAAAATAGCTTTCTCAAATAAAACTTGAAGCATCTCAGCTGTTCTTTGTGGAGGCTTAGTAATTTGCATCATGTGGCTATAGTGATTTAACCAGGAATGAGATGAAAAGGCTGGGCTGTCTCCTGAAATGCCCTGGGACTGGAGGAATTATCTTTCCCTGCTCCTGTTTTTGGGTCACCTTGGACGTGGTTAGGTAAATCACAGCTGAAATTGGTGTGGGAAAACACCACACCTGTGTAGGAAGACTGGTATTCAGAATGTGGTTTCTGAGGAAGCTCAGTTTATTTGGGACAGCCATTGAACAGTGAGCTCGTTACTCATTGTGGTAACGACGGGGAGGCAAAAACATACCTGTTGTTTCTGGCCACAAGCAACAGAAGGGTTTCTGTGGCCGTGTGCCCCAAGGATATGGCAGGTTCCTTCTTGCTGAAGGCAGCGTGTTGGGCCAGCATGAGCAGCTGTGTGCTGCTCTGCTTGCTGACTCCATCCTGGGCAAAGGTGGTGGTGGTGGTGAGTGTGTCTGAAGGCTGCTCTGTTTCCTGTTCCTCCCTCCTGGTACTTCACCTCAGCCATTGTAAAACAGCCTAAAATCTCCTGTGTATTTTGACTCCTGCTGTTGCTGTTAGCAGTAGCCCTGTCAGAGGCTGTATTTTTCTTCAGTGTTACTAGTGAATAAAGCCTTTATTTACCTGAAAGGTTAATTTCTTTAGCACTTTACATGGCATGATAATTTCCAAGATACTTGAAAGTAAACCCTGCTAGAACCACAATTTATAGCTGTTTTTCAATGTGTGAAGCATTTTAGATGTTTCCTAATGACATTAAAAATGTTTTATCTTTTAGAGGAATGCCAATACATCACGGCAAAAACTGAGGTAAAAGGGTGACATCAGGAGTTTAATGCTATCAAAAGGTATCGGAATGTGCACAAAATAAGGATGAGGGAAAAGTATTTGTGTAGCTTATACCGTAAATCCCAAGAGCGGCACTTTTATCTCAGACATCCAGATGTGTTTGTTTAGTTCCTCAAGGCAGAGCAAGGAAAAACAGTTCCAAAATATGAAAGCTTTATCATGATAGTCTATTTTGAATTTAGCAGACAGGAAGATTGATGATGGTATACCTCATACAGCTTAATACTTCTTTGTTGACAGTGTGTATCTTACTTATAAATGAAATTGCTGTTTTATCCTGGTCATACCTGTACAGTTGGATAGAGGTACAAGGAAAACCGGAGCAAACTGTGATAGTGAAATTCTAATTTGTTCAAGTTAATGATTGAAGTCTTTAAGGGCACTAAGTCTTGATCATTTATTTACATGTATTTGTTCTCATGGACAGAAGCAGAGCATGTTGCAGGTCTCTTTAGTTTCTTTTTTATGTAAAATGCAACTTACTAGAACATGGGATAGGAAAGGAGCTACTCTGCTATACTGTGACAGGTTAATACTCCTTCCAGCATGGCTTCTTTGAAAAGAGGCACTGTTTACTATGGTGTGACATTGCTGTGTGCTCCATTTTCCAGGCACAGTGTGGCTGGCAAATGGGAGGTCAGACCAACTGGTTATCCCATGCATGGGGGGAGAGAACAAAGAGCAGTGCTGTAGGCTTTATAGGTCTTGCAATGGTTGACAACAAGGCAAAAGGTGATTGTGTAGACCTTTGTGTGAATTTTGGCATGTGAGAATGGGTATTTAAGGTAGGATATGCTGCTTTGCTAAAATTTTGGGGATTTGTACAGATACCTGTATCATAGAATTCTGTCAGTAACTTGTCAGTCAAAATACAGGTTCAATTTGCCATTCTAGGAACATCTGAATATTATTAGGTTGCTTTTATTACTTCTTTTCTATCTTTTAGAGCCTTTCCCTCCCTCTGAAGTCTGTAAGTTAAGCTCATGTTTATATTTTTATTTTATTGTTTTCAAGTTCTAGGTCGTTTCTTTTTTAGGGATACTTTTTGAAAGTTGTTTCCTTTTATGATAAGATACTAGAAACTGAAAATGCAAAAACAGGAACTCTTCCTGTTTGCATGGAAAAAAATGCTGCAATTCCATTTGCTGCTTCTAGAAAAATAAGCTGACTGTTGTTATAATTTTTTGGCACTTTTCAAGAAAAGATAAGTAAGAAGGGAGTACAAGGTATTCAGATACTCTGTGCATGGAGATCATAAACAGCAAAGCCACAAACATGGTTTCCTTGTTTTAGCTCATTGTTTTGAATTTTAGTCAGTTACAAACATTCAGGAAAAAAATATGGTCATATCAGAAAACTTGCTAATTTCAGGTGTCTCAGAATAATTTTAAAGGCGCACAGAATCCAAAAACTGCTGAGTAATTTCCCTTTGAAAACAAAGAGCAATTAATGTATCTCAAATTCCACCTTCAAAAACAGAGACACTCAGAATATCTCCTGACTTCTGAAGATCACAGCTATAGCAATTAAATGTCTGAGACTCCTTTTAAATGTGCAAATAAGATTGCCTGACCACAACATGGGGTTTTTTATTATTTTGCATAGCTTCTAGTCTGAATTTTCTCTGTGACTGAATCCTTTGCTGGTAGCGCTCTCTTGTGGCAGTTATTTTCATTAAACTACTTAAGGGATTTCAAAAATATGTATATCATTTAAACATTTCTACCTTAGGACACACACAGTCTCTTTTGGATAAGAGTTCCTAAATTAAATGTGGTATTACATATTTTAATAATGCAGGAAAGGTTAGTCTAAGCAGAAGCATCCCAAGTATGCTTCCCAGAAGATCTTGAAGGCGCAGGTGTATTGAGCATTCAGGTTTTTAACTGCTTTTTTTGGGTATATTTTTGTCTAAAAGCCGTATGCCTGTGGACAGATGGGTGGGAGGCTTGGAGGGCAGCCAGAGTCAGGTGGAGGAGAGACAGGTATGGGCACCTTCATTAACAGGCTTGATCACAGTTGCTGCTCTTCCTGTGGCACCACTCTCAGTGATGAGCAAGTTACTTCTCACAACTTTGGTTATTAAAATGAATGAAGAAGAGGATCTGGGAAACCTTTCTATGTGAAACTGATATATGCATTCCCGGTGAAAGCTTGAAAGCTTTTCTCCCTGAATTGATGTTTTCTCCTTTCAGAGATGGGAGAGGTGAAGTGGAGGCATTAATTCTTGACCTATTTTGTTTTTAATTACAAAGGTCTTAGCTGATGTTTTATTTTTCGATAAGGAGATAGAAGCTCAGATTATGATGCGTAGGGGTTTCCTTTGAACTAGGTATATACAGTTTTCTCTTTTAAAAGATCAGTTATTATTGCTGCCTGTTACTTTATCCTTTACATGCTCAGGTATGATGGTGGTCAGCAACCATGGTAAGCACGGAATAGCAATTCTGGCCAGTGTGACTATGGAATACAGCTTATTTTTTCAGAAGACTTTTAAAATTGTCTTTTGAAAGAATTCCTCAGAATTTGTAACATCAGTCTCCCTGAGGATGTACATGCCACTTTTTCCGGTAGGTGGTGATTTCCAATGCCTTTCTGAGTACTGAGGTTGTTTATTTCTGGGGGTATCACAGGCTGTCTCTGTTTCAGGGTACGTGCTGCTTCCCGAGAAGACTGGCTGGTTGGTTTTCACGTATAGTAAAAACATCTGTAACTCTCCAATGCTATTGATGGCATGCACATCAGCTCTTAAGAGGCCCAAGTTGTTCTGGAGATTTTGTTTTAGCTTTGTCATCTCATAGGTGGCATTAACTTCTTTACAACGCGGTGCCCCAGGGCCGTCTGTTCACCCACGAATTTGCTTAGAAGATTGGAAAAGGAAAGGATGAAACAGATGAAAACCTCAACAATCAAAACCAGTTTCAGCGTCATAATTTCAGTGAGTTTTCCATGTGCCGTGTCAAACACCACTTCAGATGAAAACTAGAAATCCCACTCGTCCTTCAGGGACAGTGCTCTGGTTTCAGTGTCTGGGCTCTGCCCAGCCTTTCCTTGCCCAGCTCCACAGGCGGTGTTCGCTGCTGTGGGTCTGTGGGGTCGCTGCTGGGACTAATCTAAACTGCTCCGGCCTCTTAGCGGGGCGCCGTAACAAGGCTCCTTTGTGACTCTAATTATATCCCCTAAGCTGGCGGCTGCAGATTAGCACAGGAGGACAGTCGGCCGCAGAGGGCTGCGAGTCCCATGCTCTGCTCCGCCAGCATCGCCCACTTTGGCCGGGACAGCGCCCAGGACGGTGCCACCCACACCCCACGCGTGCTGGGGCCCCATCGCTCCTCTGCTGGACCTGGAGACCTGCCAGCCAGCTGGGAGCCATGCCTGGTCCCTGAGGAAGGGGCCCAGGGAAGAGTCACTGCCCAGCACGGTGCATGGGTAGGTGCATTGGGCTGTGTCAGAGTAGGGAGGCTCCCGCCGGGCTGGCCGGGACGTGCGACACTGGCACCCTTCGTTCCAGTGCTGGCCTAAGCGAGTGCTAAGGGTGCCTTTCTCTTGGCTTTTTTGTGTCTTTTGTAACTTGTTGGAGGAAGGGGATAAAGAAAAGGTTATGTTGTCTCAAATGCATCTGCTTAAAATTTCATTATAGGATTGCTGAAGTGAAGTCGGCTGGTGTGGACGAGGGGAGGTGACTTTGAAAGGTCGCTTTTTTGTTGTTTCCTTTCAAATTTGCCTGCCATTTCTCACGCAGACCTGGCTTTGTGTGGCTCAGCAGAGCCACTCATCTCCCAGCGAGGCTGTGCGCTCCTGGGGTGGTTTGCTACTTTCTGAGAGGTCTGCAGGTAGTTTTGTCTTCATCCCAGTGTGTGTCCTCAGGACAGATGGAGTAGCAGAGTCACTGTTAGTGGAACTTAGTGTGGAGGCTTAGGAGTTTTTTAAGTCTCGAGCTTTTATTGGTGTGAAAAGAAGATTCAGTGGAAAAAGTTTCCCAGGCTGTGAGCTGTTTGCTGACATGCGCTGAGTTTACACAAGGGTGAGGGGATTTTTTTTTTACGGAATAGCAATAGGGGAAGTGAGTATGCTGATAAATGTGTGAGACCAAATTGTTTGTTCCTCACAGTAAATCTAAAGAAGGGATCGTGGGATTTCTCCTTGGGAAGGAGAAGAATATTAAATATTCAGCAAAACTGGGGGGTGGAAATTGTCTTACACCGTTTGGAGAAGGGAGAGAGCTTGTTAAATGATAAATTTGGCAGAGTAGGATTTTTTTTTCTCTCTGCCAGGCAGTCACTGCTTCCTGTTTTTCGAGAACATATGCTGTGAAGGTGGGGTACTGGAGCAGCGTGGGCTCAGGATGTGTTTCTGTGTCTATCTTCTTAGTGGTGACCAGACAACTCCATTAGAGAAATCCTTAATCTAGTGAGGTTAATGGAGCTTCTCACACTGGAGGGCTGCTCAGATAGGATCTGCCCATTGTATTTGTGGGGAAGGATCCCAAAAGAGTTAGGATCAACTCCTGCAAGTTCCTATTGGTTTATAATAAAGTGTAATAATACATAGCAGAGCACTGGTACATGAAACACATCACACATTTTTGCTGACTTCACTGAACTTCAAGTAAAGGTATAAAATATTAGAGTTCCATTTATTACATGGTGCTTGTAAGAGGTATTCAGTATGTTTCTTTTAGTGACTTTCTCTTTTTTATGTATGAAGATAACTTTTCTATTCTTTGAGACTGTTCAAACTCCCCTGTGGGGAGCTCTGTACCACCCTAAAGGGAGTGTTACAACTCAGTTTTGTTTTCCATCTGAAGAAGACTAAATGTAGCACATATAGCTGAGTGCTCACTCTTAGAGCCATATTCACTGCTCCAGGTTTAGTAATAGTGATGTAGGCACAATTTGCATGTGATTGTAGTAGTAGGATTTGTTGTGAGATTGTCTGTAGATAGATACCTTGGTTTATGTAGGAAGAATGAATGCATGGATGAATTCAGATATTAAACTGCTTGGTCATTTCAGGGGGATACTGATAGTCCCTGCAGCTTTTTAACACACATGCTTTAGCAGCAGGAGCAACTATGAATATTAGCTAGAGAATTTTTTCCTGTATTTTGTCATCCTTTATAACTGATCTGGGCTTGGAAAATTATTTAGGCAGTTTCTGATTTGATTTCTTTGTATCCAAGCACGTTTCAACCTGAGGGTTTTTTTGTGTGTGAGTGGTTTGGTTTTGGTTGGGTTTTTTGTTTATTTGTTTTTGTTTGTTTTTTTTTAAATTTTATTTTTGACAGATTGACTTTTTTAAAACTTATTCTTGGAGATAATTAGGGTGACTAAAGATTGAGATCTGAATGGGTGGTGTGAGCTGGGCTGAAAGAGGAATTATCTATGGAAGATATTGCTGTGAGTGACTCTGTTTTCAGTCTTGCTTGGAGAATAGCTTTTATTTTGCTGTGAAGTGAGTGAACTCATCTTTCAAGTCTAATGATGTTAAATTTGGTGCATATTTTGGCACGTTCGGTTTTTGTAAAATAAGCCTAAAAACCTGCAAGAACATTATTCCCTAAACAAAATCAGCACTGCTCTGGGTATTCTAGAAATCAGAGTTGGCTGGTCATTTTTATACTTTCAGCTCTAAGTGGGTTTAAGTGTTTTAGGACTGTCGTATATCTTCTCAAAATAAGGGTTTGCATTTCCCAGGGAATCCAAATCAGGGGAAACAGCACCATTGCAGTTAACGGGTTAAGTAGAGTTGAGTTTTTTGATCGTCATAAATTTACTGAAAATGAGTATGTTTACATGGTGGATGGACTGGAGTGAGTTCTTCACCTGGACTGGCAGCTCGGACTGACAGCTCTGTGAGCTACTGCCTCAAGACCTGAGCCTCCAAGGTAGCACGGGGCACAGCCACTTGTCTGCATCCACCACTGTTTCTCTGGAACAGTGTGAAGTGGCTGTCAATGTGAATCTTTTGCAGAGGCATCTCTGGTTTGATATCCTTGGGTTCATTGCATTTCCTTTTTGTGAACTCTCAGTCATAGGTTTTCTGCAGTTCTGAAAGGGTCTCACATTATTGACAGGAGCGGAGAAATTAAGCTCCCATTTTCAGGATTCAGACATACCCCCTGTTTCTGTGTGTGTGATGGAGGAAGAAAGGTTTGGGCAGGGTGAGATGGGGACAAGTCTCTGTATCATGTAGGTACAGCACTGTGTGCGGAGAGTAAAAGGATCCATCTTCTCCAGGCACAGCTTGTCCCCTTGCAATGAGAACAGCATCATTGTCTCTGGATCCCAGATACTCACCTTTAAAAGAGACAGTGCAGGTCATTTTTACCCAATCTTGGCTTCTGTGACCATCAGCTGGATCTTAGTCTTGCTTAACTATTGTGTAGCACTGTATTGTAGCAAGGAGGATTGAAGTTGCAGTCCAGCTCTGTTTCATACAGAATAAAATGTCAGAAGATGAAGCAGAACATAGAACCAGGCTCAGCAAGGGAGCCAGTTTCTTTCACTTGCCTCACTGCAGGCCCCATCTCCCCTCTAGGGAGTGAGGGCAGTGGCCTTGCTTTTGTCAGGGTCAGGCTGGTAGGAGCTCTCAGTGACTGCAGTGACAACATTATACTTGCCCGTGCAGATTTCCTCTACTTCAGTTTAGAGTCTCCACACAAAATGTTGGAGAGATTGGGCCTGAATTAATACAGGCATAGGCGAAGAGGAGCTCATGCTCTAAGAAGTTGCTCTTTGTCAATGGAGAAACTGTAGATGGGTGCCTAAGTGTTTCAAATTGTACTGCTGCTTGTTGTAATGCTGTTCTAGCTGCAGTCATCAGTTGGAGATTAAGAAGGGAATATAACTTGGAACTGAACAATTAGCTTCACCTGAAACTTGAGCTGCCCCTGGGAGGTAAGAAGGAAGAGGTTACCGTAGATGATTGTGCAACTATAACCACCTTATGCCTTGGGCTTCCAACACGTTAAGGCAGCTGAGGTTTCCTGCCCAAATTATGAGCTCTGTAATGTGCCAAGTGCTAATGTCTGTTTTAATCTGAAAATAGCTATTATGACAATAAAAATCCTTTTTAAAAACAGTGTCATATATCATAACGTGATTTACAGTTGCATAGCTATCTCCAATCCAGTGAAAGCAGTGTAAATTTTTACATGCACTTGTATATGTAATCCAGAAGGGGCTTCTTGGAAGAGGTCTGAGACCAAGATGCCTCAAGGGAAAGTTTCTAAATAAAAACCTTATTCAGTTCTTTATTAACGTTGTAAGTATTGTAATTTTTTTTTACAGTATTGCACTCATCTTTTGTCTCGATTATAGCTAATCTGGAATACATGGGTCCTGGGTGCTGTGTGATGTGACCAGTATTTATTTGGAAGATTACTTGAGAATTCCAAGTGTTGAGAGAATAGGCTGAAAAGGCAGTATTTGAGCAATTAACAAGTGCAAGCTCTTACATAGAAGAGCAAAAAGACTTCACCTGGGCCTGTTGAGTTGGTTCTGCTTCTTACTCTTATTTTTTTCTGGCTAAGAAGGACTGTATTTTTCGTAATGGAGACCTCCAGTATTGATCTAAATATTTATTTTATTAATTGCATTTCTGTATTGCGTCTGCTTTAGCCATTCCTTTTTGTGAACCATTTTGCCACATCATGTATCACCAAGGTTGTGTTTCTGTGCCACCACTACAAGCAGAGTCTCAACAGAGGTTTACAAATGGCTTTTGGGTAGGGAATCTAAATTGGGTCACAAGTTTGTCATTCTGTACAAATTCCCTTGCTGGTCATGTTGGTATTTTCGGTATTCCTTCTCTTAGGTCTTGCTGAACACAAGTAATTTCTACTGCTGTATTGGGGGGGATAGGACACTTGAAAAGGTTTCAGAAAGTGGGAAAGTCAGGATTCAGCTGTTGCTCTGACATAGTTCTAGTTTGAGGGTTGAGTTAGAATCCTGATGCATAAATTCAAGAAACAGAAAACTGAGTTGCCTCTGGTAGAGCACTGTTGGTCTTGTAATGTCAGGACATCCATATCTCCTTTTTAGTGTGGTGGTCTCAATATTGCAGCTTCAGACTAGACAAGGGAGGGATAATAATCATTCCTTGACAAAACAATAGCTGTGGCCAGTTTGCACCAGTTTTAGATTGGGAATAAGATGTTTCATTATTTGGGCTTGGTTGCATTGCATGGTGTTAACACAATTTCTGTATTTCAGAACTTGGATGAGTAATTCCCATTTTAAGGGCAGACAGGTACTGGATATAATTGTTATGTATGGCAGTTTATAGTTATGGTATTGTAAATCCAGAGATATTGAGAGCAAGATTTTTACAGAGCTCAAGATACTGCTTTTAAGGTCTACAGGCTGGAGAAAGCTCAATTACTAGTATAGGATATATCCAGAGTAAATTTGTTTTGGGTGGGCTGGAGCAGATGAAGCTGAAAGAACAGTAGATTTCTACTTGAGTATTTTATTTGGTGATCGTGTCTATATACTTCTGAAATGTCCTGTGGATTCTAATTGGACAAGATCTTTGTCTTCCTCTGTTTTCTTCCTTCATATTGAAGATCAGTTAATACACACGTTCACACCCAGTGTGGGGTTTTATTTTTTTAGGCATATGTGTTGATTATTCTTAGCTCATGGATAATGCGGGTGGTTTGCATGCAGATTGTGTAGGTTTTAGAAGGTTCAGCTCTGAAGCCTAATTTGAATTCAAGCTGGCAGATTGTCCCTGAAGTAAATGGATTTTAAAGGCAGTTTAGATAAACCATTAAATAATCCTTACCAGGTATTGATGGAGCTCTTACATTTGGTATAATTAACCAGCCCGACTCCCTGGATTTAATACATATTAAGTATTTTCCTAGAGGTTTTAACTTCATTATTGACTGCAGCACTATCTTCTATCATTGCAGCTTTCCTTTTAACACTGCAGTTGATCCTCAAAAAGGTCTGACTGGCTGCCAATGTAAAGACACAGGTGGGGAAAGACAGTAGAGGAATCATCTCACAAAGGTTGCCCTGTTCTTGGAGAGGGGAAGACAAATATGAAAGGAGGGCCAGAGGCAGGAAAGGGTACAAAGACAGGGGCAGTGATGGTGCACCAGCACTGGTGACTCCATACAGAGAGATGGTTGAGCTGAGCAAAAAGCTGCCACTGGAGAGTGTGAAAACTTGTTTCAAGAAGCTTCTGTAATTGCTAAGGAATCCTTAATTAAGACACAATTTTCTTTTGCTATAAGGTATTTTTAATACATTTAAACCAGAAAGGTTAATAATTTACTATTTGATAAGTTAGGGAGGGATTCACAAAGTTGAGTAGGAACACAATTTTTTTGCTCATCAAAATCATTTAAACTTTGAAAGAATTGAGTATGCTGGGGTGGTCATAGGTGTCGTCTTAGGAAAACAAGGTCAGTAATAACTTTTTTTCCTTTGCCTGCAAAGTTTATTCTTTAATTTCCTTACATGGGTTTTGGTATTCTTTGAGACTACTGACTGTTCTCTCTCTCAGCTTTTAAATTTCTGCAGTTTGTGTGTCTGTGCATGTTAAGTGCACAGTATTGTATGTCTCATTTTTTTGCCTGTGGCTGATCCAGCTGTCTCTGGACAGGGAATGTAGGGAGAGGGGCTCAGCTGTCTGAGGTCAGGATTTGTTCATATACCAAGGTGATCAATTTTCATCCCTGGTTCATCCTGTTCCAGTGAAGTATGTCACAGGGAATTTCCCAAAAGAACAGACACTAAAGTGCAAGAAGATGTGGTTCTGACAGAGATGAGCTGTATGCTGATGTTAGTGGAGAGACATAGAATCTTGTGAAAAAAACTCTGGTATGACTCAATTATTGCCAGTAGTAATTAGTAGGTCAGCTCTCCTGTGTTTATTTTGGAAAACAGTACACAGTTGTTGAATTAACAGTAATGTTGCTGTTGATTGCTGATATTAAATGCTTCACCTTTAAATTCACTTTCCTAGGCTTTTAGCTGCCCTACTATTTTTTTTTAATTTTATATAAGCCACATCTGATCAATTACAATGTGAAAGCATTTTTATTTAATCGTCAGCAGATACCAAATATAAAAACCTTGAACAAATTTTCATCCCACAGAAAGTTCCATTCAGGCATTTTTTGTATTCAGAGAGTGATCCTGAAAGAAAGGAGATGCTGTTTATTGTTTCTATACAGCTTGCTATAGATCTGCAAGGGCTAAAGGCATTTCCTTAAAGTACTTGCCATGGTATTATTTACCGGTAGGTTTTCGGGTTTATTGCTCACCATGAACAGGCATTCTATACAACTCAAGTTTAATCTCTATAATATAAAGTGAGTTAACTTAGAATTTCAAGTGCTGATGTTTCTGCCTCAGCCAAGAAGGCCCTGACTTTTGGGTTTTGAGAGGGGTTTATGCAGTCACTGTATGTACTGTCCTTCTTTGAAAGGATGTTTAAGTCTCTCCTGGATAGACAGTCTGAATGCTGGCATAGAGTGTACTTTAGAAAAAGCAATTGCTGCTGTCTAGCCACATGACAGTAGAAGTTGGGGCATCTAAGACTGAATCTGAGTGAAAGGCAGTAGGACAGCCTTACAGAAAGGGAACCAAGTGACTCAGGCTGTGATGCTCTAGAAAGTAACAGGGAGGTGAACTGAAAAGTGGACTGTGGGTCAGGTTTTAGTAGTGCTCTGGTATACTGGAAGACTAAAAGAGGAGTAGCTGGAGTGCAAAGCCATCAGCCTGGACAGAGAAATCGTGGGCACATTGTGGATTTAGAAAAGCCTAAGAAGTCACTTTGCATATATGTATATATCTGTGCATGTATTTATAGAGAGATACGTGTGTGTGTATATATTAAAAACTTCTTTGAATCATCTTTATTAGATATGAATGACACACAGTGAAGGTTTACTTCAAAATGTATTGTGGGAGTTTTTTTATTTTGGGGGAATCCTTTAATATACAACTGTTGCGTGAAAATTTCCAGGGGGCTTTCTGTGTTTTTGTTCCTTCTCATATTCTTTAACAAATATATACCACCCTCCTTCCTTTATTTTTAAATAAACAAAGAAGAAATAAAGTTAGAGGTTAACTGTGTTCAGAGAATGTATTCAACCTCAAGTTTTGGATGCTTTGTCCTCACTTGATTTGCTGTTACATCCAAAGACAAAGACATACCTCTATGTCAAGAGGCAGGACAACACTGAAAATGGCAAGGGGAAAGGATCAGGGAATTGTATTGCACTTAACCTAAAGCTTTTTTTATGGAATTGATAACAACTGTTTTAGCCTAAATTAGGATAACTCTTGCATGTATTTAATTACTGTGAATGACACAAGAAACAGTTCACACTCCTTTATGTAGTTTTGCTGCTGGACCTTAATCTTTTGCCATATTTTAGGTACTTCTTTCCTATATTACCCTGGCAGATAGATCTGCCAGTGATGACTAATGTAGCATGAAGTAATTTGAATTCTCTGAATATAGTTGTCTGAGACAGAGAACACCTAATGTCTTTGTGTAGGCTGATGACTCCTTTGGTACTCTGTAGAAAGGAATGTTGTTTGTCTGCTTGAAGGGAGGATAAGAAGAAAGAAAGAAGACATTTTGACCAAATGACAATTTTTTCTTCTTTTTAGAAAAATCACCCTGTTCTAATCATGAGCTCCCAGGTTAGGCAGTTAGGTGAGATCTTCACAATATGTAGTGAAAAATACATACAACAGTTTTTGGAATGAAAAACAGTGTATTAATTATTTGAGGCCCCTGTGGATAAGTGAAGCTTCATGGTGATTTTCAGCCTCCTTTTTTTCCTGCCAAGGATTCTGAAGACTAAAAAATGCAAATGATGTTTTTAATAAACTGAGTAAGTAATTTAGTAGTTTGTTTATAGTGGCCTTTTGCATACCCAGTTAATTGCATTATATGTCAATCTTCTAGTGTATTTTATTCTTCTGAGCACAAGATTAGTGAACTGCAAAAAAACCCAAACCAAAACAAGATGTGGATTAGAAGGACTTTTTTCCCCTAGCACTTACAAAATTATTGAAAAAATCTGTTAATGAAGTGTTGGTATGTCTGGCCTAGTGTTATTGTAAAGGAGGGGAGGTGAGAAAGCTGAGAACTGTGAAGCTGCTTGGCATTTTTAAGTGGACAAACAAGGGCACCTGTGCTGTCACTATAAATTCTTGACATTTTCTCTGTGTGAAGTAAAGAACAATATATGAGTGGATTGCTGAGAACATCCCAAAGATTGAACCCCTCCTTTCTGACTTGCATGGCTGGCATGGAGCAGCACTGTTTGTAACTGGTCAGTGGTTTCTGTAGGACAAACAAGTGCAGTATAGTTTGGTTTATTTAGCTTTGAAACAATCTAAGGGCACCTTGTGAGCTTGTACCTATCAGTATGTGCAGTGCCTGAGTGTGCTGCTTGTTTGAGAATTCCGATGAATTGTGCATTTGACCTTTAAGCTTGTGCAGGTTTCCATTTTGTCTCAGGGCTGCAGCCTTTCTGCATTTCCTTAGCCTTGCATCGTTGGCATGTCTTGGAGCCAGTTACTCAGGGATTGGGACAAATTTCTGATTATAGACAAGGTTTAAAATTACTGTAAGTAGTGTGGACGCCTGCTGCAACTGCGAAAAAGTGAACTTGGGCTATTTTAAAAACAAAGTGCTGGGGGGAGGCTTTGCTGCACTGCTGTGAAGTCTTGAGTTGCATCGTGGTGAATGGAGGTAGAACAGTTTTAATTTGATAGCTGTTGTTCAGTGTCACTACATTGACTGATTCCCAAATTCTGGTGTTTGCAGAGTGGTTTTACTTTGAAACATGTGGACTGTACTGTGAAACAGTGGTATGCAGCTTTCTGTGGAAACTGAAGAGACTGAAAATGGAATATATTTTTTACAAGGAATCTTTAATATCAGTAATCACTACAACAGTTTTAACTCAGAGAATTAGGGCTGACAGTGTGTAACAGGAAGAGTAAAAAAAGAATAAATGTTTCTGCTTTGTGTTTTTTTTCTGTCTTTGTAGACTCAGCTCAGTTCTGACTGAAGCCACCAACTGCTCCTTCCTTTTAAATTAGAAGAATTAGGATTTCTTCTCTAAACTCAGGTTTTATTATGGTGAGACCACACCTTGAGTACGTCATCCAGCTCTGGCATCCCTCGCACAGGAAGGACATTGTTGGAGGGAGTCCAGAGGAGGCCACAAAGTTGATTAGATGGATGGAGCACCTCTCCTATGAGCAAAGGCTAAGAAAATTGTGAATGTTCAGCCTGGAGAAGAGAAGGCTGACCTAAAAAGGCTGACCTTAAAGGGAGCCTACAAGAAAGACTGAGAGAGACTATTTACAAGGGCATCTGGTGACAGGGCAAGAGGCAGTGGCTTCAAACTGAAAGAGTGTAGGTTTAGATGAAATATTAGGAAAAAATTCTTTAAGGGTGGTGAGGCACTGGAACTGGTTGCCTAGAGAAGCTGTGGATGCCCCATCCCTAGAAGTGTTCAAGGCCAGGTTGGCTGAAGCTCTGAGCAGCCTGCTGTAGTGGAAGGTGGCCCTGTCCATGGCAGGGGGGTTGGAACTGGGTGATCTTTAAGGTCTCTTGCAGCACAGGCTATTCTTTCATTGATTCCATGATTTATTTCCTGGCACAACTGATAAAGATGAACAGTAGGAAGCACTGCATTTGCAAGGACTGGCATCTAAGCACCACTTCTAGTTAGATGTGCTGTGGGGAGCCCTGGCTGTAAATGATTACTGCTGATGTGGAGCAGAATTCTAAAGTCCTAGGGCCGCAGCCACCAGCGAAAAAAACCCCACTGCCCTGTGGCGTTCCGGGATCACAGGACAGCTTGCCACTCCGACAGCCTGAGGAAGGCTTGATTAGCACGAGGAGCAATCCTAGGAACAGCAGCAGTGAGCCCCAGTTCTGGAGGAGGAGCAGAGAGCCCGAGGGGCGTTGATGGCCGGACCCGGAGACTCCACACTCCCTGCCACCAGCAGAGGGGGCCAGCGGGCTGTGGGGATGGGCGTCTGCCCTGGGATGGGCATCCCAGAGGGGACTGCCTTCCCAGGTGGCCCTTGGCAGCATCCATGAAGAATGGGGGGCTTGGGGCAAAGGGGAAACAGATTTCCCTCCCCTCCGCCTCCCCCGATTAACTCAGCCATTTTGATGAATTTTCTAGATTTAACATGAAAAGCGATCATAGGGATCGGTAAATTTGGGTCAGCGTAAGGACAGGAAATAGCAGAAGACAGCCTTTAAAAAGGAACGAAAGGCCAGTTTTGTGTTTTATCCCTCCCTGTGTCCTGTGAGGCTGGTGCTGCTGGCCCTGAAGGGTGTGCAGCCTTGAGCCCATGTGTGAGCCAGCAGTCAGGCCTTTGCTGAGTCAGCCAGGGGCTGCAGTGGAACATTAACAGACAGATTAGAGATTAGGAGCACGTTCTTTACTGTGAGAGTGCTGAGGCACTGGAACAGGTTGCCCGGAGAAGTTGTGGATTCCCCATCGCTGGGAGTGTTCAAAGCCGGTGTGGATGGGGCTTTGAGAAACCTGATCTAGTGAAAGATGACCCTGCCCATGGTGGAGGGTTTGCAACTGAGTGGTCTTTAAGGTCCCTTTCAACCCAGACTATTCTAAGGTTCTATGAAATAAATTCTTGAAATTGCTTTCCACCTGGAGGCAGGGCCCTGGAACTGCCTGTTGCCTTTTTGCTTTGGTTACTCCAAATGCAAAAGCCTGTACGACAGGGTTACAACAGGGGTGCTATTTTGGTAGATAAGAATGAGACAAATTCTGTTGGAGATGGTGGTGCTGGGGAAATAAATGCCTGTGTTGTTGTATCTGCTGGCTTTTTATTTTTTCACCCTTACAATGTATCTTCAATACTTATCAACATTTTCCTTCCAGCAACTTCTGTAAAAGCACTGGTGGAAAGACACTTTCAGTGAAATGCTTTTAATAATGCTTCCATTAATGCTGGAGGTTTTCTGGGTTGTAGGTTCAGATGATCTCATTCTGTCACTCAGAATTAATACAGAGGTATTAATCAGAACATAAATGCTCAGCTTCCAGCTTCTTTAGCTGCCTGCAAAATATTCCTGTTTTGAATCTTCTAATTTTTCTTTCTCGACATTCTACCCATTTTGCAGAGTTTTGGAATCAATGCTGCACTCCAGTTTTTACAAAAAATTTTCTTCAAGTGCAGGATATAGTAATTGTAGTTAAATAGTGACAATCTATCAGAAAGCACTGTTGAGTATGCACAGTAAATTAATGTTCAGTCATGTGACCTTCACAACAAATGCAAGTGTTTACATGATTCCACCTTCTAGGTATCCCCCCAGTATTTTTAGGCTGTTCAGACTATTATGTAAAAAAAAAATAAAAAATAAAACAACCAACCAAACAAAGAGAAAACCCACAAAACAACAAAAAACCCCCACAACAACAAACCAAAAAAAACCAAAAAAACACCACCAACAAAACCCCGAAAAAACCCCATACATCTCAAAAATATCTGTATGTGCACAAATACTAAAAATTGAACAGAAATTGTAAATTTTTGTCCACTTGACTTGCCTTATGTCACAACTCAGTCCAGTCTGTTCCTCTCCTTGCTTGGCTGTTCAGGAAGATGAAAGTGGTGGTGGATATTGTAGCACAGAAAATGCCATCTCAAAATGATATTCATGTAGCAAGGAACTATCTTATGAAGATCTTGAGAAGTTCCATGAGGTACAGTACAGACTTTACATGTGCATCCCTTCTGTTTCTTCCCAGTGATTGGATTCCTCCTACCATTTGCCAAGCCCTAGCCATTGCAGAAGCCCTCTTCCCAACCTTCTTTTCCTTATGCTCCAAATGCTGCTTGTATTGTACTAGTTTTCTAGTCTTGTGTTTCCTTAGTAGTGCATCATAGAAAAGTAATTGTCTCATAATAGATAAACCTTTTTTAGCAGAATTGATGCCTAGGTCTGTTGAATTTGCTTCAGTAGATATTTGTGGTTTGCTGAGTTGGTGTCACTACCTTAGAAGCGAGCAGTGGAGAAAAAAAACACATTTGATGTTCTGTGCAGCTGAAGAGTGGAATGAATATTTTTTCCATACCTGCACACAGGCTCAGAGCACACAAGGACCTTCTGGAGCCCATCATCGCATGGCTGAGCAGAATCTTTTGCACTAAGAGTGTTAGGGCTCCTCCATTCTTTGAATATCGTGTCCTACTAAGAATGAACAACATAGTGATGATCTGCTTCACTGTTTTCTCTTTTGTCATGCTGGGAAGAGTAGGTTTTTGTTTATGGAAACAATTACTTCTTTTTTAGTGACAGTAATGATGCTGCACTTGTAGTGAAATTAGTTTCCCTTTTTTTTTCCTAGTCTCCTTTTGTAATTCTGCATGCAGAGCTTGGAAAGGCAATTCATCATTGATTCCTTCAGATCTTCAAGAATGTACCGCGAAAAGCCATGTACTCAAATTTGACTTGTTTTGAAGATACTAGGTTTACAATGAGCTTAAGTTTTGGTCTCTAAATCCAGTGGCTGTCTGATAACCCAAATTTATAAAAAGGTGGAATGATTAAAAAAAAGTAGAACTACTTTTAAAGTTCAAATTGAAAATAAGGAGCGTTTTCACAGTGAAACAAACTACTTCTGTAACTCAGACAAATTACTTAACCTTGAAGTAATAAATTCCATGAATACATAAGTGCATTAAAAAAAAATCTCAAGAACTAAAGTTCTATAAGACTTTATTTCAGACTCTGACTTGGAAGGATGGGATTTGTTAAACCTTATGCCTCATCTAAATTTTAAATTATGCTTCCTCCAGGATGAGCCAAGGAGAAGAGCAGGATGAATTACTTTCAAAGAAGTTCCTGCTTCATTCCCAGGTGACTGAGAGGCTCTAGACAAATGGCCTGTAGTTGGCATCCGCTCACTAAAACAGAAGTAGCTGGATTCTACCCAGGAGGCTTATTTAACCTTGGCGAAAAAAAAAAGAATGCACTTATTTCATGAGTGCTGAGAGGTGTTACAAAGAGCAAGGCCTTGGAAGGAAGTGCAAGCTGTTGTTACTGATTCCTGAGCAGAAGGAAGGGGTAGAGGAGTATGGAGCAGTTTTGCAGAGCAGTTTTTAAGGTGCAAAGCTCTAACAACTTACTGTTGTACTTCTTAGAAGGGATGTCTTCAGTTACCATGTACATTTGGAGGTGATATCCAAGTAAATATTTGTGGAACTTATATAATTCACTGAACTGGTTTTGAGTTATTTAAAAAACAAAGCCAGAAACCCCCAAACCAAACAAAACGCCCCTGCATCTCTGGGGTGCCAAACATTTCAAGAGCTGAGGCAGAACTTGTCTGGAGTTAAAATGATTAATTGTATCACTATTACTAACTTATATGAAACAACGTACGTGGCTTTTTAATCCTTCCGGTCATTAACTCTTTTCTTCCTAGCTCCTCCCATATGCACCTACCCACAGTAAAACTTGCCAAAGCCCTACTGTTGTCAGGTTGTCAGGGATTCCTAAGTCTCAGTATTAACTTTAACCATTAAAGCTCTGCATGTGTGTCAGGTGCTTTAAAATTTGTTTATCTATCTCTGTGCTTTGTAAAAAACACACACCCACACACCCACCTAACTCCCAATTAAAAGAAAGCCAAACAAACAAAAAAAAAAAGGCAGAAAAAAAAGGAAACAAAAAACCCACAAAGCCAACAAACTACCCAAGCACAGATCTTGGAGAGTATTGGCATTTCAGTGGATCTCGAGCATTTTAAAGAAACAGCAATGTCTTTTCAAAACTGGCATGCACGTAGAAAGTTTTGGTGTCATTTAGAGTCATTATGCCTCTGTCCTATCTGTGAAATGTTTTACTACCAGCCTGGTAGATTTTTTTACTGCATATCACCTATGAACTGTTTGCATTAAACTAGTGTGCTCTGCCTCTCTTGTTTTCAGAAGAAATGACCTAACCTGCAGGCCGCACTCCTGGCACGCAACCAAATTTACAGAAGGTCAGCCTGAGACAGCCACGTCGCACCTGCCCTCGTCGTCTAATGCCTGCGCCTCCTGGCACTCGCGCTATCATGCGAGGTGAGTCTCTGCTTAAGTTACACACGTTATGCTCTAACAGCGAGACAACAGTAATGTAGGTCATGTCGCTGAGTGTTGCTTTTTTAAAACAACTATTGCAGAGTTCTTGCATTATACTTCTTTAGTATTGCCTGGACTTTCAATGCATAAAGGAGGAGTTTGGGAAGTTTGACGTATGGATGAGTGGATTTCAGAAACAGTATGTAATATGTGCGTATGATTGAAAGGTAAGAAATTAGCTTTAAAGGTAATCAAAAGGTTGTACTTCTTGCTCTGCGTTTCCTTTTGGTGTCCCCTCATAAAATCCTAAGGCAAGGAAGCCATCAAAATTAACACTTGTAAAGTGAAATAGGAAAGGGAGAAAAAATTGAAAAATACTGTTTCAAGCAATTAAGAAGGCTTTTTCTGAAGGGAGGGTGTGCAGTGTTTTACTGTTAGATTTTAAAGTATTATTGGTTTTATTAGCTAAACTGTCTTTCTGTAATCTGATCTTCAGTACACCTGTGATATTGCTGGTGTAGAGAGGTAATAAGACCAATGATTTTCAGTCTCTGTTTTAAGCACCTTACTGTTTGTTAGGTCTCATTCCACACTAAGGGAGAAAGGCTAGCACCCATGCAGTTTGAGCTGGGAAACTGTAAACCTTTAGGTAATGCCTGTTTATGTCTGGTTACAGGTTCTTGTGTTTTTCCTTCTCATAGGTGACATTTTTTAGCATTTTGCGAGGGGTTTTTTTTCAGTTGTTGGTTAATTATTTTTTTTTTTAGGTGCAGGAGTGTTATTTTTCTATGTTACTTTTTCCTGCTCAGTTGCTATTGGGCCATAGTTAGCACTGAGCATTAAAGAAAATGAGTCTGGTATGCAATCCTAGTTTGGGAAGTAGACTTCTGTTTTCTATACTTACTGCTGGATGTTTTGTCATTACTTTTTGATGTTAATTTATTGTGTAGACAAAACAAAAGAACATTAATACTTCAATATTTTAATTTTTTCATCTCATTTTTACAGTTGTTTTAACATTGTTTTCTTTGGAAACTCCCTACTGTTTTTAAAATCACTTTCTATCTGCCCTTGAATAAAGTATCAGTTTTAATATTAGGCAGAAATATTTTTAAATTTTTTTTTAATACTTTATTAGCAGAAATTTTAGCAAATTATAATTGTTGCTGGTTTACACTGTTTTAAAGTTTGCATTTAAATATCATATAGATAGGTTGATTTAGATTTATAGATTTGAAAACTGTAGAAGTCCTTGTACATAGAAACAACATTCAGAAGCTCTAAAAACTTCTGTAGAGTTCCTCATTGCAATGCCATAGCTCAAGAATATTTCTGCTATTAATGAGTCTTCTAACTGAGCTATAAATTGTTATATGCTTCTTGCTCTTCCTGGTGGTTGTCCTTGTACCTTGTGAAAGTAAAATACTACAAGACACGTGTCTCAGAGTGTGATTTGATAGGAGCTGGGAGTGCCCTGATACTTAGAAAAGAAAAAAAATTAATTCAAGATCATTTTGAAATGATCTTTGGCCAGTTTGAAATAAGGTTTGGTCAGGAAATTGTGGGTGTAAAGGAACAGGGGGATGGGAATAGGGCAATCCTCTCGCCTCACATATCACAAATAACAGCAACTGCTGGTAGACACATAAAAAGGGCAAATTCTTCTTTGAATTCTTTCTCAGATGCTGCTGAAAGATTTAGTAGCTTTAACACAGGCTAATAGCAGGGTTCCCAGGTCACTGCTATCCTGAACCTCTTGGCTGCCTGTACTGCCTGCTTGAAAGGTGATGTATTTGGGACATTTGTCAGCCCAGGTGTGTGTTGTCCTAGACAGTTTCAGTGGCAGAGCTGTTTCCAAACTGTGGCTGCTTGAGGGATGCCCAGCATTCCCAGAGTGGCAGCCCAAGGATTTGGGTATTTTGAGGGTCCCAGTTGCAGAGGTGGGTTCTTTGGGTTTGGTGATCTGCAGAACGAGGTGAGCAGCCTCAGGGATTCCCCACTTTCATATTACAATTCATGAAACAGAGAAGCACAGAGCTCAGCTGCTCAGGAGGCACAGCAGTCAGTAGCTGAAAGCACATCACTATGCAAGGAGGTAATAGAAATAGCCTGAGGAGGGCATATTTCTAGGCCAAGCATCCCATCCCTAGGCTGTTTCTGGAATTACATGTCCTTCCTTGAGCTAAGCATCTGAGATTGGTATTCACAGCCCAAAACCTCTTCTGAATGTGCATACCTGCATTCTGTCTGAGTGTAAAAGTCACTAAATCACTTGTAAAACGTGGAGGAGTTCATTTAGGGGGAGAGGTGCTTTTGCTCTCTTTCAGGCAAGGGTGTACCTGGATTTTTTCTGTTGGTTGAGTGGTGCACAGCTGGCGAAAACAGTCCCCTGAATATTGTCCCTACTGCCTAGGTAGGTGCTAGATTTAGGTTCAGGCAATTTGATTTGCTTTGCGTTTTTTGGTGTGGTTTTTGTTTGTTTGTTGGGGAGGTTTTGTTGGTTTTGGGATTTTTTGGGTTTTCTGGAGGGGAGGAATGTTGTTGGTTGGTTGGTTTTGGTGGGGTGTTTTGGGATTTTTTTGCCAGCCTGATGAATTTGAACCTTTGAGAGGGTGGGTGAAGTTAGAAGACGACAGGCAAACCAGAAGAGACTGTACCAGTGTATACAGGAGAGAAGGTAGTTCTGGAGCCCAGCCCTCCACATCTGGCACTATATGTGGGCTTTTTTATCATGTGACTTTAATTCAAAAACTGTCAGCTACCTTGGGAGCAGTAAGCTAGGTCTAGGTGCCTCTCATGCAAGGATAGAGAGTTAGAACTTGTAAAGCTTTTGATGCATTCATTTCCCTCTGTGGGTCTTGTCTTTTTCACAGAAATCATACCTTAACAACATGGATGCAGACTTTTTTCTTAGCCCATCCTAAACTAAGGCCAAGCACACTTTTCTGGGAGGTGTATATATGAACTGTCTTAAGTTGTTGAAAGTTGTTGAAGCCCTGCATTTTCTTCCAGTAGGATATACTATAATATAGGACCCTACAGACTTTGGGGTTTTTTCTGCACCCTTGGCTGTGCAGTTGAAGCCAACAACCTGTTTTACTTTGTTCTTGCCTTACAGGTGTGGCTGTGAGGCAAGAATGCTTTAAGAAGGCTGCTTAAACTGAGGTTTTGGGGCAGTTGGGTCAGGTACATCCAATTTGTAATCCCATGCAGTAGAATGTGGTCTGATTTGCTAAGATTGGTCTTTTCTCTAAGGGCTCAGAAGCAGAAACTCATGCCCCAGGGTTGGGAGGGCTGCTCATTGGCCAAAGTGGCCACAGATGGTGTTTGTAGATTATTCCTGAACTTCACTTGCCAAACTTCAGCCAGCAGTGTAGCTGCTTTTGTGAATCCACTCTTGAAAAAGCCATTGAGGGAAGGATATCGTGGGATGCCAGCCTCAAGTGGGGAATTGGCTTTTGAACTCTCTTCCATGTCAGGGTTCACAGGATTGCCCTGCAGTTAAGGACCACAGGAGGCCATGCTTTGCAGTAACATGCCATCAGATCTTCCTGTCCTTGCTTTGAAGTGTTTGTTGCATCTGCTGGGTTTCCATTAGGCATTTTCTAGCAGGGCTTTGACCTCTTGTGCTGATGATCTGTGTTCCACATACCAGCAGACTTACATGAGACCTATAAATTGTAAAGTGAGGCTTTCTTGCACAAGTGTAATTTTTATTTTAATTAATGCCAAGTATCTGATTGGATTTTATGATCCTAAGAGTCTTTTCCAACTGTAACAGTTCTGTGATCTCCTCAGTGCTGAAGAGGGTGGGAAAATATCAGCAATTCTTAGCAATATCTGTCTCACATTATTCATTGACAATGCAAATCCTAGTAATGACCAAGATACTTTTTGCATGAAACACAGTATCAGCCTAAGATGACAATTAAGACCTTTTTAGGGATTCAGCAAGATGTTTAAAATGCTGAAAATAAATGAAAGAACAAAAAAAATCACAAGATGAGGCCAATGCTAGTGTATCTTGTTAATAAAATGCTTTTAGAAAATATATATTTCATATAAATTGGTTTGGACCGTGTATTTAAAAAAAAGAAGTTAAAAAGGCTGTAGTAATAGACGGGGGGGAAAAGCAATTCTCGTGTTAGTACCGAATTCCAAGGAACTGTTAAGTTGAGCTTTGCAATATTTTTGACAGAAGAAAGGGTCCATGTCACTCTTGGTAATATTTATGTGGACTAATCTCATTTCATTGCTAGCTTTCACTGATCTCTTTACTGCACAGGATGTGATGGATGCTTTATATAACTATAGCTACCGGGAAGTGGAATAATTCTGGAATTTCTACCAAGGGGCTTTTCATGCCAGGGCAAGAATTTGAATTTGGTACATAAAAGCAGGATGAACTGCCAGTAAAATTCAAATGGGGAGGTGTGATGAGAATAATTGGGAAGGCTGTCATCTCAGCATCAGTGTGTTGGATTGACAGGAGATGGATGCTGTGAGGCAGAAAAGACATGAAAGAAAATGGAACAAAATTCCTCACCTCGGTGCCCAGCAAAGTTAGGGAAAAGTTCAACCTAAGTGTGATCACATGGCACCTGCAGGACGGATGGGGGATCAGACCCAGCCAGCACAGATTTAGGAGGGGCAGGTCCTCCCTGACCAACCTGATCTCCTTTTATGACCAGGTGACCTGCCTGGTGGATGAGGGGAAGGCTGTGGATGTAGTCTACCTGGACTTCAACAAAGCCTTTGACACAGTCTTCCATAACATACTCTTGGAAAAGCTGCAGCTCATGGCTTAGGCAGGTGCACTCTGCTGGGTTAGTAACTGGCTGGATGGCTGGGCCCAGAGAGTGGTGGTGAACAGTGCTGCATCTAGTTGGCATCTGGTCACCAGTGGTGTCCCCCAGGGATCAGTGTTGGGCCCAGTTCTGTTTGACATCTTCATTGATGATCTAGATGAGGTGATCAAGTCCACCATGAGCAAATTTGCAGGTGATACGAAGCTGGGTGGAAATGTCAATCTGCTGGAGACTAGGAGGGCCCTGCAGAGGGACCTGGACAGGCTGGATAGATGGGCCAAATCCAACAGTATGAGGTTCAATAACGTCAAGTGCCGGGTCCTGCATTTTGGTCACAGCAACCCCATGGAGCACTGCAGGCTGGGGACAGAGTGGCTGGAGAGCAGCCAGGCAGGAAGGGACCTGGGGGTTTGGATTGATAGGAAACTGAACATGAGCCAGTGTGTGTCCGGGTGGCCACGAAGGCCAATGGCATCCTGGCCTGTATCAAAAATAGTGTGGCCAGCAGGACCAGGGCAGTGATTGTACTTGGCACTGGTGAGGCCACATCTCAAGTGCTGTGTCCAGTTCTGGGCCCCTCAGTTTAGGAAGGATATTGAGGTGCTGGAGCATGTCCAAGTAAGGGCAATGAGGCTTGTGAAGGGTCTAGAGCACAAGTCCTATGAGGAACAGCTGAGGGAGCTGAGGGATTGTTTAGCCTGAAGAGGAGCAAGCTCAGGGGAGACCTTATCGCTCTCTACAACTACCTGATAGGATGTTGTCATGAGGTGGGGGGCAGTCTGTTCTCCCAAGCAACCAACAATAGGACAAGAGAACACAGTCTTAAGCTGCACCAGCGGAGGTTTGGGTTAGACATTAGGAAGAAGTTCTTTACAGAGAGGGTGATCAGACATTGGAATGGACTGCCCAGGGAGGTGATGAATTCACCTTCCCTAAAGGTATTTATTTATGATGAGACTGGATGTGGCAGTTAGTGCCATGGTCTAGTAGGTCAGGTGGTGTTAGGTCAAAGGTTGGACTTAATGATCTCAGAGGTCTTTTCAAACCTAGTTGATTCTGTGATTCTGTGAAAACTCGTTGCATAGGAAAGTAAGAGAAGCAGCAAGATTTTGGAATAGCGTTCTTGGCAAAAGACCCAGAGAGAGTATAGTGTCAGAGATGATGTTTCCCTAGAGGAAAGAATGGCAGAGAAAAACTGGTGGCAGTAAAGATTCTTGGAGGAAGGTCAGAAGTTTAAGGTTGGCCATGCAGAACTTATGTTGCTCTGGCATCTTCTCCTGAAGTTTTCTTGTCAATGCTGTGGAACTGGGTGGAATTGAATGACATTGTAAGGGTGTCAACCTGAAAGCGATTTTAAACCACACGGATAAGGTGCGTGTGCAGGCTCACAACTAAAGTGGTGGCATTTTGGCATTTGAGACAGATGTATTTAGTGAACCCTTGCTTAAAATTTCAAATGAATAGGCAAATTTGGATATAATGTTATGTGAATGACTTTATGACAAGGGAATAACTTTATGGCTGAAGAAGTTTAGAGTGACATTACAGAGATGAAGAGGGAAGTGCATTAATAGCTGGAAGAATCTAGGTGGCTGAAAAATTAGCTGAAAAATAAGTTGATGTTTGTTCTGGGAAAGGGGGAGCTAATGGAGCTCAAACTAAATTTTTTTTAAAAGCAAAGTCAGCAAAATCAACAGTTGCAGAGGGAGAGGAGAGCCTTTAAGGAGGTAAATGCATATTACTGGTGAACTTACATAGGGAAGTTGAGTTAGTTACTCAGGTTTCAAGCTTTGACTCCATGGCAGAGTATAAAGTTGAAGCCCTGACTTTGTGTTCAAACTTTCAGTTTTAATGGATTGGTTGTTAACTGCTGTGCAGGTGGATCTTAACCAATGTTACTAAAATGGATGGCTATATATTTATCATTATGTTGTGCCATTTTTTGACAAGTTTATTTATTCTGACACTTTTTTTTTTGTTTCCTACAGTAGCTGTTCTTCTCATGACCTGTCAAACTCGTGGGATCAGTCAAGTCTATATCGCACTTCTGACCAATTCAGCTCTTTGGGAAGTATGGACAGCTGGGACCACACTCCACAAGTAACCCAGTATGGAAGACTTTCTTCTGCAAGGTCTAATAGTAGCATTGATCATCTAGGGAGCCAAAGTAAGCGGGATTCAGCCTATGGGTCTTTCTCCACGAGTTCTAGCACTCCTGACCACACTCTGTCCAATGCAGACACTTCTTCAACAGAGAACATGCTATACAAAGTGGGCCACTGGGAGACTGCTAAGCATGGAAGCAAGTCTGGCCAGTTTTTGAATGACGGCACTGGAACAGAGGACAAGCCTGGGTATTTGCCAGCTCCCGTACAGTACGAGAACAAAAGTACTAGAATAGAGGAACACCCAGATAGCAAGCTTGCTAGCTCTGGAAGATCCAGTTTTGGACCTGTCTGGTATGTTCCTGATAAGAAAAAGTCTTCATCTCCTCCCCCCCCACCTCCACCTCTTCGTAGTGACAGCTTTGCTGCTACCAAAGGCCATGAGAAAGCCCACGGCCCTGTATACTCAGAGGGGGCCAGCACGCAGCACTTTACAGCCCTGAACCGATCTCAGCCCAGGAGTGACTGGAGCTTGGAAACTGTGGAGCAGCAGCGGAGGCTCTCCAGAGCATGTGACAGGAGGATCAGCAGCTCAAATTATAAATCAGATGTCAGTTCAGAACATGCTTTTACTTCAACTGGTGAAAGGTACAATAGTAATGCAGGAGCTGTGAACAGACTGCAGTCATCCTTGTCCAGCACCGACGTTCGGTTTGCACAGCCTGCTTACAGTTACCACCACCAGCACCAGTACAGTGATGAAAGCACTTTTTTTCACAGTGCAAGAGTCTTAGCTGCACCTAAAGATCAACAACATTATCTGTCTTACAGTGGCATTCAGGAGTTATCTGCAGATCATTTTCATGGCTACAGTCCAAACCAAGCTAGTCTGCTCAACACTTCCTCTTTGAACAGTGCTGCTGAACAGAAGGTGGACAACACTGGACAGAGTCGATATTATTGTGTGACAGCAAAACAGCCTGCTCAGGGAAGCTCAAAGCCACTACAATTCAAGGATGACAGCTGGAAACCTGCAGTGGGGACTGATGTATTACTTGGACTTCATGAAAATCCTGCAGTTGTCACAATGGTCCAAACCCCAAAATACTATCTACCTCAACAATCTGTGGAATCTTCACTGAAGAGGTGTGAGAACAGTAGTCATTACCTGGTGGACAGAGAACAGGATGTAGTAGAAGCTAAAAAACCCAACCATACTGAAAAGTCTGGACAAAAGAAAAGCTGTGAGAGCAGCTCTGAGGAAAGTGAAACTAGGCATGGTCAGCAGGAGTATATAAAGGGTTGTGTCCTTACCACTGAAAGCAGATCTGCTCAGAAAGATTTTAGGTGGGGGAAAGATGAGAGTAGCAAGATTTCTCCTCAGAAGACTCCAATGTTGCACTCTTTAGCTCAGGAAGGGAAAAAGCAGTCTGACAACAGCCCTGAAGTGGTAACAGAGCGACAGGCCCCATTTGACACTCACTTGTCTAAACAGGCACGAAGGAGTGATCGTTTTGCAACAACCCTGAGAAATGAGATCCAAATGAGAAGAGCAAAGCTGCAGAAAAGTAGAAGTACTGCTACATTAGTAGGGTCGTCTGAAGCAGAGGAGTGCAATGAGACTTGGAAACCAGATTCAGCAGAAAATGTCACCACCTCCCCAGACACAAACTTTACCAGCACATACAAAGATCACCTCAAGGAAGCACAGGCCAGGGTTCTGAGGGCAACATCCTTCAAACGTCGGGACTTGGAGCCCAGCTCCGCTGAATATCTCCACAGGTCACCTGAGCAGAATACTGGTAGTTACAACTCCTCATTATTGACTTTGGTTTCTGAAGATATGTCTGAATTCTTTGAGGCTACACAAGCTAAACCGAACCCTACAGGGAGTAGCACTCACCAAGTTTCTCGCATTGGAGCCAGGAAGAGATTCACAACAGAGCAAAAACTGAAGTCTTACTCTGAACCAGAGAAGATGAATGAGGTGGGTATGTCAGAGGATGGGTGTCATGCTCATTGCCATCCAAATATATCAGAAGAAGCCTTGGGGTCATTTGCAGACAGGTGGAAATTTTTTGAAGAAACAAGTAAACCTGCATCTAGAAAATCATCACAGAAACCAGTTCCCCCTGGTCTAGCAGAGGGACAGCCTGAGAGAAAAGCTCACGGTGGGCAAGAGGGAGAGGATTTGTGGTATGAGAGAAGGGGTCGCATGACCTCTGTTGGACTTGAAACTGCTCATGCTTCAAAAGATAGCATCCAGCATAGTAGCAGCAATAAGGCTGCTGATAGGATTGTGAAATCTGCACAGCCACAGCGCCTGGGAACCTTTGCAGAGTATGAGGCATCATGGAAGGAACAGAGGAAGCCAATAGAGCCAAGGAGCTCTGGAAGGTACCATTCAGCTGATAATATCCTTGATGCAGGCCATGAACAGCATGGGAAATCCCAATACACCCATGAGAGGTCTAGATCATCCCCTTCCACTGATTTCTACAAACAGGTACAAGTGTCTTTTGCATTATCCTTTAAATTGCCCAGGGTGGTAAGGAACAGGAGAGGAGAGGGAAAGAGAATTTTTAAGAAAATTTACAGTTTAGGAATACAACATACTACTGTGTTTGCCTTTTGTCAGTAAAGGAATAAATATTATAGGTAGCTCTCATAAGTAAAATGAGGAAAATCAAAGTTTTTACTGCACAAGCGCAATTGGATCAAGTAATTTCTTGTGTGTTGTAGCTAGATGGAAAAAAACAACATGGTTGATTTGATAATATCCTCTTTTTTACAGTAGAGATCTGGGAGGATCAAAGCAATCTTCACCCAGAGTTATTTTTTCATTGGTGTGGCTGTCTTCCCTATTTTAAGGTTTTCATATCTCTGAAACTATGATGAAAAATGTTGCAAGGGGAAATATGTACTTTCATCCAATTTTATTAATGGTCTCATAGTTTCCATGGATTTTCTCTTCTAGACTTGCCTGCTACAAAAGCTACATAGTACAGAACTTCTGTCTAATAAAGTTTAGAGATTACAAATATGCTTATTAATATTAAAGGTACACTACAGCAACAAATGAAACTGCTTAGTGTTTTGGTTTATGTCAGTTTGCTTGATTTAAGATATATACATTTATTCCTTAGAGAGATGCCAAATGTCTGTTCAACTTGAAAGTAAATATTAAGTTAATTTTTAACTGAGCAGGCTAGGGAATGGTTGGCAGGTGGCACTGCAAGTAAACAGAGAAACTAAGTCTCTTTAGTTCTCTGTTAAAAGATGTTGTTCAAGCTGCTACAAGATTGCCTGATATGTATAAGGAGTCATAGTGTGTTCAACTTGTCTTGAACTTCGCCTTAGGCAAGAAAAGACTGGAAGCAATGCAGTTGTGTATGTTATTTTTTCCTTATTTTTTTCCCTCTTGCTAAAAGTATTGCATACATACATACACAAACACGTCACCTCTCTGTGTGTGTGTGTAGACATGGAGTAGAATGAACATATCTCAAAAGAAACAGAAATGTTGATATCTAAAAGTTGTGGGCTTTCTGTAAGTTTTTTCTGTCTTTAAGTTTTGCAAAAGTTATTTGAACTCTGTGCAGACTTAAATATGCAGATAATTTACTAGGGTAGAGATTCCAAGTGCTGAAAATATTCACCTGGAAGTTATGTTGAAAATTAAATTCACTAAATTATTAAATAATTGCCTACCCAGCAGAAAAAATCATATCATCTATTCCCTGTATGCATTTCTGGTTTATTAGTCGGTGCCTTTAAGTTCAGTAAAGGCCTCCTGGGGCAAAAAGCAGACACCTGTTTAAGCACCTGGAAAATATGGTGATAAGTGCATTGAAGACGCTTACAACAGTCTGAAGTAAATAAAGATGTTGTTTTGCATATATGATTCAGATTATTCCACTGCTAATGCACAATTAAATTTCCTGTAGGTTCAGTGTTTGTAATGCAAAGCTATGCTTTGGGTGGGGTTGTTTGAAGATAGTGAGATAATAACATTCTGGAACAGCAATGTGTGTTTTACTGAGAAACTAAAGTACATGCACGGGGATTTGAAAGCTGGTGCGTACTTGCATCTTCTAAAATGCAAGCAACTCTTCTGTAACTTCTTTGCCGCCTTTGCCTCATTTTTTTCGTCTTTGCCAAATGGAAGTTGCAAAAGTTTGTATAAATGTTCAGCTCTTCCGTAGATCAGCAAAGCAGAGCAGTAACGTGAACACAGCCAGGTCGGGAGTGCTGTGCAAGAGGTCACAGAGTATACTGTACTGCTTAAAGCCAAACAAGCTTCAAACATGCTATGCTGTTGACTTCATGTATATTCAAACAGAGCAAACCCACAAATAAGAGGTTCCATAATCACAGATTTTTTTTCGGAGTCTGAAACATGATGACTCGTTCTCTTACTTGTACTATAAACCACTTTTAGGAAATCTCAGTTGAAGTAAGGAGGCAAGCAGAGGATTTAAAGGAAGATGTGGAGTGTATTTTCTCTAAAGTCAACAAACTGGATGAAAGGAAAGGCACTGTAAGGTAAGTATTTCCTTTTCTTTTGTTTTTAAAAGATTTTTTTGACAACTCTGATTGTATCTTTTCCTCACTCAAACTGGAAGTTTTACTATGATGATTTCAGAGTTCCTGCAATACCTTTTCTCCTTCTTTCCCTCCTTCTCCCCAAATACTTCAATGGGCATGATAGAACTAACGTTGAAACTGAAATTTGTGGGAACTGCAGTGTGAGCTTGAAGAAACTGTTGAGAACTGTTGAGCATATTACAGTTTGTTTGGAGGCAGATGATTCTTATTTGTGTGCATGAAACGATAGTTACGGGGTTTTTTGGGGACGGGTGGGGTGCCTGGGGTTTCCCTAAGGAGCTTTCCAGTATTATCCTTGCAAAGACAGCATGCGACTGACAGGCAGTAGTGCTGTAAAGTGGACTTCTATTGTGCCTTTACAGAACGCAGTACCTGAATAGAAGCCACAAAAATTTCTTTTCCTGTTTGATCCGCTCCACTCTTCTCTTTCAATTTTCACATTTCTTTTCAATTAAAACTGTACAGTGTTTTCAGACCCTTTTCAAATGTACGGCTGTGTGTACAATCCCTTAAATGTCTAACATGAGGGGAGTTGCCCTCCTCCTGGCCAGCTGTGGTGTAAGCAGTGATTCCAGCAGTCGCTGGTACTGCTGAAGTGGCATGTGGCAGCTGAGCTGAAGTTATGCACACACTGCTGTCACCAGGTCTGACAGCTCTGGGTTTTGTAACAGAAGGAACACATGTATAGGAAAAAGAACTTCTGTGGGCTTTCCTTGGTTCTGTAAGTGGCATTAATGTCTCAAGGGGAGAGGAAATTATGAACTGTAGCAAACACATACTCTAATTGTGACCATAAAATCTTGTAAAAAATCAGTATTTATGTGTGAGTTTATACGATTGTATTTTGCATGGCTCAGCTGAAGAGACCATCTGCTATTTTTCTAATTTTTTGTAGCCCTTTGTACTTGCCATAGTGATTTCAAAATGAATAGCCCAGGAGGGTGTGAATGTGTGCGCAGGCGTGTGGGATGATGTCCTGGAGGGAGGGGAAGGCAGAGAGGGAGGGAGAGGGGGAGGTGGCAGCACAATCAGCCTGGAGCAGACAGGCTGTTGTAGGCAGGCAGCATCTCTGAACAAGTAAAATGATTTCCCTCCACCAGTGCTGAAGCCGAGTCACAAAAGCATGTGAATAATACTCCTACGCCAGCGTTTTAGCGGTGTTTGTGCAGCACAATCCTTGCTTTATAATCACGGAATCCATGAAAATCACATGATTGGGCACCAGCTGCAGTAACTTTTTTTTTAAGCTGGAGCCTATTTTGACATACTAGTTCAGATGTAGTATTTGGCCATTTTACTGCAGTACACGAGGTTTTGTGAAATGGTCTCTCACAGTCTCTCCCTGAACACTGATATGCAGAGGGCTGATATGCCTTCTGTATTCAAGAAGCTAACTAAATAAAATCATTTCGGCATTTAATTCCTGTGCTGTGAACTACGACCACGTGATTATGAATGGCTGCCCTATGGGAAAGAATATATATTTCCATGTGCTCTTTTTTTAACAAGGCATTCTTGTTCTCAAAAGGGACTGCACTCATGATGATGTGAATTGATTTTATGATTTTTGAGCTGCCCTAAAGGTATTCAGTTTTCTATTTTTAAAAGCTAGCAATCTGCAAATGGCTAGCAAATCTGCCTAATTCGTGGTACATTCTAGAACTTGAATAGTAACCAAGCCTAAGGTCTTCCCTGTGGTTGTATTTAGTATTTTCTTTTAAAATCTGGGTTTGGATTAAATTGCTGGCAGCTGTTATTTAGTGCTGCTGAGGCCTGTGTGCTATGGATGCCTTTGTACCACCACAGCCAGTGTGACTGGGCTGGATATAGGAGTGGCCCTTCAGCATTTGGGGTTAGATGTGCAGAGATTGAGTTGAGGAAGATAATTTGTGAACCTCTTTCATCTTTGAGCTCTGTTCTTCCCCTCTGAGGTTACTGACTACTTTCCAGTGAATTCAGGTTGTTTCATCTCCCTTTTTTAAAAGAGCTGCAATATGTTGTTCTGAACTGCAACACTTAATAGTTCAGGGTATTATAGGAAGAGAAAGTTCTGGTTCATAGCAGCCATTATCATCTCCCATGCAAGAATCAAACCACTCTTGTTATGAACTTGCAGGGATATAAACAGTCATCTAATATGAAACGAGTATTTTTATACTGAGGTTTGATGTGATTCTACGTATGTTCTTAACTTTAGGATGGCTTAAAAGCATTATACAATTCTGATCTGTAAAAGAAAAATTGGTGCTTTTTATTTTTAATGATGCTATTCTTTCTATTTCAAGTTAGTTACAAAAGCTTGCCTTTTTAAAGATGTGAAGTCTGTGCTTCTTTAAACATGTCTCTCTCTCTGAATGTGTAAAGTTACTTATACTGGTTATATAATTAACTATAGAAGTCTCCACAATTTCTATACTGACACAGACTTTCAAAAGGTTAAAGAGGGAAATGTGTGCTCTGATCAATAGTCTCTGGCTTCCTGCAGTATGACATGCACATGTAAAAGTCATTCTGCATCAAAAGAATTGTGCTTTATGATCTAATTCTTAAGATTGCCATCTACTATTAGAGATGTTTAGAGCCCTTCCTTTTACTTAGTTTCTAAGAACATTTAACTTCTAGCTCTATTAATTTATTCCTGTTATGTCTATTAAAGTTACATAATTTTAAAAAGTGAAAAAGGATACATGAGATTACAGGTGGCAGACAGTATTTCAACATTTAATAGGTGTCAAGTCCAAGAGCATGTGCATGTCAAATGTAGGACTGTGGCATGACTCAACTCTAATTAAACACTGCAAAATGTTTCTTTGAGTTCTTTCATACCTTAGTAGTTACTCCTGTGTAAGTTGAGTTCTTGAAGACGGAGGATCAGCCTTTACCATACAAAACCAAAATAAAATAATTTCTTAATGTCTAAGTTGACCTAAATGCCCAAGTGTAATATTCTAGAAAAATCTTTGACAAGCCAGAAACAGGAGCCAAGAGAGAGATTCCCAGGTTCTTTACGGGGTTCTTCGTAAAGGAAACTGATTTTTTTTAAGACCTGATGAATATCCAGGTTCCATGCTCACCAAGTAGTGCAGCAGCAAATTATTGTGGAGGGAAGAAGGAGGACCTTCAGCAACATAGGAGTGTGAATGACCTTATGTCTTCTGAATCAAGTCAGATGGAAAAGTTTACTAATGGCTCGTAGTCCATTTACATATGGGTTTATAAAGATCATGCATATATGGATGTTTGTGTGTATGTATATGCACACATATAAAACATACATGTATGTTTTAATAGTTACTTCTCTTAGCTTTTTGTTTTCTGTCTACTGTAGGGTAGGACTACATATCTGCAAGGACTAATTAGCAGTGGGGGAAAAACACAACAATCCACAAGACACATTTGGACAAATGAGTTTCTCATGTTTACAGTGATAGATGGTATGAAGTAGACATTGGAAAATTAATTAGACATTAAAAATATTCTTAGGAACTACACAGTTTTTCGTAACTCCAGTAACTTTAAATTCTGTATTTTGTTGTTTCTGTGGGGTTTTTTTTGTTTCTTTGGGTTTTTTGTTTGGTTGGTTTTTTGGGAAGAATCCCCTCTCTTGGCCTGCTGGCCACGCTGCTGGTGGTGTGACCCAGGACGCATTTGACTCCCTGGCTGGGAGTGCCTATTGCCAAATCATTACTGAGCTTTTCATTCACAAACAGCTCCAAGTCTTTTTCCCACAGCTAGTCTTTGTCCATTCTCAGCCTGTACTTACTTGTGCTTGGGATTGCCCTTACCCAGGTGCCCGACCTGGCATTTGATCTTGCTGAACTTCATGAGGTTACTTTAGTCATTTATGTAATTTACTTTATATATATTGTTAGAGTCAAATTGAGAAGTTCTTCCTGAAGGAACATTGTAGGGCAAGTGTATCTCAGTCATTGCAGGAGTTACAAAGATATTGCAAGAGCTGTGTAAGCAAAATGTTTTCCCCCTCTTCCCTTTTTTTTCATGAGGAAGAAATGGTATAATCTTGTGGAACTATGTCCTTAGAAATCAGTGAAAAAATGGCTTTGGCAAACATTTCATGCATGTGTGAACAACCTTCAATATTTTATGTTGCAAAAGAAGTCTTAACTCTCTACACTTCACCTACAACTGATGTAATTTTTCACATTAATTCTTCTAAAGCAAATAAATATTTTCTCTGTTTGTAAAGTATGGAATGACCTAACAAGGAATATTTTGTAGAAAATAAATTATAAAAATGCTTTTTTTTTTAGCTGATGTGCAGTGTACTATCACTTTTTATGTTCATTTTATTCAAGAGCTTTTAAAGTGAAGTGTTCTCTTTTTAATACCAGTTTAAGTAAAACAAGGACTATTTAAATGTTTAAGCACTCTTGTTTGAGGAAGGTTTGTTATTCAGTTAAAGGAAGAAAACATGCTTTTTATGTAGCCAGAACATACCAGTTTGATTGAAATAATGCTTCAGATATCAGAATTCCCACTGGTAATGAATTTCCATATGAAATTCTGCTTGCATAAAGTTGGAAATAAAAAAAGAAATTAAAAATTGCAGTTTTCCCTTTCCAGCAAGTTGTGTGCAGCTATTTGTTGTCATCTGAAGGAAGTGCAGAAGAGCCAATGTTCATGCTCACAGGTTCTTAGCTGTTAATAAAGACTTCGAATACATGAGCTCCCAAAGCCCGTTTTGTTTATATTAGAATCATAGAATGGCTTGGCTTGGAAGGGACCTTAAAGACTATGTAGTTCCAACCCCCCTGCCATGGACAAGGATACCTTCCACTAGATGACGTTGCTCAAAGACCCATCCAACCTGATCTTTACCCTTCCAGGGATGGGGCGTCGACAGCTTCTCTGGGCCACCTGTTCCAGTGCCTCACCACCCTCACAGTAAAGAATTTCTTCCTAAAATCTAATCTAAATCTCTTCTCTTTCAGTTTAAAGCCATTGCCCCTTGTCCTATCACTACTACCCTTGTAAGAAATCCTTCTCCAGGTTTCTTGTAGGCCCCCTTTAGGTTCTGAAAGGCCACAATAAGGTCTCCATGGAGCCTTCCCTTGTCCAGGCTGAACAATCCCAACTCTCTCATTCTGTCTTCATAGGAGAGGTGTTCCATTCCTCTGATCATCCTGGCCCTCCGCTGGACTTGATCCAGCAGGTCCACATCCTTAACATTTCTTTATCATGAGATACAGATTATTAAGGCATCTTTCAGACCAGTTTTTTTGCCAGTGATGTCATTATATGTGTCATACGGCAATGATGCAGTACAGTCTGGGCTGTTACAAAGTTTCTATTTTATCTGAAAGTGGGAAAATACTATTGTGGCTCTTCCTATGCATATAGAAGAGAGATCGGAGAAGTGCCCTGTCAACTTTCATCATCTTTACTTTTCTTTGAGTACTCATAAAAATAGTACAAGTTTCATTGCCATGAACCACCATGTCATTCCAGTGCATTACTGTATGTGACTGACTAATAACAGATAAATAAACATCATGCTTTGAGACAGTGTGAATCACTAGTACTTGATGGATGTTGATGCTTAAGAGCACAGGCTTAAGGTCTGCCTAGGCAGGTTTTCTTTCTCTGACTGAACCAATAGCAGATGTTTGGGGAACATAAAACCAGGGCAAATGATACCCAGCCATGCTGCTGGGTATCTTGTCCAGCCTCTGCTGGTCTGTCTTTCTTTTAGCTTTGTTTTATTTGTAGTGGTGTTGGTTGGTTTTAAACTGCTGTGAAGTACAGAGATTATCTGCTCATAGAACAGTTTGTGAAATCCAGCTTTTCCTTCTTGCATAGCAGTCATTTCAGTTATACATCATTGTATATGTTGAAATACAGAAAAAGCTGTCTTGTGAGTTATGTTGCATTCATTAAATCTGAATTTCATCTGTTGTTTTATGGCCCATTCATTCAATGATAGGAACTCTTAGTTTTTTGTCTTTATCACTCAGAACAATTTTCTCATAGCAGCAACTCTTTTCACCTTGGTTTTCACCCCTTTTGTAAATCATCTGGATCTAAACAGTTCTATGGATGATGTGATGAGGCAAGTGAAGACTTTGTCTCATGGCAATGAAATTTTTTAAAGCCTCTGGTGAGGATAAATTTTAATTTTCTTTTTTAGAATCATCTCAAAATGTGAAGTCTCTGTCATCCAGATCACTCCTGTCCATATGTGTAGTGACTCTGAGATTATTAATGCATCCAAGACATGCATTTTTCTGCACTACCCCAAATTATTCTTTGTCATTTTTACACACTAGTTAGTGCAGCTGCTGAATCTCTTTATAAAATTTCTACTTCTTTGCTTAATTTATATATTAAGTGTATGCTTCTGAAGTTCTGTAGATTCATAATGAATTTTTTTTTAGTCTTGCTCTCTTTCTCTCATTCTCTCTCTTTCCTCACACCTTCCCTCCCTAAACACTGCATGTGTCACTTCACTCAAGCAGTTGCCCAAGTATCAGAGAAACGGATAGTTGTACATCACAACTACTATTTCAGCAATTTCATATGGAAGTTTCAGGTGATTTATCATATAGTCCAGGTAGCTCATGACTACCTACTTTTAATGGTGTGCAACATCTGAGAAAATTCCTGCATGCGCCATAGATACCAAAGGGAGTCCATGTCAGTTTTTTGCCATGGCCTTATTTTCTTTGTATTCTTACTATTGTACTTTTGTCCCTATAATCTGTTTGGCAGATACTTGTGCCTTTTTATTTTTTGCCTTTTTTTTGGTTGGTTAGTTGGGTTTTTTTGTTTTGTTCTAACATGCTTGAGAATTTGTATCTCAGCTTTTGGTTTGGTTTTTTTTAATCTTATTTTGTGTATACATCTGGTTTGCTAGATTAGTTCTGGATTTTCCTCATTTGGTAGGGCTTCAGTGGTAGATGTCCTTTTAATTGCTATTTAACTTGACCTTTGAAGAGGACAGAGAGAGGGAAGGAAAGTGTGGTTCAGTGTTTTGGTAGGTGTTACACATTTTCGCTGAGTTTCATATATTTTATCTTCAGTTTCATGCTATCTCTTAGCATTATACTATCTGGCTTGTTCTTTTTAAAAATATTCATCTCATGTATGTAAATTCCCTTTTTGAAATTAAATACCAGAATGTGGATACTTGATCTTTCAAGAATGACTTACCTAAATACATATGGCCATGGCACAGGGTAGCTCTCCAAGTAGCAAAGTTTTGAACCAGATTCTTCTCATACCTCAGGATCAAGGCAGAAGTTGCATGGTATATTGTCCCACTTGCGGTATTTTTCTTCCATTTGTTGTTCATTTTAAAACTTTCACACTGCTTGAGCTGAGAAATGTGTAGTTTTTTAAGAGCATCACAAATGCATTGTTTTGGGGTTTGGGGTTGGTTGCGGCTACATGAGAGTGTTAAAACTTGCAGGCTCCTGCCATTGCCTCCCCATTCCTCACTCTCCTGGCAGCACACAGCCCAGGGGCTGTCAAGTGTGTGTCCTGCAGGTTGGTGTGATGCTCCACTCTGGCTCACTGGCAGCTACTGGATCTCATTAAATGGGTGCTGGACTGCCTCCAAAGCCTGTGCTTGGTTTACAGTACACTACTGTAATTCAGCCCCATCCAATTTGCTCATTCTCCACACCCTTGAACATGTGGATTCTCCCTCTGCCTTTGTTAGCTGAATTTTGAATACCCGTTTCTAAACTTGAAGGTGGCCACCCCACCTTGCAGATCCCCTTTTTTCTACTTCCAACTTCCTATTACCAAGTAAAGTTATTTTTGCTTAATTGCTCCTGGCACATGTGTTCTCCACTGTGCATGCAGTGACAGCTGTGGGTATGCAATGCCATCATGGGCTAATAAAAGGAAGTGTTGGAGTGTAGTTTCTTCTTGCAGAAAGTTTCCTCCCCTGCCCCTAAATGTGTTACCAAACACAAGAAGCTGGAAAAAGTCCTAAAGATGATTCTGAAGGTACTGAAATGGGGAGTGAGTGGAAAGAACAGCACACAAAGGAGTTTGTGGAGAGAGAAACACAGATAAATTTGTACACAGTAGTTCATTTTTGTGTTCTGATTTCATTTCACTGTTTTCCCTGTAAAGAGGATTAGAATGAAAACCATCTAAAGACATGCATTTTCATTGTGTTGCTTGAAATCCAGATATGTTCTTGTGGCCCTGTTAATGATAACAGTTGATTAGGGAGATTAGAGATAATGTAAGATAGTCTTCTGTAGTTATAGTCATAAAAGCATCATGTCTTGGTGTACTGTAGGTTTTATTTTCCCTTAAGTTACTTGATGAAAAGCATAATTAGAAATAGGTGGCTGATTTGTCTCCTCAGTGCAGCAATACATATATTTCTGACATATGGAGTGGCTTTATGGTGTTCTGGTACTAAAAACTAGCCTATGAAATGTTGACTTTCTGCTATAAGCCCCTAGGCAACATGGTTATGATTTGCTGTCACACAGGAGACTGTTTATGCCAGTAAATTTGAGTGAAGTTTTGTGCTAAAAAGTAACGTGACAGCTCTAACTTCCATTTTTCTGCATGGGCCAACCAGACTTGTACAGTCTGTTAACCAGTTGTATTGCATTATGTAAATGGGTGTGTCTTCTTGAAGTCATTCTCTCTCAATCAAATAGGCAGCTTTGGGAAGCAGAAAAATTTTAAGGGAGGTTATTAACTGGATATCTAACTGCTCTATGTGATTTTGCATGCAGTTCAAATAACATTTTCCTCTTAAAGTGCTCATCTTTAAAATGATCTTTTAATGCCTATTAAAGCATTACCCAGAGCTTCTCTATTAAGTCTTCAGTGTTTTCTTGCAGAAAAATTGAAAGGAGCGTGAGCTTTGCTCTGATGAAGGCCACGATGCCTTTCGTTTCTAAAGATGGAGTGTGGGGGTGGCAATTTGCTCATGGAGCATGAAAGCATTTAGTTCTTTCCCTTCAGAATCTCCTGCAAGAGAGAATGCCTGTACACACAACACATGCAAAAAAAATTCAAGCTGGAGGGCTGTTGATGAAGACTCTCCTCTGCAATTAAAGGCTTGGTTATTTGAACATTGTTTAGAAAAGAGCCTAATAACACACTGAGCTTTTAAAATCATTGTAAATATTTAAAACTTGCAGAGCTGTAGTTGCAGAAATGCGCATCATGAATTTCACAAATGAGAAGAAAACCCCTTAAAAAATTAAGGGGCTTTTAAATTTTGGTGGATTTGTTTTTTTTTTTTTTGTTATTATTTTTTTAAAATAACCAAATCCAGGGGTGGGGGTGGGGGAAAGGAAAAGCTTTGAAGTCTCTGAGATCTTTTCCCTGAGGTCAGAAGTTTCTGGTGATGTAACATACAATACAGACTAAGCCTTCACTTATCAAGGTTAAAGTTGACGGAGCTTGTATGAACTTGTCAATCATAGGAAGCAGGCAAAAACAAGCCAGCTGTTGTGAGGCATGGCTTTGAAAATCCTCTGTGTTACAGTAAATGAGACGCAGAGGTTGAGACAGATTCAGTTCTGCAAGGCTTTCAAACTGGCTGGCATGTTTGCAAGGATGCAAAGCTCACATATCCAGTGAATATGGGTAAAAAGCTGTAAATCCTGGTAAGAATGTCTTGTCTTTAATGTTAAAGCGTGAGAGAAAGGGTTGGAGATGGATGCATTATTTACCTTTTTTGGTCAATTCTGAACAGAAATTAGCAGTATTAATTCATACAGTATTTCTTTTGTTCTTCAGGTCTTTGAGCACAGGCTGCATCTTCTTTCCCTATCCGCAGTAGCCACAGCAAATTAGGAACGATGCAATGCTTGGTACAGAATTTTATTTTGCTTAGTGTAATCGACTGCTCTGTTCACTGATGGGTTGGGAGCATAGGGGGAAAACGTGAGTTAATTCCAGCTAAGATGCTCTGTGTGCATACGCTCGCACACACGTGCTGTTTTTAGCAGCTTTTGTTTTCACAGTTGGCATCAGGCACACTGGAATTAGAAGGCAGTGCCTTTCGAAAATACTTGTTTTCTGGACTGAGGGCTGCAGTGCCGTTGTTGTGGCTCAGGGTGCCAGGCTCGGGGTTCCTCTCGGCTAGGGGTGGTGCGAGAGCTTTTCATCTTGTTATTTTCCTGGCAAGCCTGTTACTGTGAGTGCAGGCTTGCACGAAGACCTTTTCCACAGCAGCAGGAGCTATTAGCTGGGAGTGTAAGAGAATTGGATGTGACTATTGGAAGCAAGCGGTGAGTGTAGCTCTGAGTGAAAAAATGGCTATTGAAATGTGTGCATATGCATGCTAATTCATTTAAGTAAATGGTTTAGGGTTTTTTTTCTTTAGAGATGAGCTGTGTGTTCATTTCGTTGCCTGCCTGAGAAACCCAGGTGACCTAGCTGTTATTCACAGGGTGTTTCATTTTATAGCTTCTCTTCTGTTACCTAATTTTTGTTCAGCTGCAAGCAGCTGTTTTCAGTAGCAATAGCAACAGCATATCAGGAAAAAAAAGTAGATGAAAAATATCAAAGGAGTGGCAACTGGAATGTAGGGGGATTTTTAGTGAATTGACAAAACAATCGTTCTTATTTGAGCTTTTTTAAATGTGACCGATTTCCTTGTTAGCAGCATTGGGAAGTATTGTCTTTTGTCTCTGCAATGGTTGCCATTTGTGTAATATGATGGATCTTGTTATACTGTTGGGATATTCTGATGATTGAATCCAGTGTGTAAGTACAGAACACATTAACTGGTTGACTTAAGTGAGTAGAAGTCATTTTAATTGCATGCAGGTAATCCCCTGTGTGCTAGGACAGGCATGCAATAGATAATTTTTATGGCTGTATTCTTACTTGCTTTATCTTTTATCATTTATTTTTGATGTGCAGCAGAATGGAGGAGGGGCTTTTGTTTTCTGAACTAAGGAAAGAAAAACATCCCTCCCTCTGCCCTTTCCCACAAGATACTTCCCTTCTGCATAAAGGCCCCTGTGCTGCTCTAAGAAATTTAATTTTAATCGGATCTGATTTTTATTGTGGTCCCATGCCTTTTGCTCTTACCCATGGCTGACTGGCCTACATTCATTCATCAACGTAACTTTGTTCATGTACTGCAGAATTAGAGTCGATCTGTTGAATTTATTTCTGATTTTTCATGGGGAGAGTGGTAACATTTTTAGAGAGAAAGAATGTGAGATGAAAACACACTGCCATGTGTATGTTGCCATGCAGGCAGGAGAGGAGAGAAATTCTGGTGGGATCGATGGACTGGCAAGCAGTGTCTTTTATCATATTTCATTCTGTGATAAAGCCAAGTGATAATGCAAGGCTTGTTAAGCTAGAATGACATTTTTCTTCATCACATTGGGTGCAACAACTAAGCTGTATTTAGTGTGACTGACTAAACAGATAGCTGCCATTGAGGCACAGATAATGTTAACAAGCATTCACAGACAGAACTGAGAAACCAAGACTCGCATGGTGATAAACGGGTTGTGGTGTAACAGTGATGGGATATACTTTGTGAAATATCTTGCTGGTTTTATACCTTCAGTTGTCTTCTGAAGACCTTTTTTTTATTTCCCCCCCCTCCCCTCCTGGGAGAGAAAGCATTGTCTCATCATTCAGCATTCATTATTCTTTTCATCTGAACACATGCTTTGGCTTTAGGACCATTTGCTGCAGTAGTGCTTCTTGGATGGTAGTTGCCATCATCTGTCTCTGCAGACCAAGGCAGTGAACAGCTCTACTTCTTTGTAGTGGCTTGTGTGCTATGCCTTTTTCTGGTATGCCTGTTAGGGCCCAGCTATAATGGTCACTAAATTGCCTGTTTTCTAGAGGGTCCTTTGTTCTTTGTTTTTGTCTTTAAAGATTTTTAACTAGTTTCATATCCCAAGTTATCATTTAGCATCTTTGGAATATGCTTCATGTGTCACTATCTGAGGGATATCTGTGTGCTGTACTGACTCAGTAGTGATAGTAGATAGTGTTCATCAGAAAAATGAACCACTGGTAATATAATTACCCTGGTATTGAGTGTCCAAATTGTGGTGGTGTGTTGTCAGTGCCTCCTTGGCATTGCAATATTAGAACCCATTTAAGAGCTTAAAAACCTTTGGTGTCCTGGATCCTCTGAAAGAAAAAGCATGTGGGACCCAGATGACAATTCACTAATAGAAGTGAGATGTCTACATGCAAGTGAAGTGCTGACTTAGGTTATAATCCATAGAGAACTTGGTTTTGATTCTAAGTTGGCTAAACAGCTGACTAAACACAGGTATCTAGTGAGATCTGAGATAGCCCAGCATATCCCACTTGGCTTCCAGCTGCCACCTTTTAGGAGAACTGATCTTTGAATCTTCAAAGTTTTTGAAATCATAGAAGATACCTATATTGTTGTCTCAAGCAGAACTATACTTTTTGGAAGAAACTACCCTTTATTTGTAGACCATTGCAGAAGTACTTTTGGATTCCACTGTGCCAAGTGCCATTGTGCCAAATACACAATGAAAACATGGTTTCAGCACATAAAGTTTGCAGCTGAAAAAGTAATGTATTGGCAAGGGCTGTGCCTATAAACAGGATTTTGTCGTATGCAAAAACAGTATTTCACAATTGCTGTAAGCCACATAATTATCTGTTTCAAGCCAGGTCAGGTCCTTGATCCAGTTTTATGTGGGTCTGTACAATTTGCGCTGCAAGTACAATGGAGAGAGCAGGAAGACAAAACTCAAAATGGCCTGAGGAGGAGACTGCTTCTTCTGGCAAAATATCTGCATTAGGTCACTTTAAAGGGACTGCAAAACTTGGGCCTTCATTTTGAGGGTGTTTTTGTTATGGTAGGGTGAGGACTTTTACGGAGGAATCATACTCAGGTATGAAGGCCTTTTTCCAGTGTAGCTTGTAGTTTTTGAGAAGGAATTTAAGTTAAATCAGAAACAGCCACTCCATTTGCTCTCTTTTGCCAGTGAGTTAGTGCAGGACACTGTTGCTTACATAACTATGCTTATGTTTTATGGTGAAACTTTTGCACAGAGGTCAGGTCTTTAACAAATGATACATTTTTCAAATGTTGGCTAATGCATTTTTGAAAGCTTATCTAGTCTGTTATTTTGGAGTGTCTTGTGGCACTGTTTGGGTTGGCCTGAAGCATTCACAAGAAACTGTAAATCAGACAGATAAAAATCAGACACAATGAGTTGATTGAAGTCACTTTCATTTATTGAGGTACAACATTAAATCAGATCATTCTACTTCTGTCTAGATTTAGTCAAATCCTGAATGTGGGGCAAATGAAGGAAGTGGCTTTGGGTTGTTTTTTATGGCAACTTTCTGATAGGCATCTATACATAATGATTCATTTTTGTAATTGCTCATTGACTCCACTGGCAGGCTCCTATTAACATGTGTGTGTATATGTACATATATATGGTTTAACTGCCATGTAAGAGCTTACATTACTGTTACTTATCTCTGGATTGTTAGAATAGCCAGTTGTATTATTGCTTGGGAGCCTGGGGGTATTCAGACTGGTGATGAGACTTTGGAGGTTTTTTCCCCCAACTTAGTGTTTATTTGGCCTTTACATTTCAGTCTTAAGCATGTGTGCCCCAAAGGAGCCAGAAGGAAACTGAGAGATGTACTTGTCCATTTAGGTAGAAAATACTTAGTGCCAGTGTGGGGATACACATTCCCACCCCCCGAGCAGTAAGTGATGGTGTTGTGTTGGATGACTGTGGCCATTGTGTGAAATGTGCAAGCCACAGAGCAGAGCTCTTCCCACACTCACCTGGCCCATGAGTGCACAGCCTCTTGTCTCTCCACACAGACCCTCTCTGGGAATACTGAGCCCTCTTCTAAACGAGTGATTTTCAAAAATGTGGAGGACTGGTTTGTATAATGAAGGAATGCTTCCTTTCCAACTAGAAGCATACATTGGTTTTCTGCCCCCCACAATTTAGATAGGAGGCTTCCTTATAGCTAAGTACCAAAAGCAGGTGCAGTAGAAAAGGTTCATGTTACACTCCTGTAATAGACTAACCCTTACTAAATATGACTTTGTACCAACAATATAAGACTTAATTACACTTCCTTTGCAGTTCAGGTTAAGTGAGTGGTGTAAGTTGTCTGACAGTCAAAGCTGTAATTTCGTGGCATGCCATGGGGTGGGGAACATGGTGTGACCTTTCCCGGTTCTGTTGCCTCAGAAAAGCTCTTGCATTTGGGTATTGTGGCATTGTGTTATGGGGATGGGGAAGATTTGGGTTTGAAGATAACAGAGAGTTTAATGTTTTTGATGTTGACTGGTTATCTAGAGTGAAAATAGTAACTAAGTCAATTGTCATGTTTTCAGATGCTTGGTTATAAATGATAAATGCCTTTCAGTGGTATGTTATACTTGCACAATCCTATGAGCCTCATTTCCAAACCAGCTGTATTCTCAGCATATTATTATGTGATGCACCGACAGATGTAAAGCAGCTTAGTGGACTTCTTGCTATTGATAATAATGTAACACCTTTACAGGTTCTTGCCACTGTGTTCTCCTGGGGCTTGAAGCTTGTTTTCTTTTCCATCTTTCTGAACAGTAAGCTTGAATCTCTCCAAAATAATGTCATAAGCATGTTTTGCATGCAGACTCACTCACACTGAATGCAAACTAGCCTCAGTGTTGAATGTAGCCACCACCTTTCCTCAACCCATTATCTATGGCACTGCAAAATTTTTGATTAATTTTGTGGAGGCTGTATGAAGGCACATGTGTAATCTTTGAATTTTATCTCCATGTTTGCAAATGTGGCATCTATGCTGTAATTCTTTATTTCCTTTTGCTCAGTTTTGGAAGGTGACAGGACTACTAAAGCATTCATTACTTCTAAGCCAGGGTAATATAATATATAAAGATATAGATATATACCCCAATTTATTGCTTACATGTTTTGTATGTGCAAATGTATCAGATCGGTGGTGCACTGTGTCCTGTTTGTTTCCACCAGCATTCCCACTCCCGATGTGCATGCCAAATTCATAGTATAATTTGCAGACTGGCTGAGGTAATGCATGTGATTGATGTCTTCGAGACATTTTGTGCCATGCCCTTGGTTCTCCTGCGCACCTGAGAGCATCTGTTACGCTGTCTTATGTCATGGCTTATGGATGTGGAGATGAATACAGAGGCCTGAAGAATTTTTGCAGGGGTTGACTAGAAGAAGTGCTCTTCGTGGATTATCTAGACAATGAAAAATGCTGATTAAAACACAGTATTTCATACTTAAGGCCTGCAATCTTCATTTGGTAAATATTTCCATTAATATTAGTGGAACTATTTACAGGCCAGATTCTGCTTACATTGAATCCGCTGGGGGAAAACCAGCTGACTCTTTATATGCCACATAACCAAATCTGAATAGCGTTGGTCTTTCTGGCCTTTTATATCGTTCTTTACTTCACAAAACTGTCCTTCATCTAGTGTTAAAATAGGATTCAATAAATGCTCTTTTGTAAAACAGAATTAACTGTGATTTTGTCAGGTGACTTGAGATTGTCTGAACCAACTGCTCTTAGGTTAGAGCAATATAAAATGACCTGAACGTCAACAACGCTAATCTCATTCATGTTAAATTGATAATTTACCCATTAAAGTTGAATTTTAAGAATTAACACTTCATATAAGAGAGAGACAGATTGTGTATGTGACTGTTCAGGAATCCACATCTAATCAATTGTCTTTCCACAATACTTCATTTTAAATATTTTTTTTAATTTAATTAAAATAGTAATGCAGTGTATAATTACTCCAATTTTTTTTTCTTCTTGGATTTATAATAGACTTTAAGCTATTAGTTATGTGCTTTTATCTCAAATTTTGTTTTCCTGCACACTGGTGTTAACTGCCTGTAGACTTTCTCAAAACTGGTACAGTGATGTTTACGTTGAAAATTCAAGTAAACCTTATTTCGGAAATGGACTGGGAAAGATGCCCCTTTAACAGTCCCCTCAAAAGGCAGTGCAGTCTACAGGGTTACTATTTAAAAACACAGAGGCCAGCGCTGTCAGTAGCATAAATGATATTAGACTCTGAAGCCTTTTACTTCTTTGTTGCAGCTTCTTTTCTAAGCTCACAGTGTCTCTTCAGCCTCCTTTAAGCAGAGAGCAAACCTGTCTCCTCTCAGGGCTTCAGAGGTACCTTTGTTTTTTGTTTTGGTATTTTTTTGCTGCTTTCTGTTTCCTTCCCGATTTGTCTTTATCTGGTGAGCACAAATGTACTACCTGTTTTGTGGCAAAGCACAAGCCTGGAGCTGCAAAAGCCTGTTTCCTGACTAGAGAAATAGATAGTGTGAAATTGGAATAAACCTAAATATATTTCTAAGATAAGGCCTTTTTGGCCATTATTGTTTGTGCTGACAGGGCAAAAGAAGTTCAAGTTTAAAATAAGGAGAATACTATCCTTTTAAAATTTCCTTTTCTGCTTTAGTTTCAGGATATACTCATTTTCCCTTTCCTGGTTTTTTTAGCTTTAGCAAACATTTTGTTTGTACTTGTTTCATTTTTCAGCAATTACACAAAAATTCAACCTCCAGACTCATAATTGAGGTCTGTGGTATTCAATTCACATTTAAAAATTACACTGAAGTGTTAATCTTGCACCTAGGTAAGAAACTTGCTTTCCACACTTTGTTACTGACTCTGGAGCAAGAAGATAATTAAATTTTAGTATTAGGATTCCTCTTCTGGAGACAGTTTTATTTTCTACCAGCATTTGGACATTTGACTGTGCCACAGGAGGTGTGCTGTGCATCTAACTTAAGTTGTGCACACTGCAGCGCCTCGGGTTACCCAAAGGTTGTGTCGCGTCCTGTGGTGCTCCATACCCTAATTTAGCCTGACATTATGTTTTGATTCATCACATTAGATTAGGTACACTGTATGTGTCCATACGTGAGAGGATGTTTTTGTCTTGTACGGTTACTGTAGATTGGAGGAGTTGGTGTTAAATGGTGGATGTGATCTCTGTGTTCAAGCTTCCTGGGTTGGTGCAGTGGCCTTGCTCTGAAGGAAGTAAATCAGCAGCATGCTAACAACATGTTCTTTTCTCTAGGCAAGCTGACACAGGGGCCCTGAGGGAAAACTCACGAGAGAAGAGGGATCAGCTGGACCAGAATTCAGGCCACAAGTGGAAGGCATCTGTCAGACCTTTGCACGCGCAAGAACCTACAGTTCTGCCTCACGAGAGTCGGGGCAGGTCTGGGACGTTGCCCAGTGATTATCGATACTCTCAGGAAAACGTAAACGAGAAGAGCAAGGATCGTAGCCTGCCTCATCTCCCCTGCTCTGAGCCACAGACCTTTAATGAGAACCACTCCTGTCTGTCCTGGAACAAAGAAGAGGAAAACCATAGGCTAGAGCCGGTGCTGTTGAACAAGAAGCGTGGACCCGCGCCTCAGAGGCCACCACCACCTAAAAGAGATAAATACAGGCGACCAGATAATTCTACACCATCACTTGGCACCTCTTCTGAATCTCTGCTGGTAGCAGCCAGTCAGCCCTTTTCATCCTCATCCCCCAGCTCTGCTGAAGTCTTTGCCAGTCACTCCTCTCTCTGTCAGAGTCCTGCAGCTTTCAATGGAAAACTGAAGAGTGCTAATCCACAGAAGCTCCAGCAAGTGTCATCCACAGAGAATGTTTGCCAGCACTTAGAAGAAAAATCAAACCTTAGGTCTGAGTCTTCCAAGTATCGGTATCTTCAAAAACCTGGCATGGAGTCTTCAAGGTCCCCTTCCCCCCAGTTTGCACCACAGAAGCTCACTGATAAGCCTCCGGTATCTGTACAGGATGAGAACCCAGCCAGGTACTAGATGTAACTACTTTACTATTTTATTAATGCTTTTTGCCTAGTTAGATCTCATTAATGGTTATCTGTTCATTTTCTTTACACATGCTTCCAGTTCATTACGTGTGAGCCATTGCAGCATGTTATAAAGAGACCAAAGACTTGTGTGAAATTCCATTTGGTGCCATTAATGTTCTTCAACTTGGCCCATGGTTGACTTGTGCTTCTCAGGTGTTACAGCTGATGGCAAAAAAAAGAAAGGGAGGCATTCCAAAGAATTTTCCACTGGAAGTCGAGGCGAAACCAGAATTGGTGTAGGAGCGAAGCAGATGTGGGAAGGGAAGCTGGATCCTTTGTAAGGACATCTGTTTTGAAAACACACACAGTAACATGCACTGCCAAATCATGACTGTTTTTGTGTTGCTTTTACACTGAAATGTGGCACTCCAGGTAGTCTGCAGAGGAGCACTTTGTGCTGACCTGGACTGAAGACTCAGCAGGAGAACATCAGACCTTTCCCAAGCTAGATAGAATTAGACAAACCCTCAGAAATTAATTGATTGCTGTGTCTGTTGTATGCTGCTAACATCATAAAAGGTTATTCTACCGTAAGATAACAAACTCTTCCAGGAAGCTAAGGAATCTTGGGTTTAAATTTTTCAGCACTATAATTCATGGTTAAAGAATGAAAACAAAACATCTGAGCTGAATTCATGCAGAGGTTGCTTCTCTGAGCAAAAGTAGTTGGTGTAGCTTTTCTCTAATGTAAGTGGTTCAACAGACTCAGTCATGCTGTTTTCCAATGTGCCTTATGACATAGAAAACATGAATCTTTTTTTTTTTCCTGAATAGGCCTTGATGGTTTTCCTTTTATGATTGGAGGAAAAAATGAGATTTCATCCTGCAGTGTTTTTAACGTGAAGTAATGATGTAATTTACAATGAAAAGTGCAACATGTCATGTGAACCCTAGCATCCATGTGCTAAAGCAGATGACAGTAATGACTTCCTTAATGTATTGCTTTATGAATAGATACTAAGGATGCATAGAAAGCTAATTGTATTTGTCCTTCCTTTTTGCTAAGCTTTAATGTTGAAATGAGCACTGAGGTGTACTTAATTATATGCCCATATCTGAATGATAATATTCTTGGCCTGCAAATCTTTTGCTAACATTTGAAGTTCTTAAGCCCAGACAGCTCTTGTTTCCACACAATGTATTGTCGTTGGTTAATAATTACATTCCTCCCTAAAACAGATTTGGTCAAAAAGAACAGGCGTGGGAGCTAAACCTCTGAATTTTCTATATGGTATTTATTTCATATGTTTAAAATATGTTAAGCAGATTTATCTTAATATGCAGTTAATCTGATTGGTTTTATTATTTCCGTTGGCTCCTTGCATATGAGCTTTTGGATATGATTGTTTGCATGCTGTGGGCAGCTAATGTTTGATGATGTCAGCATGTAGCTCTGTACTCTGCTTTAGGAAAGGTGTCTTGTTTATCAACAGGCCAAAGTGGGTGAGTGTGCAGGGTTTCCTGCAGTGTTTTAGACAGAAGGGAAATACTGGTGGTGTGCAGAACTCACCTATTGCCAAAGACAACTGTTTAGGAATAACAAAAATAAGAGTGCATCAATAGATGTGCATCAATAGATTTCCAGTAAACCTCTATTCAGGTTAAGGAGTGACTGTGTTTGTGGTTGGGTTAAAGCTTTGGAATGTCCACAGGCAGAGTTGCTGCAAGTCAAAATTTCATGCTGCTGTTCCGCAAGTGGAAAACCTTCAGGGATCAGGAGGATAGTGATTGCAGAAACAGAATTTTTGAAGCACCTGGTGTTGAACTGTCTTCTCTCTTACTGAAATCAGTTGATTTGATGATGATTTAAGTATCTGGAAAATCTTTGACTAAGCTGGGGGGAATGCACACAGAGTCTCAAAACATATGCCAGGCATTTTAGGTGAAGAATTGCAGTCAGCTCACTTCATCTCTTCTAATTGCCACACACACATTTACACACTCATCTTGTATTTCCCCCCAAATTCCAAAATATGTTCTTCTTCACAGTCTGGTGGAGTTGAAAAGGTGTGGGCTTTATTTAAAAACAAGCAAAAGATAGGGCTGGAGTGGTGGCAGGCACTGCCCAGCTCTGCAGCAGTCAGGAGGAGAGCCCACATCTGCAGGCAGGGAGCTGGGGCTGATCAGTGGGCACAGAAGTGAGCTCTTGAAAATTGCAGTCATCTTGAATGAAAACAACCTAACTGAATGGGAGTGGGGAGGTTCAGCATGGGCTGGAAAATCTGCCCCAAATTTGGATCAGTATGCCAGAGCATGTCCACAAAACACTTGTGGAAATCCAGATACCTGCTCGGAGGCTGCACATTCATTCAGAGGCAAATATACCTTTAAAATACTAGATAAAACTTCTGAAAAATGTGACATCAAACAGATTCTGCTGTTACCAACAATCGAAAAGTATAAGCTTACTTTTAAGGAAAGTGACCCACACTCAGAGGAAAAGAGACATAGTATGTTTTGGTCACTTATCTGAAAGGCAGCAAGCTACCAAGCCAGATGAAAACAGATATTTTAGCTACTAGGCAATGTTCCTTTACTTGCTGTAAAGCTTCCAAACCCACATTATGACAATAATTTTAAACTTTCTGCAAACTCAGAACCACCAAACTATACTTCAGTTTCTTATATGGTTTACATAGAGTACAGATGTATCTGTAATGTTATTTAACATGTCATTCTCCAATTTAAGAATCTGAGTTACCCTCCTCTTTAAATAGCTTTCCTTACTGAATGGCTAAGGTGCTATGCTTATAGAATTTTTTCTATAAGCTTTGCTTAGAAATAGTATCCAGAATTGTGTGTTATCCTCTTCAGTGACTGGTTTTTCTTCTTTAAGTAGAAAACTAGTCGCTATGGTGTGATCTATTTATTAAATTTCTGTGGAATGTCATACAGGTGTTTTTTAATCATGTAATTAAGTCTTGAATGATTTCCAGGTTTTCCATGTGCAATTATTTGTTATTCCTGTAGCTCAGCAAAGGCCTAGCCTGCGGGATGCTTCCATCTGGTCTGTCATCTCTTCCCTTGGAAGAGCTGAGAATTGATGTGAGGGCACAAACTCCCCAGGCCGCTAAGCTGCCTGTCAGGCTCAAAGCCGAGGCCACTGTTGGATGTGTGTGAGGCTGAGCTCAAGGCATGTTTTCCTCTGGACATGTGGCAACAAAGGGGTAAAAGGCGGTTCAGCAGCACTATCTGAAATCTGGGCCCTGGCTGCTGAGTTTGGACCCTCAAGTTCATGGAAACAAACAGAAGTTTTGTATCATAAGTATTATGCAAAACTGATGTTAGGACTGCTTACAAATGAACAAATAATACAATTTAATATCTATGGGCAGAAAAGAAAATACGTAGATTTAGGGTTAGATACAGTGCGAGGCATATTCCATTGCCTCGGTCTCTTGCCTATCTTTTTTTTGTACTTAGACTTCCCCTCTGATTTGCAGATATGAATTGAGGTGTAAGGTTCTTCCATTTCTAAAGATGATTTTTTTTTTTAAATTTTCCAGAATTGAAAGGGTTATAGACAACAATACCACAGTGAAAATGGTTCCCATCAAAATAGTTCATTCTGAGAGCAGTGCAGAGAAGGAGAGTCGGCAGAGTCTTGTCAGTACTATGGAGCCTCCTGCTTTACCCAGTGGTTTGGAAAAGGACCAGATTAAAACACTCAGCACTTCTGAGCAATCCTATTCACGATTCTGTGCTTACACCAGGCAAGGTGTAGAACCAGAGCCAGAAGCCAGAACAAAACCAGCTGAGCCTCAACCAGCTGAAGAACCCGGGAGCAACTTGAAGGACAGCAGTGCTGCCGTGCAAGCAGCCAGCTATGTAAAGGCCAAAGAAAAGACCTTTGAAGACTGGAAGTCAGAAGAACTTGCCAGAGAGATTGTGGGAAGAGATAAATCTCTAGCAGACATACTAGATCCTAATGTGAAAATAAAAACAACAATGGATCTGATGGTTGGTATATTTCCTAAAGATGAACATCTCCTAGAGGAAGCTCAGCAACGCAGGAAGCTCCTGCCTAAAGTTCCTTCTCCAAAAATTTCAGAAGAGAAGTGAGTATTACTTTCTGTAAGCCAGTGTATCCTTGTAAGCTTCTATCCAAAGTGTGTCACTGTTCCAATGGGAGTCTGAAGGTGAGGGTCTTCCTACTATTGAGGTTTGGGTCTTTTATATTATTTTTTTGTTAGAATATTAGCCAAGCATATGCTACTAACAACACCATTAACGACAGAAACAGAACAGTGTTGTACAATATGAAAAATTTCCCAAGACCTGGTTGGAAACCATTTTTTGAGAACATAAGGAATAAGTAACTTTTCCCATTTCATAGTGATTAGATATTTTATCAAGATCATCCAGTCTGGTAACTGGATACAGAATATTCTAGCTTTTTTTATGTGATGAAAATTTACAAAGACGACTTGAAGCAGGCATGAGGTGCTTCCTGGAAGTGAATGAGATCAAAGTAAGAATATAAATTCCATCCATGTTGATGTTATGTAGGTTTTGTTTTCTTCATACAAGAAAACAGATAAGTTGTAACCTTCTAGAGAAGTCCAAGTGTGATTCCACAATCAAAAAGTTAATTACTTACTTTGTGGTATCCTACATTTGGCAGTCCAGAAGGATACTCACTATGGCACTAGAGGTCTTTGCACTACTTTGTAAAATGTAGCTTTACGTTTTGTTTCCAGATGAGATATCTTAGATCCATTTCACTTCTTGTAACGGTGACAGATCCTCTGCACAACTTCAGTTTTACCTTTTGCTGGTCACGTACCTAGTTCATACAAGTTTTCTTTACAGGCAGCATTTATTTATCCTATTTACATAGGTAATGGCTTTCTGTTGAACCCCCTGCTTCCTTGGTAAAATGATGGCTCTAAAAGACTGTCCTTTCCTTTCATTGATTAGTGTGTCAAGACAGTTAATGAAAGTTTTGACTTTTTCCCAGGAAAGAGGAGCAGAGCGTGCCGTCTGCCATCTCCCTGACAACCAATTCTACTTACTACAGCACATCTGCACCAAAGGCAGAGCTGCTGATTAAAATGAAGGACATGCAGGAGCAGCAGCAACAGCAGCAGAGTGAGGATGATTCTGAAGATGAGCTGGATCATGACTTGTCAGAGAAGAAGGTAAAAAAAGTGTTTCTAAAAGTGTAATGGGAGACTCTTGAGTTCTGTGCATTTCATTAACTGTGAATTTGTTAAGGTAAATACCCCTCAACAAAAGTCCTTCTAGATGTACAGGATGACTTGGAAAAATTAGCGTTTTTTGTTGTTTGGTTGGGGTTTTTTATTTTAGTTTTTGATGGTGAGTTGTGTCCAGCTGTGAATTTAGGAACTTGGCATTAGGTGCTTCTTGCAACTTGATACGCATTTTGGAAAGTCTCAAGGGGAGAGGTTTTTGGGAGGTTATTTTCAAATACCATTTTCCATTTGAGGTTCGTCTGCATTTCGCACACTTATTATGTACAAAGAAGCAGCAGTATGTATCCCTCTGTAGTTGGTGGTGGTTTTAGTTGTTCCATACTTTTGAAATTTAGGTCCAGAAATTGTGTTTCTCTTGACAGAGAAGGAACATACACACTTAGCTTTCTTCCCCCACCCCCCCAATTTGTTTTCATGAGCAGCAAACCACTTGGCCCTCTCTTTCTCCTACTTCCCAAATTAATAAGCATTGTAGGAGTGAGCTGATCATCTTGGTGGATTCAATGGAAGTTACTTCTCACAAGAGAGGCAGTCTTCTCTACTCTTGTGCCTCCCCATTCTTTGGTGTTTTATTTCTGATTGAAGGTCAACATAATCCTGTAGATATTAAAAAGATGACCTGACGTTTCTGTGGGTTTAGAAATTGTTGTCCTACATTAAAACCATTGCACTCATCTCAATAGTGATTTGGCACAAAATATTTTAATCATACATCCCAATACAGATAAGCTGGAGGAAATGGTCTGTTTGATCAAGTAAAGTGATGTAGTTTAACTCTGTTTGCCTAAGCCAGTAATGCAGTGCTGTGCAGACCTTTTCTGTTGAAGTCAGCTCTCTGCTTAATAATCAGCTGCCAGGGTAATAATCCACTCCCAAAAACATGTCTTTTAATTATTAGGAATATATTTAATTGCTAAGAACAAGAGATTTTGTACAAGATTCCCACCTCTGGTTCAGTGCAGCAGTGCCTGCTGCTACATTTGAGGGGGCTGTTGTGTTTTCTGTTACCTCTCTGGTTTGTTTTTAATCTCCTTCTGCTGCTTTTGCATCGCACGGTTCATTATGCTCTGCCTTGCCAGGGGCATGGTGTTTCTGCAGCAGGAGACCTTCCCTTACTCTCTTGCCAGACTGCTACTAAATCCAACAGCTGTACTATTTAGACAAATTAAAGATTTCATTTCATTTTAAGTATAATTTGGTTTTATCTGGTGCCACACATGATGGTCACGTTCATTTTTGCTAGAATTAGTTTCATTCTCATTACTTATGGAGTAGGAGAGAGGGAAAATTAAACCTTTACTGTTTGCCCAATGAACTAAATAATAAAACTTCTATAAGCAATAGTGCCATGTATTTGTGTTGGTTTCTTAACAGGAAAATCATGTTCTCCCTTTTCATATTCCTCCATTCATCCCCCAAGCTTCAGTTATACACCACTAATCATACAAGAGGAAATTTTTCATGAAGAGCTTTTAGCAGAACTCTCCTATCTTCTCTAAGTATACTTGTTATAGGCACACACACACTGCTGCTTAGTTTTCTCCCTGCTCTTCCACACGCGGTAGGACAGAGCACTCAGTTCAGTGGGCTTTCATCATGGATCTTGTCAGAAAACATATAAAACTCATGGTAAGTGGGTCAAAGCATCTTTATAAAACAGACAGAATATATAGCTTGGCCCAGCTTCGTGTATTTGGCAACAGTTTAACAAGGGATTATTAAGGACCTGGACTCTTTAATAACACACTTTACTACTTTAGTTATTTTATAGGGGGCATACGCCCAGAATCTGTTATTTGATTCCTGGAAACTGGGCAGTTCTGTTATGAGATATCTTAATTGCAGTCCACTGTGGAATGATTGCAGTATTTGTCATTCTCTGCTCTGCAAACCAGAAATGTGTGGTGCTCTTTTTTTTACTTTTAAAATAAGTATGGGAATTTTATATAGAGTTGTTAATTTTTTTTATTTTTGTTTTTGACTCTTTCCTTGTATTCACAGCTAGCAGGAATGGAATGCAGGTGTCTCATGTACTGAGTTCAGTGTAGCTTTTGCCACAATTATGAAATACTAATCAGATGTTGAAGATGCTGTAAGAGAAAATTCATGTGTGGCTTAGTAGGAAATTTCCCCTTTGCCTTTAGGAAAGTTTCAGCAGCTCCTGAAGAGTATAAAAATAATTGAAGAGCACCACATTTTTTCTGGTTTTAGGCCTGAATTCATTAGGAATAGGGTGGTGTGCTGAGAGCAGAGTATAATTTACGTAAAGTATGCCAAGCAGTGAACCACCTGAGCAGCGCTCTGCTGAGCTACTTTCTGTGTTGCTAGTCAGATCGGCAAGAACTACTGGGGGAAAATTAGGTTTTATTGTTATACTGTGTTCTGGTACAGAAGTCACAGCTATAAATTATTCATCTGCCAGTTTCAAGATGTAGATTGCTTCTCTTCTGGCTCAATAGGTACAAAACACAACACAGGTTTTCTGCTGGTTAGCAAAAGCACATAGTGAGCACACAGTTGCTGCATGCAGAGGCTCCTTCATTTGGATAGGAAACAATCAGTGATCATAATCCAGTTCTTAATAGATATGACAATCTTAGAGAGTATTTATGGCCTTGTCACCTGCAAAACTGGTCCTTTAGAGGCTATCTTCAGCTGCCTGGGGACATCTAAACAGGATGTTACTGGGAAAATGGCTTCTTTCTTTTTATTAAAGAAAAACCGAGACAGCTGATCTGAACTGTCAGAAAGATCAGTAAATATTGAGCACACATACAGCTTTTCTCATTAGAGAAAGTTGCAGCACAGCTGCAGAAGTGGAAAAACTTGAGATAATAACATAGGGCACAACAGAATCCTGTTGTGTTCCAAATGGTGAAACAGCAGCATAGTGCATGTCATCTGAGGGAAATGAGAGCATAGCACTGTGACCTACATAATCCAAATCAAACTGCATTTGCATTGAGAGAAGGGGGAAAAAATCAAATCCTGCAGATTAATCAGTTAGTAAAGCAGGCATCTGTAGAACTGCTTACTACCTTAATCTTTTGGGCACCCGGGCTAACAGATAACCCAAATCCCGATTAACCTGGACCGAGCACATTAAATCAAAAAGGAGAAAACCAGTGTGGATAATCCAGGGTTGAATTTCTACTTTCAAAAAGGCTGCTGAATTTTCAGGATGTAGTTGTTTTCTGTTAAAATGACAGACTGTTTTGGTAGGGGTTTTTTTGTTCCCCAAATAAATTGCAATGACTGTTCAGTAGCCTCTGAGAGTGGCAGCTGCTATCAATATGTTTCTCAGTAATCATGAAGGCTTGTAATCAGATTTGCATTTAGAAAGCAGCGTTCCTAAGGAATGTCATGAGTAGTTTAAAAAAAAAAAAAAGGCAAGGAGTACTGTGAAATAATGACCATTTTAAAAGATGTAATTTTCATTCAGAAATTGCACTGAGGTGTATGTTTAGAGAATGCTTTGGGTATTTTTCTTACCTGAAATTAGCTGAATACCAAATAGGCATCTACATTTAAATGCATGATGCGTTTTTAGGTTGTGCTACATCTCATGTTAGGGTAGACAAACTGAACTGACTTCCACTGCTTGTGCACAAGTGGAAGCCAATGGGTGTCTAAGAAACAGATCCTCTTGACCAAATGCAGGGAAGTAGTTGAGCAGCACAGATGGACCACAGGTCTCTGAGGGAGGAGATCTGCCTTCTTGGTCAGGTTCTGCTTGTGATGCACCTGACATGCTTTTTCTAAGGCAGTGCATGTGCACTGGGGGACTGTGGTACAGAAACCCCCCCAAACTGCAAATGAGGTGGTAGATTCACCTGGCATGGAACAGTGACAGCCAGAGACGCTTGTTTGGTCCTTTGGCAGAGCCACTTTGCACAGCTTTACACAGGGCTGCTTTGTACGATACAGTGGCTTTTGTTCCCTGTTCTGTGCCAGAGGGATTATGATTTCCCTACAGAAATGTTGTAAGGCACTTAACACTAAGATTTTCTGAGAGTGGAAGGACTGCTATTGGAGGAACATTCATATTATGCAGAAAGGAAGAAAAAGCTAGACAGTGTCCTAGTTTTAACTGCATCATGTGTAAAGTACAGGATTGTTTTTCTGGTACTGTTTATCTTCCTAAGTGCAGCTCTTCAGCAAGGTGTTAAGGACATAGTATTTAGAGAGAAAAGGATTTGCTGTTCCATAGCAGGCTTTGAAGCTGTTCAAAGAAGAAGCAGGAATGCTTGTTGATGGGTGGAATTCCTTCCATCTTTTGCCACAAAGGTAATTTGCTTTAATACAGGTCTCAAGCTGAGCATTGTAGAGCTGTGTCCTGAACCTTTGAAGCCAGAGCTATAAACCTTAGAGATATACTTAGATATGTATTTATTTGTAATGCACTCGTCAAAGCCTCATGGGAATTTAAAATGTGTTAAAGTGTTAGCTGACATGACTTTCAGAAGTAGGGAAGAATGCAGTAGTGCTAACAAATTCTTATCTCCTTTATTTTCCACAGCAAGAACTTATTGACAGCATTAGTAGGAAGCTGCAGGTGCTGAGAGAAGCACGGGAGACACTTCTGGAAGACATCCAAGCAAACAATATTCTGGGGGAGGAGGTAGAGGCCATTGTGAAAGAAGTCTGCAAACCAAATGAGTTTGACAAATTCAAGATGTTTATTGGTGACCTTGACAAAGTGGTCAACCTCCTGCTGTCACTGTCCGGTCGTCTGGCCCGGGTTGAAAATGCCCTCAATAACCTGGATGATAATACCTCTCCAGAAGAACGGGTGAGAAAGGCCACAATAATATCACTGCATTTAGTGAAGCTGGTGTGGGGGTTTTTGTTTGGTTTTGTTTATCTAAATTGCAGAGCTCAAGAGGAGAGATAGTGAGTGGATAAATCTCATAAGGCCTTTTTTTTTTTTTTTAGATTCCTTAAAACTTTCCTCTTTGGCTTTGTTTTCTTGGAATACTAAAATTACTAGTGGCTTGCTCAGAAAATGTGGGTTTGGGGTGCAACATACTGAAAAAGATTTTTTGGCAAAAGTTTAAAGAAAGAGGCAGTCTACTGATAAGAGCGTAAAAAGGAGGCAAACAAAAATATTCTAACAATTTAAGATGGAAATATGAGTGTTCGTGCTGTAATGCAGAAAGCTCGCAGACTTCTTAATACTCAAAAAGGATCTTGATACAAATCTATAAGGTTGTTACAAAGAAGATATTTCTCATCTACTAATTTCTGCACAATGCTTAGCAAGCAAAAACAGAAGGACAAGTCTTTAAAAAAATAAAGAAGAGAGGGCAAGAGGGGAGGCATTGCAAAAAGAAATTTTCACGAGAAAACATGTTTTACCCAAGCACAATAGCCTGGTAGTGATGTGGAGGAATCCCAGCAGGTGTAAAAATTTCAGAAGCAGGAACATTCAAGGTGCTCTTACCTGTTGGATCCCACCTCTGCTTGCAGCGATTTGTTTAGCTTCAAATCCCATCAGGCCTTAGCTGGGGAAGGAGATAGCCAGCCATGCAGATATACACTGAAGGAGAGATGTAAATATGTGTGAAACTTAAGCTAAAATAAATAGAGGGTGGAGGGTGTTTGTGTGTCAAGTGATTTTAACTTCCACGCTTAAATGAATGTGAAGTAGGATTTTTGGCTTTTAGCTGTGAACTGAAATGACAAGAGTCCACCCAAGTGTTGTAACAGAATTTTTTCCACGGGCTGTGGCTTCATGTTGTGTTTCTTCATCCTGCTCCATTGTTTCACCCATAAGAACCAGTAAGGGCTGGGACTAATCTGAAGCTGTGCTTTTGCTATTTGGCCCTAACATACTTGTTTAATGGCTGTTCAGCCAGCTCTCTGACTGAGGCTGAAGGGAAGGTATTTGACAGCTTATTAGAGGGCAGATCAAAGCTTCTGGCACTTAAAGAAATTTAATCTCTCGTGAGACTTTTTTTTTGTAGATGTGGTTGCAGTTGCCTGATGGGGAAAGAGCTACCAGATGATATGTGCATATAGGAAACACAGTTTGAGAGCTGTGATAAAAATAGCTTAAGTGTGCAAAAGGAAGATGGTGAGAAGGTGGTGTAGTAAGGACAGTCAGAAGTTGCCTGTGTGCTTTGCTGCCAAATCTATACTGACAGGAATCCAAATTCTTAACCTATTTTAATTGCCATTCATCTTCTCCTGCGCTGACAACACCTAAGTCTTGCCATAGTAACATCAGAAATCCATCAGAGATCATCAGGAGTGATCCATCAGAAGATGAATCGAGACTAGCCCTGGAGAGAAGGACTTGGGGATGTTTGTGGACAAAAAGCTCAACGTGATTTGGCAATGTGTGCTTGCAGCTCAGAGAGCCAAATGTGCCCTGGGCTGCATCACCAGCAGCGTGGCCAGCAGGGCAGGGGAGGGGATTCTGCCCCTCTACTCTGCTTTTGTGAGACCCCACCTGGAGTGCCGCATCCAGATCTGAGGCCCCCAACATGAGAAAGATGTGGACCCGTTGGAATGAGCCCAGAGAAGGCCATGAAGTCAATCAGAGGGCTGGGGCACCTCTCCTTTGGAGACAGAGAGTTGGGACTGTTCAGCCTGGAGAAGAGAATACAAGGGAGATCTTAGAGAAGCCTTCCAGTTCTAATGGAGGCTTACAAGAGGACTGGAGAGGGACTTTTTATGAGGTCATGTAGTGATAGGACAAGGGGGAATGGCCTTAAGCTGAAGGAGGGCAGGTTTAGATTAGATATTCAGAAGAAATTCTCTACTGAGAGTGGTAAGGCACTGGAACAGGTTGCCCAGAGAGGTTGTAGACTCCCCATCCCTGAAAAAGTTCATGAAGAAGAAGTTGGGTGGGGCTTTGAGCAACCTGGTCTGGTGAAAGGTGTTCCTGCCATGGCAGGGAGGTTGGAACTAGATGATCTTTAAGATCCCTTCCAACCCAAACCGTTCTGTGGTTCTGTGAAATATATCTAGAAGTGTTGGTCACAGATGCTTCTCAGATGGATCAAGTCCTAGAGTACTTTGATTATAAATCCACTGTGTGTAGGGTTACATGTGCTTTTCTTTGAATTTAGACTGGTGCTTGTGGCTTTTTTAGTTGCCCTTTAGTATCTTGTAGGTCAAATGATAATATTTGGTGAACCGCTAATCTACCATATAAACAAAAGAGGGGAGGGATTTTGCTTCCAACCTTGGGGATCATATCACTGATTTTTTTATTTTTTTTTTTTGAAGCTGATATTGTCTATTAAATGTTGCTCTGATAGCCTTTCACTTTATAGGAACCAGTAGCACTTAGCAGACTTTCTAAATAAAAGGAGACAAATAATCACTGCTGAATTCACTGCTGAATTAATATTCTGACCATTAGATGCTCTGTCATAGGTCTTTTTTTGTCACAGTATCAAGTATTTCAAGTTTAGCTTCTAAAAGGAGCTTCATCTGAAAGAGCTATCAGCCCCCTTCCTTTCACACAGTGAGACCAGCTTCTTCTCAATACTTACCCTACTGTTGAGAACGCTGAAGCACTGAACCAGCAATCCACAGATGTGATCAGGTGCCTAGACCCCCCCAAGACCTGCAAGACTAGGAACAAGTACTAAAGATAGTAGTTTAGGAACTGGATCAATGGGTAGTCAGATACATGGAGGGAGTTCATCTTTGTATGGCTGTGGTTCAAAACAGTAAACAGTTCTTGAGAAATAATAGAAAGAGTGAAAGGCTGTTCCATCACAGGAGGTTCAGATGGCCTGTGTTGGCTGGGGCTTCAGGGCAGTGCTAACTGCAAGAAACTCTTCTGCACTCTGCTTGGCTTTAGTGAGTTGAAGATGGTCAGATGAAACAGTCTGACATCATTTATGCCATTAGCCTGGGTGAGCTGTTTACCCATTGCTCACAGAACCTTCTCAAGCATGATGATTTGAGCCTGCTACAGTGTGTTTCACTTTACCCCTCAAAACAGGTTTTCTGGTGTCAGTCATCTTTGACAGAGGTAAAAACAAATTCAAGAGGTATCTCATCTGCTTTCTTCCTTTGTGCATCCCACTTTTTCCTTAGAATTCCCCTAAACCTCCACAAGGGCAGAGGTACTAAGGTGTCATGCAAAGTTCATAACATAAATAGTGTTTGCTCTTCTTAAAGTTCTCAGGTTGTTCATGTTCATCTTAAAGTCACACCACAGGCTTGGTAGAAGAAGCCATGCAACTTAAATCTCAGGAATTGTTATGAAGGATGAAACATTTCTTGTCTCCATTGACAGTGATAACAAGTGACTTGAAAAACAGAGCTGTTTCATCACAGGCAGCTCTACAGTTGAGGTACCAGCTGGTTGATATATGCCCTCTTGTGTTCATCAGATTCCGTCCAGTTCTGTTGCTTCTGCTTAGTGTACACACAAGCAAGGCTGCCCTGGGGAGCAGTGTAGCCACACTCCCGAGCTTGGACCTGTCTGCTAGTTGCCCTGGTGAATTTAGGAGAGCTGTACTTCCATCCCTTTGCAGCAGATAGTTCTGCTTGCAGCTTGCAGGGAGATTTTTTTTTTCCCCTGGCATAAGCTCAAAGGAAGATTAAACTGGTTTTTTGCTAATAGTGTGTGATTTCTCTGACTTGTCTTCCTTAGCTGTCTTGACTCCTGAGTTAATCTAGGCTCTGTATTTTAAGTACATTGAGAGCACAAATCTGAAAACATTTCACTCTTGAGCTTTGGGCTGTCTATAGGAAAAGGATACATGTACAGCTCTGGCAGGTAGGTTTATTAAAGCTCAATGGTCTGTATCCCCCTTTGTCTCATATTTCCATCTTAAAAGACTCTGTTCTGTAGTCTACAAAAACACTTCTCTTTAAATCCTTCAGGCTTATTAAATAGCATGTGTGCAAATGAAGAAAGTGCAAATGAAAAAAATGGATGCATTTGTTTGAACAGACAGATTTATTTGAAGACAGCTTCTCAAAGAAAATTCACCTCTGAAGCAAAGCTAAAAGTTATGGATTGGTACCTCTTAGGGGCACTTTTTAATTAAGTTCAGAAGTCTGTACAGGAATTCTTGATGTCAGAGCAGGCCAGCCATACTCTGTCACTTGAAAAAGGCAATCACTTCTAGTCGGACATCTGAAATAGGTCAGATTAATGATGCTCCTGTTTCTTTCCATATACTGCTAAAGGAGTGTAGATGAGTGATTCAGGTGGGACTCTTGTCTGTGTAAACGGGGAGAGGAACCCCACCCTCCCTGCTTATACATCTTTGTGAATGGGATATAGCTGCTGTCCTCTACTGTATTTTCTTCGTGTGTTGCTTCATTCAGCCTCCCTTTTTCCAATTTTGTCTCTTATGAAGCCACAAAGCAGAAAGTTTACAGGCCTTTTGTTTTGTTTTTTGCTTCCCTTTTGTTCTCTTGCCCCAGCTTTCTCTCTTCCTTATGTCTGAAGACCACACGACTTCACGTCTCCTAGGGAAGGCATGTGGATGCAACAGAATTGCTAAATACAGTGTCAGGAGCCGTGTAAGAACAAATTGCTCCATTAATTGGTGTGTTTCTGGGTTCTGTAACCACAGCTGTCAGTGCTGCGTATTGGAAGATGTTGCTGAGTGAAGTCTTAATTTGAAGAACTATTTTTCAAAGGCAACTGTATTTTATACAGCTATTTTGAACTATTAAATAGCAAAGCAGTCTTTGAAGTAATTGCTGTTGAGGCCAATAGAAGTTAATGATGCATGTTTCATTGATTTACTACATTTTTTTTTTCAGTTTGTAAATGCATTTTATTAGAATAAACTTTAAGGAGCAATCCTCTTCTATTTTTCTAAGTATTCAGAGATGTCTTTGACTTTGCAGATAAAACAGACTTGAGACTTAAACACTGAAATTGTTGTCCCAACCTAGTGAACCTGGTGAATTTTTAACTGTTTTTCTTTTCTCCTAAGCGGACATTGGTAGATAAGCAGAAGCTGCTGACCCAGCAACATGAAGATGCAAAGGAATTGAAGGAAAACCTGGATCGCCGAGAGCGTGTTGTCTTAGACATTTTAGCAAACTACTTGAGTGAGGAGAACTTAGCAGACTATGAGCACTTTGTGAAAATGAAGTCGGCCCTCATCATTGAGCAGCGAGAACTTGAGGACAAGATCAAGCTGGGGGAAGAGCAGCTGAAGTGTCTGACCGATAGCCTCCAACCCGAACGGCTCAAATAAGGGGACTGGTTTGACCAACGATGTGAAAAACAGGAAAGAAGGAAGGGATCAGGGAGTTTCCAAGTGTACAAATTAGTATCTTGCCTTGCCTGAGTGTCTGGTAGAGAAACAAGTGCACAAGAGAAAAATAGCTCTCACAACAGCAATAATGCTTTCATTTTTTTTTTGAATGATGCATTTTATTTTTTAGAACACATTTTTATTGCTGGACTCTACAGCTGTTTCTCATTGCTTAACTTGCAGAAAGCTCCACAGAAAAGGACAGACTCTCAACCTTTCTGCTCAGTACGCTCAAAGTCTGTGGCAGTTGTGCATGCAAACAGTGGTTTTTAGAATAGGTTGTATACATTCTTTATATTCAGATGCTGCACAGACTGCTGGGAAACCCAACAGCAATTCATGAATGCACACAAATTTAGAAGCTCTAAATGTAGTGGTTTTTTATTTTTTTTTAAAGACACATTAAATAGGGGAAGCGTGTATCTTATAGCTAATATATTCAGATTGCTGAAATGTAGTGTCACTCTGATCCTGTGGCATCAGACACTTTTTTGTAATATTGTATATAGGATGGCACTTTCCCCTTGCAGAAAATAACTAAAATCAGTTTCAGTTAAACACTTCTTAAACCAGCTTGCAAATGACCTAATGGCTACCTTGCAGAAGATTTTTTTAAAATTATTTTGCAAGACACATTTGTACACCCTCTTAATGCAGTGCAAGTGATTTTCTTTACCAAGTTATACTTGATTTAAGAAAGAGGCTGGAAGTACTGTGCTGATTTTGTTTCAAACATTTTTCATCTAAATTATTTAGAAGGCTCATTTGCTCTTTCTTGTGCTTTTTATGCATGTTTTTATTATTCTTCCCCCAATCCCACTACACTTCATGAAAATAAATGTGGGTTAAGGACACTGCTTCTGTTTTTCTTCTGACTGCTCAACGTTGTGATGGTTTTATAAAGACAGTTAAGTTATATTGAAGTTGACCTACATGATGCTGTTCATTCCTCTTTCTCAGACTACGGAATGCAATATAAACACTTCTGCCATGTAAATACTGTGTATTACTTGGAGAAACTTTGCTTTGTAACTGTGAACATAAATGGGGCTGTTTGTTTGCTTTTTCCATTGCACAATGATAAAGGAGAGTATGCTAGTTCACAGTATCAGGTTACTGCTTGTGTTCTCATAATGCTGCCTTGGCTTAGAACAGATTTTCAGTAGCTCTAAAAAGAGGTGCTAACTCCTGTTTTAGCGCAGTAATAGGTTATGCTGCCTTTCTTAGATACCTACAGTGAAATTCTGTACTGTCTAAATGTCAAGGTCTATGTTAAAGTTTTGCAGACAGAGAAGCCTTGGATGACTTTGTAGTAAGGAAAACATTTATCTCTCCTCAGACAAAAAGGTTCCCTAACAAGAAGCCATTTTCAGGGCTGATATGAATGCCAGTCTGTAGCTAAGCAGGTTGAAAATACAAGTAGTCAGCTGAAGAAGGGAGAGGAAAGAATTCTTCCCACTATCCCTGCAGTATGGCAGCATTCACAAGAGGTTCTGCCCTTCTTACCTCAGTCCTCTCTTTTGCAAGGAGAGAACTGGAGAGGTGCTGATCAGTGAATTCCTTGCGAGTTGGGGAACTGAGGAGTAAAAATCCTCTGGAACCAGTTCCTGTACAGACAGGTGCAAACATTAAACGGGCTGTTGCCCCTCCATGCCCCCACCTTATAGTGCACTACTTTGTATACCTGGACCAAATCTTTAATTAACTGATGTTTGTGTGTATCAGTTGGGGTCAAATGGAGCTACCATTTTACAAGACCTACAGCTGACCTTAGTTTCTCCCTCCTAGTTGAGAAATGTAGTCTTCTGGCATCTCACAGTTATATGCTGCTATGTTCCTAGGACAGGTAATCCCTTTATCCTTAAACTTATCCCTTAACCATAACAGACCCAAAACTAAACATAAATTATGCTTGTCTTTTAGCTTGGAGAAAAGTGTGCATTGTTTTATCTGTGGCATTTTAAAAATTTTACATATTGTGGTTACTCTGAAATGTGTATGTGAAATGTGAATAATAATATAATTGCAATGTGTTTGTATACAGTACTTTGATTTAGATCTCTGATAAAAGGTAGCAATATTGTGAAAGCTGTATCTATTATCCTTTTCACCGAACAGTTGCGTAGACACCATTATTTCCTTTCCTTTCCTTTTTTTAAACTGTTGAAAATCTCTCGCCCTGGGAAACCTGAAGGTGATTGCCTCCCAGTGTTGTATGTAAATCTGTAAATAGCTATACTGTTGCTTTTTGGAAAAATCTGGTGCTAATGTTTTGCCTTTGGCATCCTGGGGATGGCTGTTTCTTCATCCTTTGTTGTTCTCAGTTCTAGATATCTTTGTATAGTGAAAGATTTCCACGATGCTTCTTCAACTGTTTGGATCCTGCAGCCCAGAGTGAAAATGTACAGTTTTCCTGCCTGACACTTAACACATACCTACTGACAAATGGTATTGCTTGACTTTGAGAAAATAAACTGTATATTTCAAGGTAGAGTTAGTTTTTGTGTGCAGTTTTAATGTCAAAAGCTACTGCTTTCTTTTGCAGTGTTGGCCATCTTGTGATGCCTATCGATGGTGCTTTGGGCTTTTAAAGGCTAGGCCAGTTCTCTCATGGTCTGAAGCAGCTTGCTGTCTTTTCACAGCCTATTTAGCGTGTTAAGTAATAGACTATTCTCAAGTTCCCAGTGTAAGTAAGTACCAGAAATGCATTCCTGTCTATTTAGTGTTTTAAGTGTGTGAATATGAGATGGCAGAAAGGAGGATATGTTATGAAGTAGATAAAATAAATCAGTCTCTTGCCACTTAGAGAGTATATACCAGGGAAGCAGATTGGACTTTTCTTCTTGGGCAATTACACTATTTCAGCTTCATCTCATGTTTAGAATGGATACTTCATGTGGAAATATGTCAGTGGTGCTCAAGATTTTTTGCAAGAAGAGATCACTCTGAACTCTCCAACTCGAGCAGACTTCCACAGAAACTGTTTAATTTCAATTTGATGGGGGTTCTCAGATTAACTGCAGAATCTTTTGCCTTACTGGGAGACACTGTCAAGTGTGCACCAATTTGTAGATCACAGGATCATGACTTGATAAATTATCCTGGAAATTAATTGCCTGTAATTGTCCATTAAGGTCTTTGTACATGGTCCCACCTGCTTGTGCCTGTTTTCGTGAGCAATAGGTATAATCCAGGATGGCAGCTCTAGGGGAATAACAGTCTAGTTTTTGTGTACTATTGCTTGTCTTTAAACTGAAATTAGGCTCTTTATTTTCTGTTGTTGGGTATTTGAGACCCTCAGACTTCAAAAAAGTCACCATTTCATGGTGTTCTTTCCTAATCAAGTTCTAGTGATTAATTTTGGTGTACTTAATTGTCTGTTTTTACAGCTGGAGTAACCTGTTGGCAATCCAGTAGCTCCAGCTACTATGATACGCAGTAGAATAGCCACTCCTGTTTTCGTGTCTGGTCATTTATTGCAGAAGTTCAGAGGTTTATTCTAATTAAAGGCTTGTCAGTTGTGGCAATTTTTTTAGAGTATAAATAGTTTTTTCCACATACTTGGGTGGAATATGCCCACAGACTAGATGTTATAAGAATGAATAATTATATCTTTAAATTATTGGATTATATATTGTCAGTTGTCAGCAGTGGTAAATTGGTCATCACATTTACTTACCACAGTTCTAGTCTTTAACTTAACTAATTACAGTGATCCACAAACTGTAAGATGGGTCACCCATGTAGATTCTCGCTCAGAGTGCAATAACACACCCACAAGCAGAGCAGGTGTCTTTTCAAGATGGGCTACATTAAAGACCTGTTTTGTGGGCCTATGGGCAGTTGTGTATCTTAGGCCAACTTTTATTTTAGTCATAGCAGTTGACACTTTCCTGAGAACAAGGCTAGTAAAGTGCTTTTTTTTTTTTAACTCCTATGTTAAAAACCCTCACAACAGCTTTATTTTTGGGTGCTTTGATATCTCTGTCTTGGAGGCAGTCTCCTAAATTTGCCAGGGGGAGATAGCCTTGTCACTAGGCTGTGCCATCTGCTACTGCCAAACGTGTCAGTGTTAGTGCAGTCTGTTGATATAAATCGAGTTCTCCCTTCCTCTTAATTCTCCTTGATGCAACAAACTGCCAACTGGTAAAGTAAACAAGAACCTTAGACACAGACTGCCATCACCTGTTGCCTCCTGCTGCTTTTGGCTACCTTGTGTGGTGCTGGCTGATGGCATGGGTGGCATACCAAGAATATCTAGACTCCTAACGCAGGGGTTTCTGGCACCTCTTCTGGGGTGAAGCTGAATGAGGAATTCCGTGTATCTCCTGCTCCCTAGGTGTCATTTGTTAACCCAAAATACAATAGTACCACTAGAGAACATCCAGATTCCCACTGCATGTCCTCTTTTATTGGAATGCTTTAATTTGCTGTTTGTGATTACCTGTTTTAACACAGAAGAGGTTTTCATTAAATGGATTTCTGACTGTGAAGCTGAAGATGTACAAGGTGGTGAAAGATACAGAAAGCATAATCATATTTACTTTCGGTAATGCTACATGTCCCAGGTGAGAACAATCAAGAATTTTAGATCGGTATTTATACATTTTAATGGGATTAGTGAAAGAAAGGCTTTTCTTAAGTGCATACCAAGCAGCAACTGTGTTAACTAAACATATATTCATTCCAAGCAACTTCCCTAAGGGGAGCCAGTATTGGCTCTGGGAAAGCTGTCATCTCAGGCATTACTAAGAGTGGTTAGTTTGCTGATGTCCTTGTGACAGCATCGTTTGCTGGGTGCCTGATGGAGAGCGTGTTCTGTAAACTGGTAACGAATGTGTAGTTACAAGAGTTTTACCAAAAGGTTGTTTTGGTAGAGCTGTAAAGTCCAAAAGCCTGAGAGGAATTAACAAAATCTTTCTTACGAAGGATTTAATTTCAACATCTGTTTCACTTCCCAGCTGTCTGCTCTTCCTAGTGTTTGTTACTGATAAATTAGGCTTGTGTCTTTTCTAACAGCCTCAGAGAAAGGTAAACACAATGAGCAGTAGGGGCTAAATAATAAGCAATGGAAGATAAGATTGTTTATCTCGGTATCTAAATATGAAAAGCATGAGCCCCGTGAGGACCGTTCACAGCCGCTCCCAGGAGTCACAGCCTGAGCAGCTTTCTCACGCAGGTACGGTTCCTCCAGAGACAAAAGGAAATCAGCTGTGATGATCGGAGTGGCCAGCGCTGACTGGAGAGGGGTGGAGCAGTCATTCTCTTTATCAATGAGGTGATACAGATCGCAAGGAAGTGAAAACCAAGAAAACCTGGAAGGATCGGTACCCTGAAGGAAGAAAAACTAAACCACTGGTAAAGTGCTTCAGAACTGCGAATTTCCTGGTTTTTTTCTCCATGCGTGATACAGCAGAATCATACTGTCTCCATATGCTAGGGCAGGCTTTTTTAATTACTGTAGTGTGAAAAAGCCCTAAAGCATCTTTGGAAATCAAAGTTACGGGGAACAACTTGGAATTTCAGGCTCCCAGATGTCACTGTGTGAGGAGACCATCATGCTGCTCGGTGCACGCAGGAGCGCCCCTTTCTTGGCACAGCTCTGGCACTAATGAGCGCTTGGCGCTGAGGAAGCTGTCCTTTGAGGAGGAAGTCATCCTTTCTCTCTGATCCTCCGACATTCCCTAAGCAGCCCAGCTAGCGTGGCATGCCGAGATGCTTAAGTCACACAGGCTGGGAGATGAGAGTGTTTTCCATCTTGTACAGCACGCTGCACGTTTACCAAGTGAATGTCCTGACTTGTTCTCGGGTTTTGCTTCCCTAGTTGCTACCTCTTCAGAGCTCAATTTAATACCAGGCTACTGGTTGAGGGCAGAGCAATACCCAGTTCCTATTTAAGCTGGATCATCATGTCCAGCCAGGAAAGCGTGGTTTAGACAGCGAGAAGCAAAGCAGATCTAAATATTCACCCTTGCCATCAATAGTGAGTGAAGGATCTTGGGTTTCTGTCCCAGGACCCTCTTATATAGTTCATGGTAGGCAATCAGTGAACTAGAAAACAGAAATAGTCCATGGAGAAGGGTGACCGTAATGTGACCAGATCATGAAATGGCCTGGGTTGGATGGGACCTTAAAGATCATCTAGTTCCAAGTCCCTGCCATGGGCAGGGACACCTTCCACTAAACCAGTTTGTTCAGAGCCCCATCCAACCTGACCTGGAACATTTCCAGGGATGGAGTATTCACAGCGTCTTTGGGCAACCTGTTCCAGTGCCTCACCACCCCCACAGTAGAGAGTTTCTTCTTAATAGCTAATCTAAACCTACCCTCTTTCAGTTGAAGCCAGTCCCCCTTGTCCTGTCACTGTACGCCCGTGTAAGAATTCCCTCTCCAGCTCTCTCCTAGGCCCCCTTTAGGTACTGGAAGGCTGCTATAAGGTCTCCCTGGAGCCTTCTCCAGGCTGAACAGCCCCAACTCAGTCTGTCATCACAGGAGAGGGGCTCCAGCTCTCTAATCATCTTCCTGGCCCTCCTCTAGACCCACTTTAACAGATCAACATCTTTCCTGCGCAGAGGACCCCCAAGCTGGACACAGCACTCCAGGCAGAATTGCCTCCCTTGCCCTGCTGGCCACACTGCTTTTGATGCAGCCCAGGGATACATTTGGTTTTCTGAGCTGCAAGCCCACACTTTTGTTTGATCTCCAGCTTTTCATCTGTCTCCAGATGCAGGATATAACATCAGTCTCTGAATTCAAGCTTAAAGTCCTGTATAATTGCAGCAGAAGTGCCAAAGGCTATTGATACAACTGCAGATGCACCTTTGTCCTGGTTTTTTTCTAGTCTGAGGTGCCTGGGTTCAGACTCTGATAATAATATCAGTATTGAAGTCCAATTCTTCAGCATGTGTGGGCTGCTAGATCTGGATTGCAGTTTAGGTATATAGCTAGTGGCCTAAATTAGGAGCCTAATCGGCCTTGATTCTCTCTGTAGCCAAGTTGAGAAAGAACTTGGTTTCACCCAAATACCTCTCCCTTCCCCACCTCCTTCTCTTGGCAGATAAAGCTAATTTAGGCATTGAAACCAGAAGTGGAATTAATTCAAGCCTTGGGTCCCTAACTTAGCATTAATTGTGCAGCATTAATTGCAGGTCCATTTGTCAGCTGCTTGCACATGCTGAATCCTTTTGGGTTTAATACAGAAGGTATGTCTCTGACGTTTGTAACCTAAGGATTCTTACAAGACTGTTCAGCTCCCATTCTCCAAATGCTCTGTGTGTTTGTATACAATTATAGTTTAAGAATTTTTTTAAAAAAAAGCTTTTCTTCCTATTTTTGCTGCAATACAGAAGAAAGAATTACATGAGTAAACTTCATTGTCCCACTAGTTTTGCAAAGGTGGAGTTACTTAGACCAGCGTTTTTATGCGATGGGCAGTTCCACCACACCAATAAGCCCAACAGAATAAGCAACAGAAGCCCAGTGATAATGGTCTCTGTTTGCCACATATATGGCAAACAATGAAGAGGAAAGTTGTATAGAGCAAAATTGGTAGTCTGGGTGTGTTCAAACAAATTGTCATTTCATATGGTGACATGCAAAGCAATTAATCAGGGAGCAAGTGCTGGAAATCACATGGATAGGGTGATGACATATAGACCAGGAAACAGGGATTCTCAAAAGCTGTGTGGGGTCACAGTAAGTGAACAGTTCACATGAACATCAGGCTCTAGGAAAAAGGCTGAAACAGTGGAACACGGGGAAAGTAGTAACTTGTGATGCAATATTGCTGAGAACTCGGTAAACTTTCTAAAATACTGTGTCTAGTCCTCGGTCACTGCCATCAGGATCATGTGTTTTCCCACATAATCCTACCATCCATATCCAATGCAAAGGTGTTGGAAAAAACTGGAAAATGAGAGAAGAGGCTTGTGTAAATATTAGAGTAGAGCAACTATCTTATAACAGCACAACCAAAGAGTACTCAGTGATCAAAAGTGGGATTTAAAAGTTGCTGTGTATGCACTACCAAGTGTCACATACAACATGAGACTTGTTTAAGCAGAGGAAGCCCTGTCAAGGACAAGCGAGTACAAGACATACATGAAAATAAAAATTAGGTACAAATGTTCAAGGGTGTCAGGAGTGCACAACTGTTGTCATGAACGGCAGGGAAAGTGCAGTGTGAAGGTTGGCTGAAAGTCTCTGGAAGTCAGGAAGCTGGGAATGAAAATTTTATGGTCACCATAAATCCACCTTTTGTGTTTGCTTTTCTTACATTACATGGTCACATGCCAAGGTGTGACTACTTCAGTAAATATTTAGATTGCCTACAGTTTTATAACTGGGGTCTTAAAAGAGCAGAAGTAACTACAATGTGGCTTTCATAAGCTGACAGGAAAGCAAAATAGGTGGGAGTTTGGGGGTCCTGGGCTTGCAAATAGGGCTTGAGCTCTTCAGGCAGCATGGTTCAGATGATCTTTTTCTTCCATTGCAGACCCTCTCTACATATGTACCTATAGGAATTGCCACAAACTCCTCTCCTTATACAAGTCCAATTAGTTACCAAGTTTGCTTTAATTTTTTCTCATGTGTTCTGAGATTGTATATGATCGAGTCTCCTGCTGTACTTCTGTACTGACCAATTTAGCTGTCTGTAAAAATGTTCCCATCTTCATCAGCTTCTTCCAGCTGGTTGTCCTGTCTTTTTGAAACTGTCCCGTGCATTGCTGGAGCCAGCATTGTTGGAGCATTGATGGCCTTCCATCTCCTTTGCCTTGTAACTTGTAATCTGGCCATGGAGTGCTTTGAGGGAAAGCAGGGGCAGTTCGACATTCCTTTCCCCCAGTGCGCAGGTAAGTGACAGACCAGCCCAAGGATAAAAAGTAGAGCTGTCTTGCCTTTGAGTCAGAGGTGCTGCAATAAAATGCTTTTGAAAAGCAGCTGCCCTTCATGTATTGAAGGCATTTGCCCTGTCTGGAGCTCTTAACAGACCTGCATCCTTGTGCTCTCCGCCGGCATCCAGCTTGTGGTAGTAAGGTTGTTCATAAGAAATCTATTTTGTTTTTGCAGTATCCTATTTCATTTGTGTTCTGGGTCCCCAGAACACTTCTATTTCCTACTGCATTAATCTAAATAGGGTACTGGTCAGATGAAAAATCACAGTCGTTGTTCAGCTGTGACGATAGCCAGGAATTGGGGCAAAGGCACAGAAACCCTTTTAGGGTGTCAGTAAAGATCATAAAGATTGTAAAGATCTTCTAGCTGAGGTCAAGGCCATGATCAGCTAATGAGCAACCAGTGATTCACATGTTACTTCTATAGTAGTATTTTAATAGTGCACCATCATTTGTGCAGGAGTTGCTTTGTAAAGCTGTTTTACCAGCTAAAAGGTTCCTATTGATCTCTTACTCTCATTCCCTTTAATGAAAATTCTTAGGTATTTGATTTTCTTGTGACTTCTAACAGCTGATAAGAACAAGCTGCTAAAGCCGTTCCAGTGAAGTGAAAAAAGCCTGGTGTCGTAGCACTGCAGCTCTCACAGTGCAGAAACACTGCCAAGGCAGAGCGAAACCCGAGTGTGACATGTTGATAACATACTCCCATCGGGTGGTCTTCTCCACTGGCTCTAAAATGTCAAGTCTGAGGGAAATGTCTTTGTTAAGCTTTGAATGACCTACTTTTGGGTATCTGGGAATAACCAGGAGCCTACCCAAACCACAAGAGTGCATCTAATTTTAGCAGCCCTTCATTTCATGCATGCAAGCTTTTGTTCTGCATCTCCAGGAAAAAAACACTAATTTCTTGCTGAGCCAAAGACAAATTTTGTTTTAAATCAGCCCGTTGTCAAGTCACAGTCCTATTGAAATTATTCCTCTTGGAATTCTTGAGTCTGTAATTGTAATCTCAATTTTGCTTCAAAAACTAATAGTGAGCCCATTCTAAAGGATCCGTGGTTGCTGGTCTCTGAAGAAAATGTCTAAACAACCTATGCTGGAAATAGTCTGGGCAGCTGTGTTTTGGGTGTGCCCCCTTCCCCCTGCTTTTTAATTAGCCAATAGTAAAAGGGTCGGGTTCTTTGTAGGAATTTTCTGTGAGTCTTCTAGCTCAGTTACAAGGCAATCCAGGGAAAGTTAGGGACAAAAAACATGTTAGTGTGTCAGCAGGGTCTCTGAGGACACTACTAGTGGTGTAGATGGTGGACAAAAGGTCTCTGACATAGTCTGGATAGAAGAACTGAAAGGTATTTGACCAGTGATAGGGATATTAGTGCTGTGCAAGATTGTTTGAAAGGAAGCAAGTCCAGACATGGGTGAAGTACAACTAGCTGACAGTACCTAAACTGGACATGGAGCACAGTCTTGCTAAGAGGGGCAACATATAGTTCCCCCTCATATAATGTAAGAGTCCACTGTAATGTTAGGCTAAAATGCAGGTTTAAATCTCACCCACGCTGGACAGAAAAAATACAGGTGGAACCAACACAGAAGATGGTTGAGACTGAGCATTATGAATGTTTATTTGAGACTTCACAAAACACAAGAGAAATCAGAGCCGTGAAAATACAATGACATAATCACAACCAAACTATTACCAAATTCTCTGAAACAAGAGAACTTCCCAGCCAATGCGATTAACCATGAAAACAAGCGGTACCCACTGGCAGCTGTAAACGGGGTCAGTGCAGTTTGGGATTGAGTTTAGTATCTGATAATGTGTGGTGTTTCCCCGGGGAGCCCCTTGAGGTTGGCAGTAGGGGCCTCTCTTCCGAGGGCAGCCCGGGGCAGCCTGGCTGCTGCACGCTCCCAGCCCTAGCCAGACTTGGCAGGACAGACAGTGATAATCGCTCTAAAAGCAAAAGTCAACCTGTTAAACAACTGAGCCGTCTGCCGTGCTACGACAAGGGCACCCCTGCCTCAGGGGCGTGTTTGGGAACACAGGAAAGAGCCTCCGGTGGCTCATTCATCCCACCACTTCTGGCTACCTCCATCTGCAGAGCGACAGAGCGCCAACCCACATGGAGGGCACCCAACCCCCTGTCCTGGAGGCTTTCTTCCCCCTGCCTAAGGCATGTGCTGTGAAGTGCAGGGAGTTTTAAACCTGCCAAAAGCCCATCTTGCTTTTGGAGGTTTGTTATTGTAACAGCTGTGGAGTTTATCTGTGCAGTTGTCCAGTGGGCTCTTTGTGGGCTTTGCCTCAACAGTGGGGCAACAATTGCTATGAGGTTATTTTGCACTCTCTGAAAACACATCCTCTGTTAAATGTTGTTGCTTTTCAATGTCATTCAACATACTGTTGACAATGTACTTGTGATCCATGTTTGAAGAGGCATGGGCAAAACAGGCAGAAGGTCTATGGCTGCTGGGCTGTGAGCTGGGTTGAGTTTGGTAGAGTTTTTTGTCTCATCTCTGAATTTCACATGTTTTAAAGGACAACTTAGTTTGGCCATAAAGGTGTACAGTTAGGAAAGGTGCTTGTGTAAATATTTTTCTGAGACTCAAGCTGTGGTTTTAGAGTACCACACTTAGGCTCAGTGTTGGCTTTGGACAGGCGTTGGTCTAATGATCTGCTGAGGACAAGCAGCGAGTGACCAAGAGCAAGGATGCAACAACTCTAATCCCCAGTTCACAGACCACAGACTTGCAAGCTCCGTGCAGGGAGGCTGCTGTGCTTCCTGGAAGAAGTAACCTTGTCTTGACACAGAAAGCGAGAAAGGGCTTGTACCTGAGGCTCGGAGCTGTTTGCGGGCTCTGTCTGCTGCCTACGTGGTACCACGCATTGGGCAATGTATCTTGCACAGCCTCTTACTTTCAGGCTGTTTGTTTCAGCATGGCAAATAAGAGGAAAAATAACTTGAAACAAATATTTCCTGTTCTGTGGTATTGAACAATGAAATTGTAAACCACAGAAGGGACCGGGCTTGATCTAAATGTCTTTGAAGTCAGCAGAACTATTTCCACTGATTTCAATGCGCTTTGGGCCAAGGCCACAGGAGGAAGAAGGCAAATGTTTTCTGCCTGAAAAAGTATTAACCATTGGCATTCAAAGAACAGTAAAGTCTGATGTGTAAAATGCGTTCCTTTAATTAAAGTAAACTTACTTAATTTCCATCTGCTTCCTAATAATTTGTCACTATTACACTAAAAATGAATATGCTTATAGAACTCAATACACTGAGAAGAAAAAACACTTAATGCTGTCATTTGCTTCCTATCTTGCTTCCATTTCATTTTGTGTGTATTGTATCTCTCACTAATGTAATGGTGCTTATGCTGCTGGTTATGTTATGGCAGATTAAGCACTGTGGATTTCCAGTCGAATTAAACTTCACTGCACTGATCGTCATTGACAAATATATTGAAATAACTATTTTTATGTACAGTTTAATCTCTAAAACATCATAGTGGGTTGGTTTTGTTGTTGTGTGGGGTTTTTTCATGACTGAGAAGAAATAGTTCAGAGATAGAAAATTCAGGAAGCAAAGAATTGTTCTGGGAGCAGTGTAGGGGATGCCACTCCTACCGCAGGATTAGTCAAATAGGCTGTGTGCAGCAGCTTCACGTGTAAAATCAACAATAGTTTTTGCCTGCAAATTTTGTCTCACACAGTTATTAAATGCAAGAAAAGGAATCTGTCTGCCAGCTGCCTACTGCCCAAGGATGCTGTCCTTCTCATTCAGCAGGCCCATCAGCATGTCTAAAGGCCATACTCAGTCTAGCAGATGACAACAGCCCACCAGGTGTCAGCTTTTTGTCACGCAACAGCAAAGCCTGAGCAGCTGAGTTTGCTTGTGCAACAAACCAACCCCATCCAGCTGTGACCAGCCAGAGAGGAGACCCCAGGCTGGTGAGCTGCAGAAGAAGACAAGACTCTGTTGTAATGCCCAGGCTTCATTACCTGCACAGGAAGCCGGTCAATCAGCATCAGCTGGAAGGTACAGCAAGAGAGGATTAAAGGTGATGCAGAAAACCGAAGGATATGAATTAATGACATTTTTCAGCCTTCTTTAGTGGTGGCAATGACCAGCCATGGAGCATGTTACAGGTGAGAGAATTTTTTAATGAGGCTTCCCATTTCAGGATATTTCTATGAAATAAACTTACCTGTCTTTTAACACCAGGCTTTGAAATGTCCTCCAAATGTAGGAGCCAGTGCATCATTTGGAGTTTTGCAGAGTTTAAAATAGAGTTCAAAGAGGAGAAACCAGAATGGGGTTAAGAACATTCTTCCAGTTTGTAAGAACCACTGTTTACATTCATGGGAAAACCATGAAGCAAGGCAAAAATAATTTTAAAAAATGTCTGTGTGTTTTTAAGCATCTGAGATAGCAAACATAGTACTATTTGTACTAAAGTATGGGTGCTGCCAACCACAGTCCACCAAGAGACCAGTTCAGCCTGAATTTATCCCTTGAGAACCCTCCTCCTTCCCCACTGCAGAGCTGCACTAATTTAGAAGAAAAAACTAACAAAGAAGAAAGGATTATGAAATCACTTTGTTCTCTTTCAGATGAGAATTCGGTGTCCTTCAGGCTGTCAGGCTGATGTATTGTGGTGGTCTCAAGCTGGAAAATCATGTAATCAGAAAGGCAGATTTTCTGAAAGGCTATCTTACAGAAAACTGAATTTACCATGGGAGATATCTAAATGTTTTGTTAAGTGTTTTAAAGCAATTAGAATAAATAGCATATGGCAAAGCTTTCATATTTTTATAATATGTTAATGATTAACTTACTTCCTACATCGTTGTTGACTTACTGGGAGAGTGACAAGGAACTCTAAGGTACCTACTTGGTAGCGTAACAAGTTGGACAATTTGCACAGGCACTTTTTTCCACTTCCCTTCTGGAGTTTGCTTCATCCAGCTGACGCTGCTTCACGGCTTTAGGCACCTCTCAGACTCACAGAAGTAAGTCTCCTTTTTTTTTTTTTTATTATGACTTATTTTATGAAGTGCTGATAGAGAACAGATGAGAAGAGGTTTAACTATTTATTTGTTTCCTATAAAGAATGCTTTCCCAACTAGGAATTGAAGAATTAAGTTTTCAAGCATTAAATCGTAGGGATATTGCTAGGAAGAGACCTTTGTAATTACTATGCTGTTGGGGCTTTTTTTAAACTCCCTTTCTGCTGCAAGACTTAGATTAAACAACAGATTTGGTTAGTAAACCATATACAGTATAGTCCAATAAAGCTACATCTAGGCTATAAAACTTTACAAAAGCAGGATTTGAATGTTAATTTCAAAATACATGCAGTACCTGGCAACATTTAAAGCAAGAATATTTGCTTAAAACATTAAATTAAATTGAAATAAATTAATGCCTGCTTACATGGGCTGGGAAAAATAATTTAGTGCATATTTTATATAGGAAGAGTTTATCATGAACTTTCTCTTTAAGGTGGCTACAAGTTGCAGTAGAACTCCTAAGGCAAAACTGCAGATGGGCTGCAGACAGGGACGCTCAGACTTCGCTCTTCTATCGGAACATTTTTTAGTGTTTTTTTTTATTTTAGCTGTGCTTTCATTTACTAAGAAACAAGTATTGTCTCCTATCCTTTTGGGAAGCCCTCCTTCCAACCCCCCAGCCCCTGCCTGTGGAGCCAGTCGCGTGAGCAGGTTGCTGTGCACGTTGCGTGTTCCCCGTTCCCCCTCGGCCGCAGCTCCTGACGCGCTGTGGGCTCAGGCCATGCTGGTTCCTCCTGACCGGGTGCCCCTGCAGCATGTCCAGGCTGACACTCCAGGTGCTCAGCAGTTCTTAATTTCTCCTGCAGGCTCCAGGAAGCATTAGTTCCTGTTCTTTTGGGTGGAAGGTGTTGCCTCCTGGGTGGCATCTTCCCATGCCCCAACCCTGTATTCAGTCCCCTCATCTTCCCAGTCCTGTCTGAGCTCTCTGTGACCTGGATGTGGTTGCCTTAGACTACTGAGCCCTTAATGCTCTCTCCTCTATGCCAGACACAGAGCAGGCAAGCTTTTGGGCTCTCTTTGCCTTCTGAAGCTTCTGAAAGAATCCCATCTCAACACAGCCAGGATATCTGCCTTGATTTTCAGAGGCTGTCATTCCTGGAATGTCCCTAAACTGTTCTACTTCCATTCTAAATGGAGCTCCCTTTAAGGCAGAGGCAAGACCATCCGTAGAAACTCTGATAATATGGAGTCATCTGGGTCCTGGGTCAAGCCCACTGCCATCTCACTGCCTATAAGCCTGCAACATATTCTTAGGTAACAAGAGCACAAGGTGGGCTCAACCACAGAAAAGTAACTTAGGGCTTGAAAAAACAGTGAGGAATATATAGAAAACACCAATTTTTCTTCATCCTACCAGCAAAACAAATCAAAATAATTTCTGAAATAAGTAAAGAACAGCTAATTTTCAGTGCGTTCATACTTGGTGTAACAGAAATGAACATTGCTTTGGTTTGCTTGTTTTGAAACACAATGAGTAAGTGGAAGGAGCAGAGTTCATAACACTGGATATTGACATTTGGAGGAAGCGGGTACATAAGGCATGTTAAATCTGGGAATATCCTACAACAACTCTCCAGTAATTGCTACCTCTATTAGTTTGTCTTTTCTAATTGAAAATAAGTTTGTTGTGACAGCTGGAACCTAAACATGAGATATCAGGGTTCAAGACTTCATGAACGTCAGGGAGATTGTGTTCAAGAAACGGGTCATGAATGCAGCTAAGTTTATTTCTAGAAAATAGGAACAAAAGAATTGCCACACTGAGTGTTTGTTCAAATGTCTTTTGAAGAAGGTAGGAATAGACTGACTTAGCAGTCAGTTCTGGCAACTCTTGAGGGCAGGACCACAGCAAGTAAATAGCCTTAGACATAAAGCCATGCTTCAACAAGAGCTGTGTTGCAGCAGGGATGTCAGAAGGATAAAAAACATTTCTGAATTTCTCTTCTAGACCCATCCAAACTTCTGGGTCTAGGATGTTAGTACAGGCTTTGAGTATCATGTCAAGGATCATGCAATTTGTGTAAGAGTTCCACAAATTCCCATGGCAAATCCCAGCTCCGTCTCATACATCCCCGCAGCCTCTTTTCATGTCTGAAATCTTATGCTCCAGCTGTTAATGACCGGCCCATCCAGCCTTGGTGCCTCAGGTTCCGGGGGGCAGATACTGCAGAGGGGATGCTGCTGCTGGGGAATGTGTTACCTAGCACATACCAACCTCTAAAGGACCTCTGCTAAATGGCAAACTCCCCCCATGCCACTGAAAGCTGGAGCCATCTGGCTCTCAACCCATCTCATGAAATGATGCATTTGAAGACAAGTCTTGTGGGTGATTCCATGGTTGGGGGCACTCTTATGCCATCCTATAATTTGGACATCTGCCCCTGGCACAGGCCCTCATCCCCCATGAGAGAGTCTGAGACCCAGTAACCTATAGGCCTAAT